>BLBF01000018.1:14381049-14469241 GCA_015471245.1 Laticauda colubrina
AGAAAGAAAGAAAGAAAGAAAGAAAGAAAGAAAGAAAGAAAGAAAGAAAGAAAGAAAGAAAGAAAGAAAGAAAGAAAAGAAAGAAGGAAAGAAAAAAAGAAAGAAATTTTGACTACTGAAGCCAGCCTCTTCTGATGTCACTCAGTTACAGTAAACAATATCTCCCATTCACAATCAAATTCTGTGCAGATACTGGGACTTACAATTCAGCAATCTCTGGAGGGCAACAGACTATAAATTAAAAATAATTTACCATCTTTAAACCCATTAAGCCATAATTTATATTAACAGATGGACCCTTTTTCATCATTTTTGAGGGAACAACATTAAAAATTCCAAAGTTTCTGATTGAAGGACTACAGGTACTCCTCAAGAGTTACAACAGCACTGAAAAAAAAGTTTTATGACCGTTTTTCATACTTATGATCATTGCAACATTCTGGTGGTCATGTGATCAAAATGTGGATGCTTGGCTACTGGAATGTATTTATGATTGCAGTATCCCAAGGCCATGTGATCATCTTTTGTGACCTTCTGACAAGCAGAATCAATGGGAAAGCTAGATTCATTTAACAATCTTGTTACAAACTTAACAACTGCAGTGATTCTCATAATAACGGTGGCAAGAAAATGTGATAAAAGGAGGAAAACTCACTTAACAACTACCTTGCTTAACAACAGAAATTTTGAGCCCAATCATGATCATAAGTCCTCTATGATGTATTGTATCTTCTAAATCCTACACATCGTTTTTTTGCAAATAGTAGCTTCTTATTATATCACTGGCAAACAAAATATTACAACAATAAAAAGAAAAGATAAAAAATTGTTGGAGGTATATATAAAAGATAAATAAGAATATTAAATACTTTAAAATGAATTAAGCAAAAGGCTTGAGCTCACGGAAATATCTGATGGCAGTAATATTACCCAAGATATCACAATAAGGAAAGCAAGATAAAAAAATACATCAGAAATAATAATAATAACAACAACAATCGTTAAACATCAGAAACAAAACAAAATTATTCAAAAAAAAAAAAAAGGAAATAAATGGTGTATCAGAATATTGCAAAAAAAGTAAGTGAATCCTATACACCCATCTTACCTTAGGAAAATATGAGAGTTACCTATATCTAAATGTTTATTTTCATAAAGCTTTTATAAAGGCAATAAAAATAAAAAAGTGAAGTTTCAGACCTTACTGACAAAGAAAACAGGTCAAGAATATCCATCATGTATTGTTAAAAGAACTCACTTATGTAAATGCTATCTAATAGAATAATAGGCAGTGGGCATGCGCACTACTGAGGTTGGCAGCTTGGTAGTTCGATTTCCATGAGTGAATAAACCGTGGAAGGGACAAAAAAGGAGCCTCCCTCGATTGCTCCTAAATAAATAAATAAAACATAGATCAACTTGTACACTTAGAGGAGTTAACGCAGTAAGATATTTAACATTTATTCCAAATCAATTAGTGAAAATCATGCTAAAAATAGGACAATGTAAGCAACATAAGGCCAGATGTAATAAAAAGATTAACATGGACCTATTCCTGGAAAAATGAGTCTTGAGTCCAAAGGAGTGGCTGAAGGCTGGGCCTCTTTCTCCCTATTAACACTGATTGGGAAAGGCCTTGGAGAAAGAAACTGAAGCAGTGCAATATTGTGCTGCCCAGCCTCATCCCCATAGCCAATCCAAAAGGATACCATGGTTGATGGCATCAAAAACTGCTGAGAGATCAAGGAGAGCAAGGATGGAAGCACTACCCCCATCCTGCTTTGCCATATATACACATAATGTATGTAACATAATTGTATTTATGAAGTATTTCAAATGCTTTGAACTCACATTGTTGGAATAAAAAAATACTCTAATTCAATCTTCTGCAGTCAGTAGCTTTATTTAAGTACTACAGGATTTATACCTAAACGCATAATACTGAAGTCTAACAGCCCCATTCCAAGAAATATCATGAAAGAAATTAATTCCTAATCAAGACCTATTTAATGTGCCTTGAATTTTTTCTGTATCTTCTAACATGTAAAATAATTATAAGTTAAAAAAAGCAGAATGCACTTTTGCATTTTCTATAATTTCCAAATACCAAATATATTGAGATTTTGCAAGAAGAATATTTTATACCAATTAAGCTGGGACTCATTACTGTAAAAAGTATTTAGTAAAAGCAAGAATGTAACTTCCAAAGACTCTTTTTATCCAGAGCAATATCTAAAAGTATACCCAAGTTTGTTCTTAGAAAGATTGTCTGAGTTTATCTTCTTTATCTTCTATTTTCTATCTACCAGAGGATTTATAGTTTTCTCTTATGGATTATGCAACCAAAAAATTGCTTCTGTTTCATCCTTTGGGAGAGTTTGGTATAACTCGGTGTGCACTTAAATGGATGTGGGTGGGTGTTGCAGGTAGTCCTTGATTAACAACTGGTAATTTAGCAATTGTTCAAAATTATGGCAGACCCCCCCCAAAACAGTTATTTCATTTAGTCCTGAGGTTACAGCCATTGCAGTGCCCCCATGATTATTCACCCTTATAAACAATCACAGAGACACTGCAGCACACCCCCACCTATCTTCCTCCACCCCCCCCCCATATCTTTACAAGCCTTGGGCCTTCTTGCTCCAGCTGCTCTACACCGCCCTCCTCACTTACCTTTCAAAGATCTCCAGAGCTCCAGACTTTGAGTTAGAGAAGCAAAATAGATCACTTTGGGTGAACGGTTGCCCAGCGCAGTTTTGGAACAATCAGAATTTTCTGAGCAGCTGCACTGAATTGTGATTGCTTAGAAAATGGCCACTTCCAGAATTGCACCATGTGGCCGTGTAATAAAGCAATCTGTTCTACTTTCCTAATTCAATCTCAGCAATTCCGCAGAAAACTCCAGAGTTTTGGAGATATTCAGAAGTTTAGGGCCCAATGGGTAGCATGGGGGAGGGAGGGAGGAATACCTGCAGAGACTGAGGGGGGAGCAGATCCAAGGGCTGTAGGGATCCCAAGGGTAAGAAGCGAAGTACAGGGTGTCTCAAGAGGTGGATGGGGCCCTGGGAGGCTCAGGGCAAATGGGCCTAAACTAATGCTAGGTCTTCCAGGGCTTCCCCGACCCCTGAGGCAACCCATGCTCCTCATAACGACCTGCAAAATTGTTTAATTATTGCATCAGAGAGAGAACAGGGGATGAGGATTATTAAGCAAGACTGTCTCATTTAATCACCTCACCAGTTGCAAGTCTAATGAGCAGACTCCATTTTAATCATAAGTCGATGACTATCTGCAATTAAAATAATGTACCAATAGGGTGTTATCAGGCTGAGCACAAATCATTTCTGCTATTTGGAAGAATCTTCTGTCATCCAATTCCAAAAGCTCATAATAGAGAGGTTAGAGAGGATGATAATTCAGATTCAGGTCACACAAATTGAGTCCAATAAATACTTGGAGAAAAGTTTTTCATATTCTATATGGATGTATGGAGGTTTGATTTACATACAGAGTAAGCATTCCAATGGTACCTCAAATACTGGCTATTTAAGTTTTAATGTCTGTCCTCAAGCCCTGTGAGTTCCTTCCTTCTGCTACTATTCTCTTGCTTTGGTCAGTCCATAATGCACAATGAAGATTCAATGAAATTTCAAAAACTTTTATGCTATTATGGAATTATGTTCTGATTGATCTAAAATATGAAGGTTAAAATCTATGCATTTCAAAAAGTTTCTCAATCTGTTGTTCAATAATCATTAACTGATCACTAAGCATACTTACTTGCTACTGAAAAGTTGTTAAGAGGATATGGTAGATCCACATCTTGCGGCTTCTCCTTATATCCTATGAAGGAGCCATCTGTCTTCAATAAGAAGTATCTTGGCCTCCAATTTTTTATGTATTCCCCTATATAAAAAAATATTATTAATATAAATTGTATCTGAACTTCTGCTTGAAGTAGAATGGTCAACCAACTAGAAAAATGATAGTTTCATTCTCGATTTAACTTCAGTTCAGATAAAATCAATAAACTGAATAAGTGAAGCAATGATGTTGCTTAATTTTTTATATTTTTAATTAAACATGAACCCTAAACATGATTTACAAAATAAAATAATATCATGGAAATTATAGCCTACTGAAAGTGTGTGTGTGTGTGTGTGTGTGTACGTTCATAAAATATCAAGCAGGCTGCAAAGCAGCTGTTTTAAGCCAACAAGAGACTGCAACTGTTTTATGTCTTCATATCTTAAACCCTGACAGGCATATTGACTGCTTCAAAATTCCTATTATTTCCACATTTCATTGACATATGTAAATGTTGCAAATTCATTTATAGGTCTATTACCATCTTAATACCTAAAAAACATTAGTCCATTGCATTCTGTTCTTATCCATTGTTCTTGCAATCCTACACATAAAAATATGTATAGGGTTTAGAGATATTGGCAAGAATTTTACCAATTTATATTGAAACACAGAAAAACAAGCAACCAACCTTAGCTAATCTTGAAAAAGCTAAGTATGATCAGGCCTGACCACAATCCATATTCCAATGTTTTAGTCTAGGCTGACATTTTTCTTTAAAATCTCCCAATGGTTATCGCAAATTATTTCAAAAATACATTTTATAAGTATTATGTTAATGACTATTAAAAATACTATTCTTATTATAGTAATTTATAATAATAAGTTATTTCCATAAAGCTGTCAAAAAGATTTCATGGATGAGCTCCATAGCTGAACTAGATCTAAGACAATTTATTGTTTGGTTGGGGGGGGGAGGTATAAATAAAAATGAACTGAAACTCTGAATATACAGAAACTCTTTCCTTTTTTCCTCCAAACTTTATTTACAAATCACAAAAAACACAAATTTACAACCCAGGAGACTATTCACTGATAGAGTGGTATTACTGGAAGGATCTACATCAGTGATGGCTAATGAGTGACCAAAGCGTGCATGCACATCCCCCAAATGCAATGTTTGTGTGTCCCGCACATGCGTGCACATCCCCATGCATGCGCCCCAACCCTGCACACATGCACAGAAGAGACCCAAAGACCAGCTGGCCAGTGGGAGATACGTGCGGAGGCACAGCAGAGCTGAGCTGGGGTGATGGCGCATGTGCTCACAGAGAAGGCTCGGAGTGCCACCTATGGCATGTGTGCCATAGGTTCACCATCATGGATCTAACTGAATGTTGAATGTGAGTGTGTGTTTGGTGTGTGTGCATGCACAACTTTTCTGAAAACAAGAATATTGATAGAATTTTGAAAAAAGTATCCAAGAAACCATCACAATCTAATATTGTTATGCAGATATATATACAGGTTTTTTAATGTTTGAAAGCTTCTTCTTTTTCCTTCTCCATCTCTTCATTTGTTTCATCTCCCACTGCTCATTTGTGGAAGGTTTTTCTTTCCTTTCATTCCTATTCAATATGGCTTTTATTAATTTTTTTAAAAAAGGAAAAATGGAAATGTTGACATTGTTTTGCTACCTACAGCTTTAGATGACAAGTATTCAACACGCATTGTTCAAACATGTATGCTTGATTAAACTCACTTAATCAAGGGCACATAGCAACAATTAGGGCTGTGCAGGAATCTGGAGGCAAATGGGGAAAATGTGATTATACACACAAACACAAATAACTCACATACACAAGCTACTCTAAATTGGATTTATCTAACAGGATTTTAACATCCCTAAGTTTCTATCCATATTTTTATTCTAAAAAGTTAAAGTTCCAATTGAAGACTTTCAGTTACAAATTCGTATAGGGAGGAACTACATAACCACAATTGGAACCTGTAAATTGGCCATTAAGGAAATGGTTGCTAAGTGAAGCAGGGATCTTATTTTAGATCCTTTACTTTATAACCTGTGAAGGATATAAATGCAAGCCCTGGCCATAAAGTTATCTTTTTTATCCCTACTGTAAGTGCAGTTGCTAAATAAAGCAGTTGCTAAACAGGGTTTGTCGATAAATAAATCTTCACAAAATGACAGCATGTTCTTATAGGTTTGATAGTATTGATAGTATAGTATAATCAGTCATTTATGATTATATAAAATCATCTATTGAAACTTCTAATCCACAGGTACTAATTTCAGCAAATAAAGTTACTGATCAATATGCATTAAGAATCTATATAATTTGCATAAAAACTCTCCCCCATTACACTTTTAAAAACTTCCTCTAAAGAATTTCCTCAGAAGTACATACAAACAGAAATGACAAAAGTAGAGAAATATTATGGAATATCAAGAAATATTCAGAACAAAGAGAAGTAAGTAAATTAAAACAAATTAGAATTGAATCACTCATATCAGTTCAGCTAAAATTATTCTTTAACTGAAAGACTACACTGTACTATAAATATTTACTTTTGGTAATTCACTTAAAATGCATTTATATCAATTCATAAATACAAATAACTGTATAAACGAAGTGGAATAATCATAAGAAATATGAAAGTAAATTTCCCCCAAATACTGTGGAGAATACATTATATTAAAACAGAAAATGAATACATCATGAATGAAATTGTCCTCTGAAACATGAGTAGTAGTTCTGCTTTTGAGGATAATTTTCTTCCTTCTGTGTTAAAGTAAGTATACCTTATCATTCTTTTTCTTATAGCTAAAGAAGTCTAATTCTGTAAATGTACTGGAGAAAATTACTTAATTCAAATAAATCCCTCTGGTGAAACAATTTAAAGTTATTTTGGAAAAATAATATCACATAAAGTTTGCCAATTAATTTAGGTGTAGCAGAGAAAACAGTTACAATGTATTCCTCCTATAAATAAAAAAAGTAATTGTATTGGGAAATTATAACAGAAAATGGATTTAGGTGATATGCAGGTCATTCAAAATATATAAACTAATATATTTATTATATCTGTCACTGGCCAGAAGAAATTCTAAAGAGCTCAGAAAGCAAAACAAACAACAAACCATCACAAGACTAGATAGCATTTCCCTATTCTTAAAGTTTCTTAACAATTTTGTTTCAATGCACATTTAGATATACTTATAGTAAAACTGATAAACAGCATGAATGCAAAATCCATACACCCAAGTATAAACAAGGTGAAGGCAATATGCCAGCTCATGGTACAATGAAAGGTTGTTGTTATTATTATTATTATTATTATTATTATTATTATTATTATTATTATTATTATTATTATTATTATTATATAGGATTTGTTATCATCCAACAAAAATGACATTGTATTTCTGAGATCTACACATGTATACTATCAGCAGTATTTACATAAAATTATTATTTGGCCCATTTAAAATTACAGTAGAAAATTATATTATTTAAAAAATTATCTATTTCCAGGCAAATTTCAGGTCATGGTTAGTTACAATTTTTTTACTTTCTCAGAAACAAGCGCATGCAACACTCAACAATTGATCAGTGTCATGGTCACCAAATGTCACACACCACCATTAATTTGTCCAAAGGATGGGGAACATAGCTGGGGAACTGAAGCACTGAGTAAAAGATACTTGTACCTTTATACTACCCATGGTAAATCATCTGTTTTCTTTGGCATCATTCTTATTTGCAATAATGGTCCATAATTAACAGTGCTTGTAAGACTTCTGCCAAGTCTTAATGTAAAAACCAGGAGGTCTGTGATTTCCTATAATGTCCTAGGTCATGAAAGGCGGACAACTGGAGGCTGAATGGAATTCAGCAGGATCCCACAGCTTAATTGCCAGAAGGTCATTACCGTAATGCAATGTTATGTTGTAGTACAATCTGCATGTAAATTCAGAATTCCAATAAAATTATTCCCAAGTGTCAGTTCAGAACTGACATAAGATACTGTGATCAATGGTACCAGAAGTGATACCAGAATGGTACAGAAAGATCAAAGAAATCAAGGATAACTAACAGGACCAAAATTACACCAGATGGTCACTGGGACAATTTTTGGAATTAAATCAGTTATGGTAGTCATCTTAGGCTAAAAATCAGCATTTTTATCCCTATCAATAAATGCCATAACTGTAAATTCCATTGCAGCAGTCACAACTTTCTTAAATATCATTCACTCATGGTTCCCAGATTTTGGACACATTCTGTAAGATAGCCCATTTGAAGTACCTTGGTGTTGCCCTATTATGGACTGTCTTGCCCTGTTAAAGGTCATCACAATGAGTTTTAGCAGTATCCAGATATAATTGTTTATATTAGTGATTGAAGAACTTTGGAAAAAATGAATCAGGGAACAGAAAACCCTTATGATAAAAATCACATGGAAAGACATATTTGGCAAAATAAGCCACTATAAAGTGTAACAGCACTTCAAAATGTGCTGAGAATAAAAAACCTCTGCAGTTATTTTAATTTAGGTTTTCTGCACTTCCATGAGTTTATGTCCACTGGTCAATTTATGAAATATATGTATTAGATATAAAAATGATTTAAATAGTTTGCACATCAACTAAGCAAACAATTTCACCATTCCGTATATTCCATTTATTGTTAATACTATCTGCTGCCTTTATATAAAACAGCACAATTGTTATTTTTCATGCATATTCAGCAGGCAGGTCTTCATTAATATTAATAAATTATAAAGTTAACTTTAACTGCTACATGTGTGGAAATGGAATGTATTATATAACTATCACCTTAAAAGATGTCAGAAACTGTTATTGATTCATCTCATTCTGAAAGCAATGCAAAGTATCCTTATTCCACCATCTCTTTCCCATCTTATAATGTTGCCACTGATGCCATTAATTTCATTCCCAACTGAATGAGTCTCTTCCAACTTCCAACTTGCATATCAAAACATATGCAATTTTGTACCAATCTCCTATTAACTTTATTATTTCCTTTCAATTTAGCACAAGAAGTTTCATCCCATAATTCATCTGAAATTCCCCAGGACCCTTTTTGTGATTCCCTAACATCACAAAAGTGTGCTGCAACATACTGTAATGATCAAGTTCAAGTGATGATCAAGTATACAAATTATAGTCACAATGGGGATATGACTTAATTATCATTTATTAACTACAGTATGCTATATTTATATACTGAAATGTTCTCCAAGTATTGCTTCTAATGCATCATCCCATAATTCCTTACAATCGAAGTGGATCTTTAGAAATATTTGAATTGGAAGTTTTCCTTAAAAGTTTTCTAACTACCTAAAACAAAACAAAAATGTGCTGTAAGATATTGCATATGTGCCATACAGATTTCTCCCAAGACTCTACAGTAGTAAAATGTAATTGAATTTACATATTAAAATAGAAGAATGGGAAATCAATAAAATCATTTACATTCAAGCAATTGCATAGACTTTACACAGAATGGAATACTTTTCACTAACAGTATCTTACATTCTCCCAGTAACATATTTCTATCCTACATTTTTCATTTATAATTTAGATTTTTAAGGATGTAAATTATGTTTTATTGGGTCTAGCTATTGGTTCCAACAGTAGAATAGATTATTTCTTATGATACATTCTTCAAACTTTCTTTCTATAAAAACAATGATAAAGTTCAGGAATTTAGGAAAAATAAGAATAAAAGTTCCCTTTATTTTTGGCCAATGGGATCTGTTAGTAACGGTCCCAAGTTAGTTTTGCTGCCTTGATAGCTTCTTAGAATTGTTTAAATATTTGGAGAAGTCTCCAACTGCCTGCCTTAGAAAGCAATCCAATGGCATGGGGAATAACTTTCTTTAAAATGTCCTGCTGGGGTCAGATTATCAAGAAAAAAGTCTCACTAGTTATAGGACCAAAATCATTTATCTTATGATTTCACAGAATTGCTAAGGTAGTGGAAGATCTTTGAATACTCAGAAGCACAAAGTCTTCCCATTCCCTTCTTTAAAAAGAGAGAGAAAAATATAGATCCTGCCAAATTCATCAATTTGAAGATGTGAATTTACAGTATGTCTCTTGAAGAGACCTATGTCTCTTGAAATGACCTCTCCAAGGCCATAGGATATCTATTTAGTGTTTTTTATTTCTCTTATGATAACCATTTGTATGGCTAACATTCTTTCATGTCTGACTTGTAAGATTTTATTTTACAGCATTCTTATGAGTTCTTCATCTCAGCAACATTCTTAATAAAAGCAAGCTAATATTCCAGTTGTCTTCTGCTTACTATTTCATCAAAAATGTTTATCCATGATGCAGTACTTTTTAATATCTTCAAAAGCAAAATTCTTGCTGCTCAGTCTAATTCTTTTCTCCTTTCAAACAGAAAAGCAATACTTTGGAAAAAAATTTTCAAGTATAATTTTCAAGGACAAACCATAATAATCAATCAGGACTTCACAATAAGGATGATTTTCAAACTAATGAACCATATATTAAGCAAAATCTTCATAATGTCAATTTACTTATAAAAAATTAATTATAAAGGGTACTAAAATACATTTAAGCATATTTAAACAAATATGGCTAAATAAAATTTTATATTTCATAAGAGCTATGATAATTTAATCATCTTTTATTATTATAATAACATTTTCTTAGTTTGAAATCTTTATAAGTTCATTGCATCTTAAATTAAACTAACAAAAATTTGTAAATACATTTCAACCACACTCACTTTTTACATCTGTTCTTAATATTCCACATTAATCTTTTCGCAGTATCATTTTTAACCTGTCATTTAATACTTGTATTATACAGTCAATTAATTTTTTTACTTTTTTTTATTTATCCAGAAAGCTACCTTATAAATTACATCTTAGCAAGGAAATCTATTATAATTTTACGTATTATTTCCTGAGACACTGCACAAACAAAGCAGCAATACCTTTCCAAGCTGAGCTGCTATCAAAGACATTAGATGGGATGAAAAAGATACTGAAATTAATATCTTAATATCTTTAATTTCTTTTGTTAGCATTTAAAATTAGAAGAGGAAGGGTTTTTCAGTGTTACTTCCTCTGAAACTGCACATTTGATTTGTATCTATTGAGATTATAGCAAATTTAAAACTGGAAAAATAGAGAACTGTTTTTAGGTACACACAATTTATACTAATTTGTGAATATCTGGATATAGATATGATTATCAGAATCACCACTAATTCACTAGAAAATTATAAAATCACCTGTAGCCCTGGTATGAACCACTTATTCAATAACTAAACAACTATTCACAAAATAAACTTTCTATTCCAAAAATGTACTATAAGAAATAAAAAATCAACTAGGATACCAATATTGTATATTGTTTAATAAAATATAATTAACCTGAATAATTATAAAAAAGTACTAAAGAAAAAAGTGAAAATTTATTAAAAGATAAAAAGCATGACCAAAGATTTCATCAGGTTATTATAATAATACAAATGTATGCACTATATTGAACAAAAAATACACTAAGTAATATTATGTTTGTAAGTGTGCAGTTATCTACTCATTTAAGTAAAATTTAATAAAATTTTCTTTTTAATAATTTTGGCAATTGAACATTAATATCCTCAATTAGAAAAATAAGTTAGTTATGATTTGGTATATTGGAAAGTGACAATATTTTCCATAACAAAATAACTACCAAGTGAATTATAAAGTTCACCATAGTTATAGAGAAAATAACTAAAACTTGATAGGAGAGGTTTACACACATTTCTAAAACTTGATAGGAGAGGTTTACACACATTAAATTATCTAAAATGTGGAAGGAAATAAAGCATCTGTTTATATAGTGATATTAAGTACTACTACATCAAAAAATAACAATTTCACCAAACTTCTAAACTGTTAAATAAAGTTGGCTTAACTATTTTAAGAAGTACTTATGTATGTAAATAATGAAAGACAGGGAAATATTCAACTCCTGAACTAATTATCAAGATGAAAGGAAGAAGGGAGGAATCAGAATAGTGTGTATCTTCCCTCCTAACCAAGCCCCCACATACATTTATTCTGTATGTGCTCACACAGCAGCAGCATCATAAACTGTCTCAAGTTCTTGCCATTATTCAGTTCGACATCTGCACATGTTTATGCGTCTCTCCAAACAACCTCTTGAACACCCTGCTGGAGCTGTCATTTTTTCTTCTTCTCCTATCTGGCAGATGGCAAGTCAACAATCGGCATCAACAGCAGCCGAATATTTTTTTTCCTCCATTCTACCCCCTCCCAAATAGACACAATAATAACTTCTTTGTGCTTTGCTACAATGCAGCTGCTTAAACCATTTCGCTACAAGGCTGCTTTGCTTTAATAATAATTAAAAAAAAGAATCCCTTCTGTCAAGTCTAAAAAGCAGCATAATGTTAAGCAAGCTAAAGCCACAGCACAGCTGCAAACGGGCAGACACATTGACAGCTCCTCCCTTAACAAAGACTTGTGAATTGAAGGGGGTTCATCTGAGGCTCACACAGTAATTAGTATAAAAAAGTCCGACAGCCTCTATTATACTAGGGGAAAAACTGGACAGAACTGGGCTGCTGTTTTGCGTCAAGAATTCTACTGCAGAGTAGATAAATCATGTTGGGTTTTTCCCTTCTCTTTTTAAAGACAGTAATAAGGAGGATGAGAAAAGCTAATTTGAAAACTTGGACACAGTAATTGTACCATATGGCGAGCATTTATCCCTTCTGAAATACATGCAAACAGTCACTTACATCCATAGTGCTTTGTTTTACAGTTGTTATTCTATCACATTCATAAAGATGGATAAGAATATCCAATACGCAAGGGAAGTGGAGCATAATTACCAACAAAATGCCTAGGCAATGTATCAGCTTTGCAAAGAAATCTACCAAGTTGTGAAACAATCCTAGTCCCAGCCCAATAATAATTCTTTTGAGAGTATTGGCTAGATATAACTTAATAATATTTTTTTAATATTTGAAAAGACCAATTATAACAGTTTTCTTAGGAATACCTGCAAAGTGCAACCAGAAAACTCAGTGACTTGCTCAAAATATACAAACAAGTATATGTACTGTATATGCTACATATAGTAAAATTTAACAGGAAGATTTACCATTCTGTAAAGGGAAATGGTTCATTCATCTTTCAATTAACTAAAATATAAATAGAAAAATAAGAATGAAAATCTAAATAAAAATATTCCTTAAAATATCATATAGGTTTTGGTTTTTAATAATTACGGGTTCTTAATTTCGTAAGAAAAATTATGGTAAGGAATGATAGAAATTCAAATTCCACTCCAAAATATATGGGGAAATTAAAATTTTAATTAAACAATTCTTAAATAAAGTAATGAAATATAGAAAGTGCACTTACCAGCAATTCCATAAACACCTCCAACTTAATTATATTGTGGGGACAGGGATAATAGATCTGTTACAAGCATTAATAAATAATGTACCTGACATCATTTTAATACTTCAAATTAATAAAAATACTAGAAATAGATTAAATGATTATAACATGTCAGTAAGACCTTCTAACATTTCATATATCTTTATTTATGGTATAATATTTGAGATTAGCTATTATTTTCTCAAAAATTTCCTATCATCAACAATACTTCATTTTTTAATCATTTTAACTACAAAAATCCAGGATTCCTTCAAAACTAAAATACAATATTAAAAATAAAGCACAGGTAATCCTCAACTTATACCAGTTCATTTAGTGACCATTCAAAATTATAATCACATTGAAAAAAGTGACTTATGATCATTTTTCACACTTATGACCATTGCAGCATCCCCATGGACACGTTCAGACACTTGGCAACTGACTCATAATTATGACAGTTGCAATGTCCTGAGTTTATGCAATCGCTTTCTGTGATCGTCTGACAAAGTCAATGTGGAAGCCAGATCCATTTAACAATTGTATTACTAAATTAACAACTGCAGTGATATATTTAACAACTGTGGAAAGAAAAATTGTAAAATGGGACAAAACCCATTTAACAAACGTCTCACTTAGCAACAGAAATTTTAAGCTCAATTGTGGTCATATGTTGAGTATTACCTTTACAGTAAAATGAAACTAGTTAATGTTTACTGTCAAAAATCTTTCTATGATGTGGATGATCTATATTATATGTACCTTATGGGAACACTGTTTATTACCTAACATCAGAACATCATCATCACTGGTTTCCAGCTGGCTAGAAAACTTCTTGCTATATGTTGCAGGATAGGGCAACATTCTGAGAAAATGAAATTGTGTGATTTTTCAAAAAAAAATATTTATTTATATCAATTTATATGGCTGCCCATCACTAATGCAACTCTTGTAAATAAAATCCATTATAAATATTATCTATTCTATCCATCCATCCCCAACAACAACAAGTGGCTCTCAAAAAACAGTATTTACCAATAGTATTCAATTAGCTTCATGTTACTTCATATATACTTCCTGATCCCTGAGATAACCAATGTCACCTTATACTGGTTGAGGTTAAAAAAATCATTTGGATTCCATACTTCTTAGTAGGTAATACAAGCATTTAAACAAGAATTTAAATTCTCTGAAATAATCTGGACACGATAAAATGTCTGAATAATAACTATTGAGAACAAATGTTCAGAATATAACAGTTAAAAATCCCTGAAAAAATGAGTTTCTTACTGTAATATTTTACAGTCCTGCAAACAGTAGTTGCTCTCATTGGACTTTCTTTCTTATTGATATCTGCATATCTTTGCCAGAAACAATTTGAGAGTATCATGTTGATTTCTCTTCCTAGCATTATCCCGCAAGTGCTGGGCCACACTTTTGACCATTATTATTTATTAAAGCAATTTATATAACCACCCACCTCACAAACAAGCAAGATTGGGTGGTGTACAACAGAGTTAAAAATAGTTAAGAAATACATTAAGAAATATTTTTATTCCCGAGAACATGCGGTGTTACAACTGGACTTGCAGAAGCTGCTGACATCTGTGGAGGATGAATAACTGAAAGAACAGCAAGAACTGTTGCAACAAATTATTGCTTAGCTGCTAAAAGAAAATCCTCCTGCTGTAGCTGACATGGACATAACGGAACAACATTCCGATTCTATGTCCACAGTAGACCCGGAGGTCCCAGTCTTCAGATGACTGTGCTGCTCAGCATGCCCTCCAGCAAGCTCAGATGTCCAAGTAGCTGCTCTGAAGGAGCTCCTCGCTCTGAAGGAGCCCTGGCTCAGAAGCTCTCCCAGAGCAACCACCAGCAGGAACCCATCCAATGCCAGTCTAAGAACAACATCCAGAACCTGGAAGGGGAGGTAGCCAAGCTGCAGAAGGAGAAGGAAGACTTGGTCCTCACCCTTCAGATGACCAAGAAAGAGGTCACTCAAGCCAAGCTGAGCAAGTGTCTGCAAAAACATCTGCAAGAGCTGGAAGGGGAGATCAGTGAACTAAAGAAGAAGTTGAAGGAACAAAGCAAACTGCGGAAAATGAAAAAAACCAGTGAAGAGACCGTCTCCACCAAGAGATCCAGGCCATGAAAAATCAATAGGTTCAGCTGATTCGGGAGATGAAGGAAGATGCTGAGAAATTCCAACAGTGGAAGCAGCAGAAGAACAAGGAACTCATCCACCCAGACCCAGGATCACAAGCGGCAGTACGACTTGGTCAAGCTGGAGCAGGACTTCCAGAAGCAGGCCACAGTCCTCCAACAGAAAGCAGAAGAAGCTGCAGCAACTAACAAGTGCTTGAAGGAAGCTCTCCAGAAGCAACAACAAGTACCCATGAAGCAAAAGGACATTCACAAGCAGGGATTCGAAGCCGCCACCTCTCAGGTGAAGAACTGGCTGGTGAATGAAGTCAAAATTCTCGTGAGTATAGAAGCTCAGCATCACCTGAACGATCTTCTGGATCACCAGAAAACTTTGGTCAAGGAAACTGCTCTGCTGAAAAAGAAGCAGGAGGCTGGGTGTGTCTTCAAATACAGGAGACACACGTTTTCCTACCAATCCTTGGAAATCCAAGCAGATTCCAAGCAGATTGAAAGTTTGGAGACAGAAATGGAACTCAGGAGCACCAAATTACAGATCTACAGCAGAAGTTGCTGGACGCTGAGATCAGTAACTGGGCCAAACACCGCTGGGAAAATATAGCCACCATGTCAGAAGCCAAGTGTGCCATCAAGTACCTTATTGGTGAACTGGTCACCTCCAAAGTGGAAAATGCAAAAGTAGAAAGCTGCTGAAGGCAGAGCAAAACCATCTGTTTAGACATCCATAGGATGCTTCTGGAAGAACAGAAGGGGGATGCCGATGCAGAGACCGAGCTGGAGAAGCAGCTGGTCCAGATGGAGCAGGAGTACCAGGAGAAGATTCTCTACTTGCTCAGTCAAGTCCAGCAAAAGGAGGAGCAGTTTCTGGAATGCCTCCAATTCCAGGACAAAGAGCTTGGAAAGCTGAAAGAGGCACTGGAGAAGAATCAGGAACTCTGCGAAGAGCTGGAAGCCCTCAAGCAGAACTTCAAGATTCTCCAGGCTGCTAGGGGACAGAAGATCTACAAAGTAGATTCTGGCCTTGGAGATATTTCCAAATGTTCTTTTGAATACCCCTCCCAAGGTCCTGGAAGACATAATGGAGCCTGAAGTTTTGGCAGCCCCTCAGGGCAGTATTCTGGCCTTGTTTCCACCCCTGGGACCCTCAGGGGAAGCCCGAGACATCCAGTCCACCCTGAAGAAATGTCAGAAACGAAGTTTTCCTCCGGCTGCACCCCAATCAAAGAGGACTTGATGGAAGGGAAGGGAAGGGAAGGGGCCCCTGTTTCCGTCTTTTTTAAAAAATGTGTAAAAATACTCCTTTTTGTATGTATTTAATAAAGGTTATGTATAGATTCATAATTAAAGGCTTGCATAATAATAAAAAAAGAAATATTTTTAAAAAGCAAAACAAAACAAAGAATATTAGATGAAGGGATGTTAAAAACAGCAGAGCCAACTCACTATTCAGCCATTCCCTGGGGTTCCCAGGCCTGCCAGCATAATCAAATCTTGCAGGATCTCCGAAAACTCATCAGTGACAAGGAAAAACCTCACCTCAGGGAGAGAAGGTGCCACAGCAGAAAAGGTCTTCTAAATGTAAGCTCCCTAGGCGACAGAAACTGTAACATGCCCTCTCTGCTGCATCTAATAGGATGTGCAAATGAAATTAGAAACAGGTGATCCCTCAAATAAACTTGGTCTCATGCTGTGAATGGCTTCAAAGGTCAACACTAGCACCTTGAATTGAACCTAGAAACAAACTGGTAAACAATGTGAAACAGAGGTATAATGTATATTTATCACAACCATACACATTTCAAAAGCAAGTAAAGTGTGTTGCAATAACTGGAAGATGACCAGGGCATGAGTGACCATGAGCAGTTCCCTGATTCAGAAATTGATGCAACTGGTACACGATATGACTTTGTGCAAAGCCACAACTGCCACCTGCTCCTTAAGCCAGATTTATGAGACCAGAACAATCCTGAGATTACACACAGGGTGTTTTTGGGGCAGCGCAACCCCATCAAGTACCAAAGATGGTAAAGTCCCAGAACAGATTAAAAGCCAAAGCCACTCTGTCTTGCAAGAGTTAAATTGAAGTCTGTTGTTCCTCATCCAAACCCTCACAGTGTCCAGACACAGGAATAGAATAGCATTGTTCAATATGCCAGGGACAGGAATGTACAAAATAATGGAGTTGGAAGGGAACTTGGAGGTTTTCTGGTCCAACTTTTTGCAAACCTCAACCCATGCTGACAGATGAGTTCACTCAGTGGTCTCACGTAGAAGTTGAATAGGAAAGAGAAGAATACCAACATTTGCAATATCCCACAGTCAAGGATGTGATATTTTTTGGATCAATCAAACATTGATCCATTGGTTGTGCCAGGAATTGACTAACAGATTGTCACCTCATCCTGACATCACAGGCTGAGGGAGAATGACAGCCCAAAGTTGGCTTTCATATCTGGGACAGGCCTCTAACTCACGATCTCCTGATTTTTAGCCTAGCACCTAATCACTAAGTCAAACTGGCTCTCTATCAGAATATCACGTCTGATGCTCTGATTGAACTAGAGGAATTATTACATTTTCATACTGCATATAGCATGCGGTGAAACAAAATTTTGGGTAATACTTATTCACTCAAATTCCCTTTATATATGAGTAGATGCACAGTATACTTAAGAAGAAGGAAAATTTTTGAAGAACTCCCTCCCCACCAAAATTCTACTAATTCTAAATGATTAGAATAGGTGTTGGTTTACCTGAACAGTTTCTCAGCATGCCTTGGGCTGATCTACATGTATGGGTTAAATCTGCCTTTCTATCCAAAGACGGAGTCATCAATCTTTGCCACACCTCTTCCTGTCAGGGCAGGAAGCCCCCTAGCCCCGGTCATGACAAAGGTGCAGTGATTTGATGATCTTCCTGTGGTGTTGACTCTGCTTCCCACTTGGACACTGGACAAGAAAGTCACCAGGGTAGGAGTGGATTATCCCAAGGCATGCTGAGAAACTGCGTTCAGGTAAGCCAACACCTATTCTCCAGCATGCCTTTGGGATAATCCACACATATGGGACATGCCAAGCTTGCAGTCCCTATGGGAGGGAAGAAGTTTGGTCCTGTGCACTCCCATCTGTATGCACTTGCTATAGAACTCTTCTTCTGAAGGCTTCCTCAGCTGAGGCGTATGTGTCCAGTCTGTAGTGCTTTACGAATGGAGACGGGGAGGACCATGTAGCCACCCTGCAGATGTCCTCAAGTGAGGGCTGTGTCGCCCAGGCAACTGTAGTAGCTGCGCTTCTGATCAAATGAGCTGTTACCCATCTGGGTGTTAGAAGAGCCTGGGTCTCGTAGGCCTTGGCTATACAAGCCCTGATCCAGCAGCCTATAGTTGAAGAGGAGACTTTAATGCCCACTGAAGATGGCTGAAATGAGATGAACAGGGCCTCAGTTTTACAATACATTGATGTACATTTGATGTATCTGAGAAGAGCCCTCTGAATATCCAATTTGTGCCATCTGTGCTCTCTGTCATGTGAAGGAGCAGGGCAAAAGTTGGGAAGAATGACTTCCTGAGCCCTCTGGAAATGAAGCCCTTTGGGATGAAGGAGGGGTCAAGGCACAGGACAACCCTGTTGTCATGGAATGTACAGAGGTCTTCCCTGATGTAAAGAGCTGCCAATTCTGATATGTGCCGAGCCAATGTGATGGCCACTAAGAAGGCAACTTTGAACGTTAAGATTGCAGGCTTACAGATTGAAGAGGTTCTAATGGGTCCTGAGTAAGGGCTTGCAATACTGTTGACAGGTTCCAAGAAGGTTATCTGTGGACTATTAGAAGTTTAAGATTGATAGCTCCTTTGAGGAAGGAGCGGACAACCGGATGATGAGCTAAGGAATTCCTCTTCCCATAGTACAACACGATGGATAGGGCTGCTACCTGCCTGCACAGCATATTAGGAGAGAATCCTTTGTCGAGTCTTGTTTGTAGGAAGTCCAGAATCTATGACACTGAAGCCACGGTGGAATCTGTGCCCTTCTTGGCACACCATTGATGGAGCGCTTTCCAAGTAGTGTCATATATTCTGTTTGTAGAAGGCCTCCTGGAGGCTTGTATTGTTCTGATGACATTGTGATGACCTGAGGACTTGGGAACAACAAATAGAATGGAGTAAAACCCGTGCCCCCTTTGGTCCTCTGGTATCAGCTCGATGGCCTGGATGTCCAGCAAATGTTGGACCACTGTGTTCATGAGCTTTCTCCTTGCGTGGTACTTGGAAATTGGGCAATGGGTAAAGGTCCTCAGAGGAGTGAACAGGAAATCCTTGATGAGACCAAATCGCACTGTTTTCAGGACTCAGGAATTGGATGTGATTGTCTCCCATCAGTCTGCAAATAGGGCCAGATGGCCACCAATGGGAGGAAGGGTCTGGCAGTCATTTGGATCAACAGTAGGGATGACCTCCTGTGCCATGAAAGGGCCATTTAGATCGAAACTGTTGTTTGTTTCTATCTCAAAATCCCAATCTATCTGTGGGTCAATCTGATCTGGGCTAGTAGTACCTTTGGAATTGAGAGAATTCCTGGCCTGAGTCTGAGGAACAAAATGGCTGCCTACAGGTGTAGGGAAAATCCCTCCTATCAGCCCTCCTGGTAAGAAAGGAGAACACCTTTCTGTTGTCTTTATTCTCGACTATGAAGGGATTTAAGGCCTCTCCAAATAGGGAAGGACCCCTTCCCTATTTAGAGGGCAGAGGCCACTTTCCATTCATTTTAGCATCTGCTTGCCACTGTTGTAGCCACAGCAGATGACGAGAAGTGATGTTGGAAGCCAAGGCCCTGAAGGAGAATCAGGCTGCATGCAGGGAGGAGTCGGCCACAAATTCAGCAGTCACCACCAGTTTGTTGACATCCTGATGCATTCTGATTTCCTCAGCAGGAATCAGGAACCAGAGAAGGGATATCCTAGTGAAAAAGGAGGTGGCTGCAGCTGCTTTAACCACCCAGGCGTTGGCCTGGTGTGTTCTGCAGAAATTTTGTTTCACCTTTTTGTCCTCTGTCTTAAGGGCCTCTGCTATGTCACCTGATACTGCAGAGAGAGAGAGACCAAGGATGCTAAAAGGTTGTCCAAAGGGGGAAGTTGAAGTGACTTGGAGAGGAGAAGAGCCATATTGAACAAAAAATTATCATTGTCCCCCAGAGTGGGGAAGGATCCAGGATGTGCTCATTGTCTCTGAACTACGTCCAGAAATAACTTGAGAGAAGGAATCTTTTGTTGGAGAATTGTAAGTTCAGAAAGAACCCTGCTGTTGGGTCCCTGAGTATCAGGTAAAACAATTGGTATAGTGGGCAGAGGATCAATTTGGGCAATGGTCCTAGCCTTGTGAAGGAGGGATTTAAACAGTCCAGGGCTAAACAGACCTGTGAACGGGGGTGGATTAGGTGACAGGTCCTCATTTGATGAGAACCCCTGCTCTCCCTGAATTTTCTCCTCACTCCCGGATGCCCTGCTTCTGATGGAGAAGTCTCCCTCTGGTGCCTGGAAAAACCCATGGAGGCCTGGTGTTGCACTGGCTGCAATGGCTGAGGATCAGATCTTGGGGAAGAAGACTGGCTCCTCCCCCTCAGGGAGAAATGGCCTGAGCAATAAGGGCCTTAAGATCCTCTAATAATTCAGCGGCCACCCTATCTGCTGAGCACATCCCCACTGCAGTTGGAGTAAAAGTAGCCTCAAGTGTTGCAGTCCTGTCTCTGATCTGCAAATCTGCAGGAAGAGGAAGCACGCAATCAAAAGGAAATCTCTTAGTTTGGATTTCCTCAGCAAAAGAGATAAATTCCTGCTCCCTATCCCCCTCTAGTGACCAAGCCCCAGGAACTGCAGGCTACTCCTGTGCTAAAGGTTACTGGAGGACGGGGCTAACAGGCCCTGGTTGGGGGGGAGAGGGTATACCTCTCCTGGAAAGAGAGTTGGAAGGGACCTTGTAGGTCATCTAGTCCAACCCCCCACCCAAGTAGGAGACCCTACACCATTTCTGACAAATGGCAGTCCAGTCTCTTCTTGAAACTCTCAAGTGATGGCTCTCCCACAACTTCCAAGGGCAAACTGTTCCATTGGTTGATTGTTCTCACTGTCAGAAAGTTTCTCCTTATTTCCAGGTTAAATCTCTCCTTGTTCAGTTTCCATTCACTACTCCTTGTCTGGCCTACAGATGCTTTAGAATATAGCTTGACCCCTTCCTCTCTGTGGCAGCCCATTAAATATTGGAAGACTGCTATCATGGTCCTTCTCTTAACTAGACTAGCCAAGCCCAGTTCCTGCAACCGTTCGTTGTATGTTTTAGTCTCCAGCTCCCTAATCATCCTGGTTGCTCTTCTCTGTACTTTTTCTAGAGTTTCAACATCTTTTTTTATAATTTAGTGAACAAAACTGGATGCAGTACTCTAGGTGAGGTCTTCCTAAGGCTTTATAGAGTGATATTAGTACTTCTCTTGATCCTGACTGTATCTCTCTGTTAATACAACTTAGGATTGCATGAGCTTTTTTGGCTGCTGCTGCACACTGCTGACTCATATTTAGCTGGTTGTCCACTAAGACTCCAAGTTCCCTCTCACAGTTACTGCTATTGAGCCTGGTTTCACTCAAGTCTATATATGTACTTTTGGTTTTTTTGCCTAAGTGTAGAACTTTATTTTTCTCTACATTGAATTTCATTTTGTTAGATATGGCCCAGTGTTCCAGTCTATCAAGATTCATCTGGATCTTGAGCCTATCTTCTTGGGTGTTAGCTATTCCTGCCAGCTTAGTATCATCTGCAAATTTGGTAAGTTCCCCTTCTATTCCCTCATCTAAGTTGTTAATGAAGATATTATAGAGTACTGGGCCTAAGACGGAACCTTGTGGCACCCCACTGCTTACTTCCCTCCATGTAGACTTAGACCCATTAAGGACTACTCTTTGAGTACGGTTTGCCAGCCAGTTGCGAGTCCATCTCGTGGTGGTACTATCTATTCCACTTTTTTCTAGCTTACTAAGAAGTAGGTTGTGGTCTACTTTGTCGAATGCCTCGCTAAAATCTAAATATATTATATCCACAGTATTTTGCTGGTCTACTAATTTAGTCATTGTGTTGAAGAATGAAATAAGATTGGCTTGGCATGATATGTTCTTAACAAACCCGTGCTGACTGCTAGTTATTACTTTACTTGTTTCTAGATGTTGGCAGATCTGGTTTTTTTATTATCTTTTCCAGTATCTTCCTGGGTATTGATGTTAGGTTAATTGGTCTATAGTTTCCTGGGTCTGTTTTTTTCCCCTTTTTGGAAAATGGGAACCACATCAGCTCTTTTCCAGTCCTCTGGTAGTTTCCCAGTGCTCCAGGATTTTTGAAAGATATGGTGCATTGGTTCTGAGATGACCTTTGCCAACTCCTTTAAAACTCTGGGATGTAATCCATCAGGCCCCGGTAATTTGTTTTCATCAAGATCAGACAGGTGTTCTCTTACTATTTTTTTGCTTATTTTAACTTTTATTTCTAGTCTTTCTTTTACAGTTATGTTTTTGGCGGGTTGAGCTACAGTTTCTTTTTGCGTGAAGACCAATGCAAAGAATGAGTTATGCAGTTCTGCTTTTACTTCC
This sequence comes from Laticauda colubrina, assembly GCA_015471245.1. Classification (NCBI taxonomy): domain Eukaryota; kingdom Metazoa; phylum Chordata; class Lepidosauria; order Squamata; family Elapidae; genus Laticauda; species Laticauda colubrina. Next base: position 14,404,132 of record BLBF01000018.1, read on the forward strand.
TTGCCATCTTCTCTCTTTAGGGGACTGACTGTTTCCTTGATTTTTTTTCTTGTTATTTATATGTTGGAAGAAACTTTTTTTTAATTATCTTTGACTTTTGTTGCAAGTCTTTGTTCGTTCTGAGCCTTTGCTATCCTGACTTCGTCTTTGCAGATTCTGGCTATCTGCTGATATTCTGCCTTAGTTGTATGCCCTTCTTTCCATTTTTTTTGTACTTGTCCTTTTTTTCTTTCAATTTGCCAGAGGGATCTTTGTGCAGCCATCCTGGTTTCTTCTTGGACTTCTTGTTTTTCTTTCTCAGTGGTATTGTGTTGGTCTGGGCTTCTATGATCATACTTTTTAGAGTTTCCCAAGATTCTTGAGTTGTTTTCCACTTTCGGATTTTCATCCATGTAATCTTTCCCAAGTTCTCTCTGAGTTTATTGAAACCAGCTGTTTTAAAATCCAAGACTCTGGTGACATATATTCTGTTGCTTGTGTTTGTGTTATGTTGAATTCTAGTATGACATGGTCACTCTCACCCAAGGTTCCTGCAGTTTCAACTTCCTCTGTGTTCAATTTCTTCTCTGTTTGTAAGAATTAAGTCCATTATGGCTGTCCCTCTAGTTTCACCCTCTACCTTTTGGACAACAAAGTTGCCAGCTACGTTGGTTAGGAACTTATTTGATTTCTCACTTGGTGCAGAATTAGTTTTCCAATTGATATCAGGATAATTGAAGTCTCCCATTACTATTGTTGCTTGTTTCCTGCATATGTTTGTTAGTTGGCTGGCAAAAAGGACATCTATTTTTTCTGCTTAATTGGGTGGCCTATAATATACGCCTATGGCTATGTCATTCTTTTTTTCTTTTATATTGAACCCATATGCATTCTGGGAGGTTTTCATCTTTGGTTTCATGCATTTCTGTAGCAATATAGTGGTCCTTTACATACAGTAAAACTCCATCTCCTCTTTTATGGGTTTGGTTTTTTTTTGAATAGTTTGTATCCTTCTATCAGTATATTCCAGTCATGGGTTTCATCCAACCAAGTTTCTGTTATTCCAACTATATCATATTTACCTTCATGTATTCATAGTTCGAATTCACCCTGTTTGTTCCCCAGACTTTGTGCATTTGTATATAGGACTTGAGATCTTTTTGTCTGACACTGTGTTTCCTGTCTACATAACCTGTGTTGTGCCTGCCTGTCCCTACTTTCTTGCCACCTGTTTGATTCAGATGCTTTTGACTGGCATCAAGATTAAAAATCTTACCTGCACAAACATCTATTTTGCATATACTGATATCCTTATTAGTGCAATATTACTGACTCTAGTTCTCACCTCCACTTTTTGGGTGACCAAGTTGTCAGCTAGGCATGTCAAAAACCTATAAGATTTCCCACTTGCTTCAGAGTTTGTTTCTCAATGGTTGCCAAGGAAGTTAAAGTCCGCCATTACTACTGTGATGTGTTTCCTCCCACACAACTCGGCTAACAGATTAACAAAGATTTCATCTATTTCCTCCATTTAGTGGGCTATTTCTTTTTCCTCTGATATTCACCCAAATACTTTCAGTATTATTTGAGAACTACTGACAACACAAAATTTGTAAGTTAAGCCTTGTACAACAGAAGGATGTTTATTTGAAAAATGAAATAAGTATTTTAAACTAAGTAGAATAGCATTGCTCAATACAACGAAACTGATAAGGTTATTTCTCAAAAGTTAGTTCTCACTATATAAATATTCAGTTGTGTGTTGAATTTTAAATTATATTGATCAAAGAAAGGAATTATTTGAGGGAAGTAATGATTTGAATTTGACATACCTTTGCTATGAGATGTTCGAAATGAATGAGAAATTAAAGCAAAGGCACAATTAGTTAAAAAAAAAGTGGAAAAAAAAATAAGAAAGGTAAAGATTTCTTAAAAACAGCCAGCAGGCAACATCTTGCCACATCTATTGTTAACTCCTGCTGCCAATCAGCATTGTCCTGGTTATACAAAGCCTCCAGTGCACCAGACTGTGGCTAATTATGTACACTCAAGTGATTAGTGAGCACTTGTTGCCTCATTCACACCACCATCCAAACAGCAGCCTTTGAGAAGAGAATAGACTGCAAATTTATTGAGAGAACACTGTTAATCCTTTGGGGAGAATGTAAATGTAAACAGGACTACTCTACATCAAGGTGCTTTGACAACAACAATCATCTGCATAAACACATGCTCAACAACAAACAGGTGTTCTATTTCACAACTAGAGCCCATTTGATGCTTTCAAATAAGCAATGTGCTCAAACTGTTAAAAGTACTTTGAAACCAGCTGCAATTACCATAATTAGCAGTTTTCGTGCACTTTTTCTCTTATACCTGTCCAATGGTAATGCTCACTGCAAACTACAACAGTAACTTTAAAAGCTTTTGCTTTAAAATAAACTGCAATTTGTAACAAACACATACTTGTTAGTAAATGGTAAATGACAAAATTACTTCCTAAAAGAGCTTATGTCTACCTGTAACATAGTATTGCTATTTATATATTTCCTTTGTGAGTAAAAAGAACTACCTAACATATATACATATATACAACCAGTACTGCTATTAATTCTATGCAGTACTTTCTCCAGTTATGAAAGCCTAAAAACTAATTTCAACTCCTATAATTCACAATCAGTATGGATGTTTTCTGATTGGGGATTACATCAGAACGGGAAAAAGCTCTTTTCATCAAAATATTTGCATTATTAGATTTCTCTTACTATTTATTCTGATTATCTCTGATAACAGGCTAGTACATTACAAAATAAGGTTTCACCTAAGCTCCTAATAAAAAGTGTAAGTCATACTGCTTAAAATATGTCACATGCGGGGAAATATTTATTGCACAGAAATTACAGTCAATTTACACTGAATTGCCATTTATAATTCTTTTTTTAATGAAAGTACTACTCATCTGCATAAACAGGTAAAACCCAAAAAATTAGAATATCGTGCAAAAGTTCATTTATTTCAGTAATGCAACTTAAAAAGTGAACCTAATATATGAGATAGACTCATTACATGCAAAGCAAGATAGTTTCAAGATGTGATGTGTCATAATTGAGATGATTATGGCTTACAGCTCATAAAACCCCAAATCCATAAACTCAGAAAATTAGAATATTGTGAAAAGGTTCAATATTCTAGGCTCAAAATGTCCCACTCTAATCAGCTAATTAAGCCATAACACCTACAAAGGGTCCCTGAGCCTTTAATTGGTCTCTCAGTCTGGTTCAGTAGGAATCACAATCATGGGAAAGACTGCTGACCTGACAGTTGTGCAGAAAACCATCACTGACACCCTCCATAAGGAGGGAAAGCCTCAAAAGGTAATTTGCAAAAGAAGTTGGATGTTCCCAAAGTGCTATATCAAAGCACATTAATAGAAAGTTATGTGGAAGGGAAAAGTGTGGGAGAAAAAGATGCACAAACAGCAGGGTGACCACAGCCTGGAGAGGATTGTAGGAAAAAGGCCATTCAGAAGTGTTGGGGACTTTCCCAAGAAGTAGACTGAGGCTGGAGTCAGTGCATCAAGAGTCATCACACTCAGACGGATCCTGGACATGGGCTTCAAATGTCGTATTCCTCTTGTCAAGCCGCTCCTGAACAACAAACAATGTCAGAAGCGTCTTACCTGGGCTAAAGAAAAACACATCTGGTCTGCTGCTCAGTGGCCCAAAGTCCTCTTTTCTGATGAGAGCAACTTTTGCATCTCATTTGGAAACCAAAGACCCAGAGTCTTGGAGGAAGAATGGAGAGGCACGCACTGCAAGATGCTTGAAGTCCAGTGTGAAGTTTCCACGGTCTGTGTTGATTTGGGAAGCCATGTCATCTGCTGGTGTTGGTCCACTGTGCTTCATTCAGTCCAGGGTCAACGCAGCCATCTACCAGGAGATTTTGGAGCACTTCATGCTTCCTTCCACAGACGAGCTTTATGGGGATGCTGACTTCATTTTCCAGCAGGACTTGGCACCTGCCCAAAAGCACCAAAACCTGGTTCATGGGATTCCTGTGCTTGATTGGCCAGCAAACTCTCCTGACCTGAACCCCACAGAGAATCTATGGAGCATTGCCAAGAGAAAGATGAGAGACATGAGACCAAACAATGCAGAAGAGCTGAAGGCCGCTATTGAAGCATCCTGGTCTTCCATAACACCTCAGCAGTGCCACAGGCTTCCATGCCATGCCGCATTGAGGCAGTAATTGCTGCAAAAGGGGTCCAAACCAAGTACTGAGCACATATGCATGCTTACACTTTTCAGAGGTCCGATATTGTTCTATGTACAATCCTTGTTTTATTGATTGCATGCAATATTCTAATTTTCTGAGATTGTGGATTTGGGGTTTTCATGAGCTGTAAGCCATAATCATCACAATTATGACAAATCACGGCTTGAATTATCTTGCTTTGCATGTAATGAGTCTAGCTCATACATTAGTTTCACCTTTTAAGTTGCATTACTGAAATAAATGAACTTTTGCACAATATTCTAATTTTTTGAGTTTCACCTGTATGCCTGTATCATACTGGATAAAATTCTATAACTAATATGTTCAATACAATCATAAAATTAAAAGGGATGACTATGTTTGTTCAGCATGTGCTTGAACGCATTTATCATCTGGAGAATTAATTCCATTGCCAAACTATATTAAGATTTTTAAAAAATATTTATCCATGTTCCTACAAGTTTCCCATTTATTTTATACTCAGGTACTATTTTTGCTTTCTTTTTCCAAAGCTGTTCTATTTCTGTTTGAAAGTATTTGTATTTTGTGATCTTCTTTAATTATTTCTCTTCTATTCTGCTGTCTCCACTATCTAGATACTGCCACTATCTAGATTTTTTGGTCTTAATTATTGATAATTATTAAGTAGAGGTGTTATGTGGCAGGTGTTTTTGTTTGAATTCTAAAGTCCCAGAGAATGTTAGTTTTATTAGCTTATTTTTATTACTTTATCTGTGGCCCACCAGTTCTTGATTGCAGGCAAATGGTATAACCCTATGACTATCATTAAGTGTTGTACGTTATGATTCTTAACAAATGTACCTTTTCTTTATGTATACTGTGAGTATTTACACCAAGACAAATTCCTTGTGGGTCCAATCACACTTGGCCAATGAAGTATTCTATTCTATTCTTCTATTCTATTTCTTGCAGGTATTCCATTGGTAATTTGCTGCAAAAACAGAGTGAAGTCAGTCTGTTCTTGCAGCAGCTTACTAGATAATCTATTGTTTCTTCAATTTTTTTTTGCAGAGACAGCATTTGTTCTCTGTTGCTAAAATCTCCGTTCTGGTTTTTTATCCATTTGTTTTAAAGGGCTTGGTTCTTACACTATTAGAAAGATCTCTGATTTGATTAAAGTTGTAAATTATGTTGATATCATTATTATATTTTTTATACTATATCCCTTTCTTCATCTTCTTTTCTCAGGTTTCCCATTCCCATGATGATCTCTGAGCACTTAAATGAATATATATTTCATTGTGTTTTAATTATCCTTAATCAGGGTTGGGCTGCTGGGAATTCCCCAGGGATTCAGGAAAGCCTTTAGCTAAGATTCTGTGCAGTTTGGATTTTCTTCAAGACGGACCCAAATCCCACTCCTGGCTGGCCCCACCCACCCCACACCGTCCCTTCCAGGAGTCCCCATGTGGCCCATTTCAGATGTAGGTTAAGTGCAGGGCACACGCAGAGGCTCGGGGAGGGCGATACAACAGGCCTCCCAGAAGTTCAGAAAGGCTGGAAATGGGCCCATTTCTGGCTTCTAGAGGGTCTCCAGAGCCTAGGGAGGCCTTTTTTGCCCTCCCAGAGGCTCAATAAAGCCTCCAGAAATGCTCCCCCTGTCATGGTGCAGGAGGCTGACAAACTTTTGCCCACTGCAGGCATAATTGATTTTGCAATATTCTTGTTGCGATTAAGGCATGGATACATACATTCAATAACATGCCCTGATTCATAATCTGATCCAATTTGACAGGAAAGGGTTGTTGGTTCTTACCTGATATGACTTTTCTCTTTGGGTGGAGATAGCATCCAGGATTCGGTAGGGTTGTCAGTCGCTGATGCTGATTGGACTGAGTCTGTCAGATCTGTGAGGACACTCCCCAATTTCTAAGGGTGCCCCAGAAATTGGCGAAGGAACAGTGACAGACTGATGTGTTTCCTTATCATTGTCATGCTCCACTGGATCCGGAACAGACTTCCATCAAGGTGGGTCTGGATGCTATCTCCACCCAAAGAGAAAGATCATATCAGGTAAGAACCAGCAACCCTTCTCCATTGTGGTGGAGATAGCATCCAGGATTGGGACATTCCAAAACTGGCTGTCCCACGGGTGGGCCTAGTTCAGTCCAAATCCCTTAGACAGAGTGGACCTTTTGAACTCTCCATCCAAAGGCTGCCTCCAAAGATGCAAAGAAGTCCAGCTTATAATGTCTGATGAACAGAGAAGGTGATGCCCAAATTGCCACCCTGCAAACCTCCTCCAGAAAGGCTTGAGTAGCCCACACTGCTGTCGAATGGGCTGTTATTCTTGGAGGAACCACAAGACCTTGGGATGGTAGACTTTGGAGATGCACAGTCTGATCCATTTCCCCACAGTTGTTGAAGTGACTTTGCAACCCATGGTAGAGGGTTGAAAAGATATAAAAATGGACTCAGACTTCCTGAAGGGAGAAGTTTATTTAACATAAATATTCAGGGCCCTTCGAACGTCCCTTTGTGCCACCATTTTTTTAAAGAATGGATAGGTTTTGGACAGAAATCAGGTAAAACCAGTTCCTGAGTCTTGTGGATCCAAGAGTTCACCTCTGGAATGAACGAAGGGTCCAGTCTCAACACAACTCAATTGGTGTGAAAAATATAAAGGTCCTTCCTGACAGATAAGGCAGTCAAGTCTGAAATCCTCCTGGCAGAAGTGATTGCTACCAGGAAGGCCACCTTGTAAAACAAAAATTGCAGAGAAATAGATCTCAGTGGTTCAAATGGGGCCTCACTCAGTGAATGCAGTAATTTAGAGAGGTTCCATGTCAGATATCGATGAACCACTGGAGGTCTCAGATTTGTAGCTCCCTTCAGAAATCTGCGGACTGTAGGATGCCTAGATAGGGCTTCTGAGCCCCCCAAAGAAAGTACAGAAGATAAGGCCGCTACCTGCCACCTTAACGTTTTGGGTGACAGGCCTTTGTCAAGTCCATCTTGAAGAAAATCCAGCATCTGGGCAACTGAGGTCTCAGTAGGGTCCTTCCCAGATTGTGAGCACCATTTGCAGAAAGCCTTCCAGATCGCATCATAGATATGATTGGTAGAAGGGCTCCTGGAGGCCTGAATGGTTTGTATCACTTTGGAGAAGTAATGGTTCCAGATCAGAGATCCCTGCTCAATCTCCAAGGAGTCAATTGAAGCTACTGGGGTTGCAGATGTAATAATGGTCCCTGGCTGAAAGATACTCTGTCCATTGGTATCCTCCAAGGGCTAGTCACAGACAGGTTTACCATGCAAACCATGGCTGTCTGGACCAATGAGGACCCACAAGTATGAGTTCTGCTCTTTCCCCCAACAGTTTTTGTATCATCCCCTGGATCGGGGCAGAGGAGGAAATGCATAGAGAAGCTCCCTTGGCCAAGGGCTGCATAAGGCGTCTATCCCCTCCGCCCCAGAACTGCAAATCTGGAGTAGAATCTTGGGAGTTGCGAGTTGTCCTGAGAGGTAAAGAGGTCTACTGCTGGTAGTCCGAAGCACTCTGACAGCTCCTGAAACAAAGCAGGATGCAAATGCCACTGTGCACGGTCTATGGTGGCTCTACTAAGCCAGTCTGCTTCAACATTGGATACACCTCCAATGTGCTCAGCTCTGAGCGATACATGAGCCCAAAGACAGAGCTTCTCTGCTTCCAGCTTCAAGGGTCTTAAATGTGTACCTATTGGCCGTTTATATGCGTCTTAGTGGTCAAATTGTCAGTTAAGACCAGGACGTCCCTATTTACTACTATGTCTGTTAATTGCCTCAGGGCCAGGTGGACTGTGCCGAGTTCTAGCCAATTAATGTTGTGGTTCAAATCTGTCTGGGACTACTGTCCCTGGACCATCCTGGATTGGAGATGAGCTCCCCAGCCATAAAGACTGGCATCTGAGGTCAACAGCAGCTGGTTAGGGTCCTTGAATGAGTGCCCTAAATAAAGGGCCTCAGATAACCATCATCTAAAGGACTTGATGAATTCAGGTTAACACCTGACCTGGGAATGGGAAGAATTCCTGCCTGTCCTCTGAAAAGGAAGAAGAAACCATTGGAGTGCCCTGGCATGCAATCTAGCCCAGGGCACTGTATTAATGCATGAGATCATTTTACCTAGGAGTTTGGAAAGCGTAGCCAGAGGGACCCTGTTCTTAGATTTTACATACCCAATCAATTTCTTGATACTCTCCTGATGGTCCTAGGATAAAAACACCTTGCACAATATGGTATCTATTACAGCTCCCAGATGGAGCAACCTATTGGTGAGAATGAAGTAACTCTTGGCCTTGTTGACAGAAAAGCCATGCTCCTGTAGCATCTGGATGGTGATCTCCAAGTCTTCTGCTGCTTGAGATGGTGAGGAGGACTGCACTAGGATGTCATCCAGATAACATTGGACTATGACTGGGGTAGCCCTCAAGTCGGCTACCAGGGCTGCTAATAGCTTTGTAAATGTTCTGGGAGCAGATGAAAGGCAAAATGGCAAGGCCCTGTACTGAAAATTCCTTCCATTATAGCAGAACATGAGGAATTGTCTATGGGCAGGGATAATGGGGACATGAAGGTAGGCTTCAGTTAAATCTATGGAAGTAAGGAAATCCTCCTCCCGAGTTCCCTCCAGAATAGACTGGAGAGAATGCATCTTAACCCGCCTGTATTTTACCCAGCAGTTTAGATGCTTCAGATCCAGAACTGCCCTCCATCCCCCCGAGGCCTTTGGTATTTCAAACAAGATGGAATAAAATCCCATCCCCTGTTGGTCCTCAGGCACCTGCTGAATAGCCTGTATCTCCAACAGGTGCTGAACAGCTGTTTCCAAGAGGATTCTTCTCTCTGTGTTTTGAGAAACAGGGCAATGAATGAAAAACCTAAAGGTAATGGAGAGCAACTCTACAGAAATGCCCGAACAGACCATCTCCAGGACCCAGATGTCTGTGGTTACTTCCTCCCAACACCTGGCAAACAAGGCCAGACGTCCCCCAAAAGGAGGATTGACAGTAGATTTATCTGGGGCATCGGAAGGGATGACCCCCAGCCCCTCGAAAGGGCCGCTTGTTGTTGAACTGAGGGTTTCTACCTGCCCTGTCCCCGTGCTGGTCTTACCTGGGAATGAAAGGACTCTGAGGTCGAGAAAACCCACCTCCAGCTTCAGGTGCCCTAAAGGAGGGGCAGCGAAAATAAGGCATTGAGCGGAAATCACTCCTTCTAGACCTAGAAGGAAAGATCTTCCCCTTGTCCTTGGTGTCCACCAGCACCTTGTCCAGGGCTTCACCAAATAATTTGTCCCCCTTGAAGGGGGCAGCGGCCAAACTCCATCTATGCCTCATATCAGCCTGCCATAGCTTGAGCCAGAGCAAATGGCGAGAAGTTATAGAAGATCCTATTGCCTTTGAGGCAAATCTGGCTGCACTGAGGGTAGCATCAGCCAAATATTCAACAGCTGCTAGAAGCTTATTAATATGCTGATGAGATTTCAGGTTATTGGTTGGAATCATTTCTTGCAGCTCCCTGAGCCATATAAGTGATGCCCTATCAAAAAAGGATGGAGTGGTGGAGGATTTCACTGTCCAAACTGTTGACTGATGAGTTCTCTGAAATGTCTGTTCAGCCCTCTTGTCCTCTGCTCTCAACGAGTCTTCGGGCTCACCAGGAATATCAGAGTTGGATTGCAAGCAGTTACTGGGGCATCCACCAAGGACACTTCAAGGGCCTTGGAAAGATCCGCTCCCACATTAAACAGTCTCTTGTCCAGGGAAGGATTGGGACCTGACCCAGGCAAAGACCACTGCCTTTGGATGACAGTTGTGAAAACATCTTTGGTGCAGGAATGACATCTGCAGTTACTATCTTCTCTGAGAAGAGTGGATCATTGGTGTCTTCAGAGGCATCTATTGGGTCAGATGATGCAGGAGCCTTGGCTTGCTCTGTAGCAAGCCTTAAAGAAGAGCGACTTGAATAAGACAGGTTGAAAAAGGCCCGAAATTCTGGGACCTTCAGAATCCAGGCCCTCATCATCACAGAAATCTCTCCCTAATTGGTCTTCCATCTTGGAATAGGCAGAGTGGCCACATAGAGAGGGAGCATAATAATCCTCTTGCAAATAGCAGGACCTGTCATCATGGAACTGAGAGGTTTGTCTTAATTCTTAATTCTTGGAAGATGAATAGGAGGCTACAGAGGGAGATCTCCTGGATTGTTATAGAGTTGCAGAGATTCCTTGTTTCACTGCGTCCACAAGTAGAGCCTGCATGTTAAACTGCCCATCTGCATCTTGCCCTGCTGCTGGCCGAAGATCAGCAGCAATGGGAGTAAAAGTTGCTTCTGGAGCTACTCTGCTTCTTTGGACCCTTGTTGCAGGCTGCTCTATTGCTGGGCGGGCAGAAAAAAAATCCCTTCCTTCAGAAGATTCAAATGGGATTTCAGTTTCTTGCCAGCTAAATTGCTCTTCAGCCCCTCCTGTGGCCAATTCCTGCAACTGCGTTCTGTCATTTGTGATGAGCCCTGGCTCCTCTTTCTAACGCCCTTCCTCATTTTGGCAGAAATCCACAATGATCCTGTTGGGAGCAGCTTCCAGGTTTTCCTGGGCTGCTTCTCTCTGTCTTTTCGTCCACAGTCTGTTCAGCGCCCTGTCCCTACAGCGCTTGTCCCACTGTGCTGCCATGGAGCTCTTTCGAGCCCCTGCACCTTGGCTCTTGGTTTGGGGTCCTCTGTTGAGGCTGGGACATAGACTTAGAGAGCGTGATAGCCAGCGAGCCATCTCCTGTACTTTCCTATTCACGCAGCTGGCGTTCTCTGAAGAATCTGCCATTTTGGCTAACTGACAGGCAGCCTTTTTTTCTCTAAATTTAACTGCTGACCTGCCCTCCGAAGGCTCCAGGGGCAATCCCCACTTGACACGCTGAACAGCAAGGGCAGGAAAAAAAAATGTTAAAGTGCCCTTGCTGATGACAGCTGCCTTCAGGCCCTTTTAAATGTCGCCATGGACTAAATAAGGTTCTGGCAGCTGTAAAAGACCACACGCTAGTCCTCCCAAGCCAAATCTACCAGGGTGTGGAGATCACCTCAGATACACCATCCCAACTTCTCGTTACTTCAGTGGAATCGGCCCTCAGCCAATCCATCTACTTTGCTCTGGGCGGAAGCCCCGAGTGATCAGAGTTTTGACAGCTGCTCAGATGGTAGACCAGGAGCCTGCTGTCAAATAGATAGTATTCAGGATTGGATTGTCCTATTTTTAACAGTTAAGGTTCAAATTCAAAGAGCACTCAACAACACGTTGTCCTAGCTGCTTGACTGAGTCAATTTCTGGGGCATGCTTAGCAACAGGGGAGTGTCCTCACAGATCTGACAGATTCAGTCCAATCAGCAGCAGCGACTGACAATCCTACCAAATCCTGGATGCTATTTTCACCACAATGGAGAAAAAAAAGTTTGGACAGCCAAAAAAAACTGGAGATAATTGATGCATGATGCACAAGCAGGCAACAAAACATTGGTGGAAAAAGAAGAAAAAACAGCCAAATTTTAACTTAAACTCTACAATGTGACGCGACAGCCATTCCTCATTTAGGAGCTACCACATACACTCATGATTCACAAAACAATATTTATCTTAGTGATACTGCAGCAACCAGTGACCTTCACAATATCTCTCTCCTCCCTCCCACTCTCTCCCTCCTTCCTTCTCCCTCTCTCTCTCTCCACACACACTGCTTTTTTAATGGCCAATTCACTTAACAACCATTTTACTTCCAATTTAAGAAATGAATTGGAGTCACCAAATGAGGACATGGTATATTAAAATGATTGCATATTTCCCTTTTCAATTTCTTATACCTTAAGGGCACAACAGGCTGTTTCACTCTATCAAGCAAGGATGCTAGGTTTCACTCTATTTAATAAAAGGTGGTAGTACTAACTAATTAAGACTGTAATTAATTAACCTCCAACAAAAGATTTTTAGAGGTTGACATAAACTGAAATAGAATATGAAGATAGCAGCAATCAATACAAATAATCACCCATGCAATCAAACACATTTAAGCCTCAAATGCCTGCTCAGATAAATAACATTTAACCAACTTGCAATAGATTAGTAGAAAGGAAGCCACTCAGATTTCCAGAGGCAAAGTATTCCAGAAGCAGAGAGCCACCACAAGAAAGACTGCCTTCAGGTCCACGTATCCCAAACTTTTTATCGGGGTGGGAACCTCAATATATCTTTCTTCCTCACACAGGCCATATAAATTCCACTGGGATGATCCACAAAGTTCTGTAAAACTAAAAATTACAGAGCTGGGCAGGTCAGAGCCAGTCTTCTAAACTGGATCCTGAAGCATACTTAAATAACTCTCACAAGCTAGCAGCTTGGATACTGCCAAAATATTATCAAAGGCAACCTCACGTTGTTTGCATTACATAAAATAATCAAGTAGTGATAAGGTCAGGAATTCCTGCTGCTAAAGTATCCTGATCCAGAAATGATGCTGTTACTTGCTGTTTCAACACAAATCACAAGTCCAGGAGGACCCCAAACCGTAACGTAGCTTCTTTAGGAAGAAAGCAGCCCTGTTTACCACTAACATTACAGCAATCTCAAAATCAAAATTATTTCTCAAAAAATAGCAATTTGCTAGAATTCAATTTGAATTCTATTTGTATCCATTATATTAAATTATATTGTTATCCATTCAGAATCCCACACTCTTTGTGTTAGAACTTCATAGCTTATCTGATTTGTCCTCTAGTGACAATATAGTTTGTTGATAATAAAGTTATCATCAACATACAATACTGATGATACTTCACCACAGATTGATGGATGATCTCTCAGAATAGTTTCATATACATTTAAAGAACACTGGTGAGACAACTTAATGTAAGCGTATCCCACTGCTCTTTTATTTATCACTCCTCTTTTATTACTACATATTGGAATCACCCACTAAAGGAGAACTGTGACAATCACAGAATGGGAGGCAGTCCAATCAGAAATTGTGACAAATGGAATCAAGTCATTGAAAAATTTAATATGACCAATGCAAACACACTTCCACACATTATCTATCATATTTTCTTTTGCAACAACAAACAATTATTTAGAAATAAAAGAAGCAATGTAACAAAGCCAAGGTAATAAATTAGCACACATATCAGGATACAGTATTCTAAGATGAGGAAATGGCCACCCAATGCCATAGTAGGCCATAATAGGACTGCCATTGCATATACAAAAATAAAAAAACAAAATTTTAACCATTTGTGACGAAAGCACATATTACATCAGTGACACTGTCATATGTATAAGTTCTGCATTCATCTCAATGCTGGAATCTGCTCCTGCAAGACAAATTCTGCAACAATTGGTGAATAAACCTTTATATTAATCTGTTGGCCTATTTCAATGTGGGCAGAATCATTATTCAACAACTGGATCAGAAGCTATGGTTGATAGTTGGGGAAATGAAATTTGATACTATTTAAAGATTTTGTTCTTATCATCCTGTTCTATGCTTTGTCTGATCCTGACTCATAAAAGTAAACTGCATAAAGAAGCTGAGATACCATTAACCTATTCATTTCCCCAGCCATGGGAATTAATAAGAGAAACTCAAAATTGGTTGATCTGGCTCAGTCCTTATCCCTTTTCAGCAAACATGATTGGGTGCCTCCAGATATTCAAAGAGAAACCCACCACGCATGAAAAGTATTTATGGAATGCATGGTGTGAAATATATACTTAAATGGAATGGATGAACACAAGATGATCCATTATCATTTGTGGGAAGGAAAGCATGTGATGAAAAACCAGTTTCCAATCAGGAGTATGCAAGGAACTAATAAGAAATTAGTTAAACAGACACAATAAGAAACTTAAAGCAATTAAAGTTGCTTTTTGTATGAATATATGGGATGTTGGAACATCCAGTGCCATTAAGAGTTTTGTCCAGCCTCCTCAAAATTGTTCTTTGCAGTCTCAACAACAGTAACAAGAAAAGAACTTGTTCAATCCGGTTGACTTGGGAGACTTATATTTCCTGTTTTGCCTCTTGATATTGATGTCTCTGTCTCTCTTTCAGTAAATGGTAAATCTTTTCTTTGCAGTGGACTCTGCACTTTAACCCATTACTAACCAAAGCAATAAGGTATTTTGATGCCCGTTCTGGAACCCTATAACACTCCTGTCCTCACTCTCAAAAAGTTTCTGAAAGAGGGAGTCCACTCTGATGCTATCTGGTTGAAGATGCGTTGAAGGACGCATCAATGCCATGTCTATCCATTTTTCCAGTTGTGCCTGGAACTGGACAGCATTCCTCCTATGAATGCCTGCTTTACCTCAACAGCTTACAGGGGAACCCACCTACTGTAAATCAGTATCTGTCAGCACTACAGAAAGTCCCACACTGTACACATTGCACTTCATGCTGACCTAGCTATCCTTTTGCTATAATTTGACCTTCTGTTACCAATAGATGACAATAATGCTTGTGCATTATTATGTTCTTTTTTGTGTGAATTGTGTTCTTTTCTTGGCATGGGCAAGTTCAGTTGTCTCTGAATTATTAACTTTGCTTCTCAAGTTCAATTCTATCAATCATAGGTATCTATTTTACTCGGACCAAGGACCATAACCAAACCTTTTGTCATATGAAGCAGGCTGATGCTTCTGTCCCTGTTTTTGGTCTCATTAACTATTCTTTACTCTTTACATATTTTGCCATGAAAATGACACCCTTTGGTGTCCTTCTTCAATCCTGTAGCAATTGTCCTCACCTGGTGTTTTACTACAGTTACAAGATGGATCCAAGCAGCTGCCTTTCCAATTTGTCTCTGTGCCATTCAAGCTGCTGATTTCTTACTGGACAAATTCTCCTGTTATGTCCTGTCATCATACTTATTCATACATATGAGAGTGGCCTTTCTCTCATCAGTTTGGCTTGCTCCTGAGTCCCGCACAGTTGAGCAAATTGCAGGTGGCACTCCTGAACTTTCCAAATCTTCCTGGCATCCTTATTTCTTTCCTTCATCTCTGCTCTCTGTCTTGTAATGAAAGTTTTTCTTTCAATAAAAAAATATTCTTCCTTCCAAAATTCAGAAAGTTCCCATTGTAAAAACATTCTTTTAACTTTTATACTGATTATAACCCTAATAGATGTTTCTGAATGTGCCATATGTTTCTCCTGAATGTGTTGAACCTGGTTCTTTGCTCACTCTGTTCCTGCTCATGTTGCTGAATTACAAGCTCTGACTCAAACTTGCATTTTAGCCTCAGGTTCCTCTGGTAATATTTATAGTAGCAGTTTTTATTGTTTTGGTGTTATGCATAACTACAGCCAATTCTGGGAAAACCTCTGGTTGTCCAATTCAAGATGCTGACTTTGCAATACTGGCTGCTATTCTTCTGCCATCTGCTGTTGATCTTGTTAAAGTAAATGTCTATTCTCATTTGCCTAGGAATGAACTCTTTAATTCTTATGCTCAATATGCTGCACTCTAGTCTCCCAATGTTTCTATGCTTTTTACTTCTTTTTATTTGTTCAGAAAACAGACCCAGCCTGAAAAGACTGGATTTAGGTAAAGTTCCTTTCTTGGCCATCAGGGAGCTTGATCTTCAGTATCAAGGTGGTTTCTGGTTCCTCCCTTTTTCCTTTCTCTTCTTAACCATTTAGCTCAAGAGTCTTCAAACTTGGCAAGTTTAAGACTTGTGGACTTCAACTCCCAGAATTCCTGAGGAGGAGGAATTCTGGAAGTTGAAGTCCACAAGTTTTCAAACAGTCAAGTTTGAAGACCCCTGATTTAGCTAATAAGGTATTAAGCAGGCACCTACAAGGATCAGTCCGGGGTCCTCTGTTCTTCAATATTTTTATAAATAATTTGGATAAAGTGAAAGAGTGAATATTAATCAAATCTACAAATTAAGCAACAATGGGTGGGATGCCCATTATTGCAGAATATAGAAATAACATATAAAATTATCTGGATGTCAGAGAAACATAATGAAATTTAACACAGACAAGTTCACTTATGCAAATATTTCACAGACATAAAATTAAAGATAGCCGGCTTGATAAATATATTTGTGTAGAAAATCTTGAAATAATACCAGTAGTTACTTACAATGATCATGCAATATGTGACTGCAATATGACTGCAAAAAGGACATTGATGAAGAGCACACACATATGCACATGTGCTTATATATGGTATATTCTCTCTAACTCTTCTCCCTCTATGTGCGCGCATGTGTGTATGGAGAGAGACAGAAACAGAAAGAGACAGGGAGGGAGAGAGAGAGAGAGAGAGAGAGAGGGAGGGAGGGAGGGAGGGGAGAGAGAGAGAAGATAAATTCCAAATCACAGTAAGTAACAATTTGACTTTATTCTATTTTGGTCAAACCATGCATACCTTGGCTACGTGTCCAGGTCTGGGCACTATATTTTAGGATTTAGAGAAATTTGACATAAGGACATTAAGGTAAGCAAAAATGAACTCCCATGAAGACAAATGGAAGAGTAGGATATACAGGTAGTCCTCGATTTACAACAGTTTGTTTAATGACAGTTCGAAGTTACAATGGTAGTGAAAAAGTGACTTATGATGGGTTGTCACACTTAAAACCGTTGAAGATTTTCATGGTCACGTGATCAGAATTCAGACACTTGGCAACTGAATCATATTTATGATGACTGTAGTGTCCTGGGATCATGTGATCACCCCTTTGTGACAAGCAAAATCAATGTGGAAGCCAGATTCACTTAATAACCATGTCATTAACTTAACCACATTGATTCACTTAACAACTGTGGCAAAAAAAGGGTTGTAATATCAGGCAAAACTCACTTTAACAAACATCTCACTTAGCAACAGAAATTTTGGGCTTGGTTATGATCATAAGTTGAGGACTACCTGTACATTTAGCCTTGAGAAAAACTAAATGAGATTATGACAGAACTCTTCAAATACTGAAAAGAATGTCATTTAGGCCAAGAACTGTTCCTTCTTACCCCAGATAGAAGGAGAGCGAAGAATGGGAAAGGGTAGATTCCAACTCCAATTCTATTTTTCAACAAAATGCTCTCAACGGTTCTTATGATATTCCCCTATATTTCTGTGCAAACATTGATATATGTGATATATTCTGTGGATGACTTATTTTATGCTTTGCTTCTATGTCTTCTGATCAAGCTATACTAATCCTCAATTTACAACCAATCATTTAAAAAACAAGTCAGTTATAATAGTCTCAGAAAAGGTGCTTTATGGCCCATAAAGCACTTCTGGCCAATGTCATGATGCCCTTCCTTATGGTCACATAATTGTATTTCAGGTGCTTGGCAACCAGATCACATTTACAGCATCCTGCAGTCACATGATCATGATTTGTAACTTTTTTTCCAGTTTTCAGCAGTTTTTGCTGGTTTCCAACAAATATACCCATTTAGGAGAAGGGATTCAATTTATGACCATGTGATTCACTTAATGATCTCATGTTTCAGTCTTATGACATGATTCATTTAATAATCACAATGAAAATACTTATAAAATCAGGCCAGATTATGTGGATGTTTTGATTAATGATCATCATGACTAACAACTGAAATTTCAGTTCTAATTGCAGTTATAAGTCAAGGAACACCCACATGTTCTTTAATTGCTATCTGCCAATCATAAATCTCAGTCCACTAGGTTTGCTATACATATTAACACGTTACCAGTTACTATCTTTCACCACAATCTCTCTCACTGGGTAGAACTGTGAAAAATTCACCACTTAGATCCTAGAGGAAAGGAGTATGAGGAATTTAGCAATAAATAACTAATAAAAATAGTTAATTACTGGAAAATGTTTTAAAATTTAAAGAAAGGAAGGAATACACTTTACAGGAAAGAATACAAATTACAGAACATGTAATTTTTGGAGGGACCTCTCTATATTTTTGGTTTAGATCAGAAAACATTCAGAAGTAATTGGACTAGAAGCTTTGGAAATGTTTCTACTTTATAAAATCATGAAGTTGACATAACCTAATCTAAGGCCAATAACCTAAAGCCAATCTAATTTCAGGGGAAAGGATGTTCTATAAGGTATGCATTGAGGCAGAGAAGGGATGTCTTATAGGATCAACCTAATGTAGATTCCTAGCATGATACACCTTTCATGGTGTTCCTGCATTAAGTCTTACTGCATTAAGCAACCAAATTTCCACTCTATATTTGCACAAAACATTTAAAATTAAAAATATATTAACATTATCATATATTTTCTGTAAATCAATGGAGACCAAATAAATTTTCACACACTCATACACCTCTAACGACTTGCTAAAGGTAAAAATATGGACTATCTACATACCACCCAGCAAAGAGCCACAAAATACTTCCCAGCTTTTGCTTACTTTCGCATACTTTCAATTAGAATTAAGCTACTTCTTTTCAACACTTAACTAATTCACTTGTAGTTTTTTAATTCCTACTTGCCACCTTTTCCTTTACTGGATATTTGTTGTTCAGACACTAAGTCTTATCTAACTCTTTGTGACCATATGGACCGTAACACACTAGCCCCTCCCCAATTTCTTAGAATTTGCCCGAATTCATGTTCATTGCATCAATGACGCTATCTAACCATCTCATCCTCTGTCATATCATTCTCATTTTGCCTTTAATCTTTCCCAATATCAGTCTTTTCCAATGATTACTCTCTTCTCATTTGGTGATCAAAGAACTTGAGCTTGGTATCTGTTCTTCCAAAGAACAATCAGGGTTGATTTATAATTTATTTATGATAAATTATTAAAATAATTTATTTATTTAGGGTTTATTTATTTTACTATATACAGGGGGATTGAAACAGTATTCTTCCAATGGTCTTGCAGTTTTCATGTACATATTGCACAATTTTCTCCAAGTACACAATATGCACCTGCAGCTTTGCTACTTTATAAAATTTATGACTAACTTTATATCATTTTTTTTCCTGGACAATAACATTTACAGTTTTAATTTCAATTCCACTGTTTGGCATGTCACCATCGTTTTTCTACAAACTCTAAAATACTCTTACCGGCATTGCCTTACTTCAGTTTCTTCCAAAGTCATTTAATCTCTTCTATTCTTAATTATACTCACTCTGCCAAAATCTCTTTATTTGGTCCCTTTCACTTCCAAAACATTTTTTATTTCCATCAAAATCACTCTACAGTTTTACCTTTTTAATTTTAACCATTCCTTGTTCACTTTGACTACATTTGTTACAACTATTCTTTTCGGTCTATACATGGATATTCTATAGATATAGCATCTTTCAACCTCATTTCTTTTAGCAAGCATTCTCTGACATGCATTATTCTCATTCTCTTTATTTTCACATCAACATTCTCAACCAGCATCATTATACTATCTGTGTAATTCCAGATTTTTGTAAAATACTTTTTCTCTTCATACCAAACAGCTTCAACAACCTTTTCACTTACATCCACCTTTAATTCATTATTCTGGGAAAGCACTCATAGTTTTTATTCCTACAGATATTCTATCATTCACTCCTGTTTCATTCATTTCTGCCCTTTTCCATGTTTTTCTCCCCATCACAAGATTTTGGATCTCTATCCACATCATGAACAGTAAAATGGCACTTAAGGCTATTAACAAGAAAATCCAAAAGGACTGAAGTTCTAAAATATATTCAATGTAATTTAAACATAATAAAAACAGCCCACATATCCTAAAAATCCATTGATATGTCAATGCCTTGAGAAATAAAAAAATATTTATTAAGTTCTATGGTGTTTTGTATTTTATTAAGCAGTAAATCAACCCAAAAACTAATTTTCATAAATAATTAGTAGCAAAACTATATGCCGAAACTATGGAACTTTTTAAAATGTTGTGACACAATTCTGACAGAAAAGTCAGAATTGATTGTAAGAATGACTATTGGTATGTCATCGTCACTGAGTTATCATTAAATTAAACACCCGTTTTGGTACTGATGAATATCTTTTTCTATTTGAAGTGGGCAGACATCCAAACTCATTGTTTTCCGATAGCATACAATAAATTAGTAAAAACTCAGCAAAACAAGTACAAATGAATAATAGCACTAAATGGAAATAAAAATTACATTCCAGGATACTTTTAGCCTTATGTTCCATTTTATAAGAAAGTTGTTCATTTTAAAGAATTCCTAATGTACAAGAAAATTATAGGCATAATTAACTAAAAAGCAGAGATAATAACAATTCTCTCTTATGATTATTGAGTTAGGAAATGTCACCTCCATATGTTTTTTCTTGCTATTTAGATTGCTTTTACATTTTAAAAAAAGTATGCTTAGTTGTTGTAGTCATCTCTCCTATAATATAAATAGTTCCTTTGGAAACACCAGCTACCCAGACAACTGTTCTGCTTCAATGGTTATATCGAAACTTTAAAAGAAGTACTTCACTTTGCATTGAACTATCTATGATTAAAATGCCAATTATCTAGGTTTTCCTTGTTTCTTTATTGACTTTGCTATCTTACAAATGTTGAAAAACTGGAAGGGCTTTGTATTTGTGCAAAGGTGACGGAGAAAAGCAAAAGAATATTGATTGTAATACCCTTTTAAAATATTATTTATAGTTGAAAAATTAATGTCTTGAGTTTGTATTTTTGGATGCATCCAAACTGCTTTTATTTTTTTTTAAATCACATTAAATCTACAGTGCATTGTTTCTCTTGATTTTTACTAACTCCTTGTCCTTGCAATAAAATCTATATACATGTGGAATAGCTTTTTGCTGTTTTTAGAATTTATTTAATAAGTGGACTGACAGGGAGTTCATCTATTATGCCATTATGCTAGGAAATGTCATTACCAAAACTTTTGGGAAATGCTAAAAATATAGATAAACTTAAATTTAAAAAAAAACACAGACAAATAACAGTTCATTAATGATGTCAGTTTTTCCCAAAGGCATTCAAGCTTCAATAATCTAATCCAAACAGTATTTTAAGGAGCAATCAATGAATTGAGAACTAACTAAATTTTCAAGAATATTGTGATTTTATTGCTAATAAAAATACATTTGCATAGTAGAAAATCATTTCTAAATGCAATGAGTAACTGTACATTTATCTTCTTACTCATTATTCATTTACTTCATTAAGTTCTTAACCAAAGGTACTAAGCATATTCAAATTCTCTGCAAAACAAGTTTCTAATATATTAGCTTGGTTGAAACATGTCAGTCACAATTTTCTACACCTGATTACTGCACCCTGCCTTGCATGGCTTTTACAAAGATAAATCCTGCCAACTTTCAAGGAAGTGATAATAGGTATATGGGCAGAAATGATCCTTTCAATGCTAGATGTTTAAAAATCCTTTTAATTGATTTACAGACTGACTACATGTGCAATGAAATTGATAAATTTTGTTATAAATAAAAGAACAAAGTGACAGAATGTACTGCTTTTACATATATAGATCATGTTATATTATAGTTCACTAATCCCGACTTATAGCCTTTGAAAATTCAACAAAATAAGTATTTGCTAACATGAATTTCTAGACAAACAATAAAAATTCTTGGAAGTGGGTTGGAAAATACATGCAAAAATGGTATAGAAAATTAAAATAAAATCAAGATAAATTGTGATATATATATATGGTATTCAGCTTTGTTCGGGTATTTTCCCACGTCATTATAGTTGTGCTTTTAAAGTTGTAGCAACGTTTTGGCAGAATCTCATCTGCCATCATCAGGCTTCTGTATTGTGTTCGATGAATACACAATACAGAAGCCTGATGATGGCAGATGAGATTCTGCCGAAACGTTGCTGCAACTTTAAAAGCACAGCTATAATGACGTGGGAAAATACCCGAACAAAGCTGAATACCATACATGTAAGTAACCGCGAAAACTTAAGAAAACACACACACACACATACACACACACAAATACACACACACACATACACACACTCAAGCAAAAGAATTTTTGCTCAATTCATTATAAGAAAAGCATTATAAGTTAAACTAGTTGATTTGAACACATTTAAGACTGGTCAAGTCAACCATATAATTGAATAAAGTGGAATCTTATCTCTCCCTAAATGCCTGGAAGCTATGCTTACATAATAGGGCCTTGATGGCGAACCTATGCCATGCATGCCAGAAGTGACATGTAGAGCCATTTCCCCAGCACGTGAGAGCTCACGCGGAAGAGCCCCACTGCACATGCGCATGTGCCGCCGCCACCCAACAGCTTATTGTCAGGTATCTGGCGTGCATGCGTGGGGGTGCGGCAGTACACAGGGAGACATGCGCACATGCGCAGAGACACTGGGGGTCCTGGGTACATGTGAAGAGCCACGTGGCATGTGGAGGGATTACATGTGCATGTGCAAATGGATGGCATGAGGAGTGATTGTGCACGCATGCATAGATGTGCAGCTCACAGCAAGGGGAATCGCGCGCACATGCGGACGCACAGCATGCAAGGGGAATTGCACATGCAGGCAGAGATAGGCAGCGCACTGCAAGGGAATCATGCACGCAGGTGCAGAGGGTTGGGGGGACCAGCATACATTGCCTTCTGGGTGCTGGCACGAGAGGAATTATCAGCACGAGAACTGAAAAAGGTTTGCTACCACTGTAATAGGGCTTCAAGAACAATGAAAGGAAGGAGTGGTAGGAGAACAAAGTTTTAGATATATTAGAAATCCTCCAGTCTTCCTAATTTGCCATCCCCCAATTGTCAGGCTTTAAGTAGAAAATTACAGGGTTAATAAACCCACCCCATAACAACCATATCAAGTGGATTTATTAACACTCTTTTTGGAAAAGAAATTTTCTCTTTGGAAAAAAAACTTTCCATATTCAAATTACACAAAGTGGTGCGCATTTACATTAAAATTTTATAATTCTATTACAAGCAAAACCAATATGCAATGAAATTATGTATAATGAAATATAATATAAACAAAGAACTTCTACTAAAAAGCAGAAAAATCTATTTTTAATTTGCTGCTCAGTCATTAGAAAGGTACCCCATAACGACCATATGTTACTCAAATATGTTATCACACCTACAATTTCATCATATGTCTCCCAAGAAATTAATTAGCTCTAACTTCTTCAACTTTGACAAAATGTCTTCAATAAGTCATGTTACTAGCTGTTAACAAACATTTCAAATTTCAAAGCTTTCCCAGCTTTTATTTAACCTTTAATTATTACAATTTAGCAGTATTTAAAAAGCAGATGTTCTTTAATGTTTCAATTTCTTAAGTATTTACAGTTTTTTAAAAAATTAAAAACATTTTAACATAGTTAAAAGTTTTCCAATAATGTTTATTCATGTGAATAACTACTTTCATCCTTATAGAATCAAATTTTAAAAGGATCTGAAATTCTAACTGCACAGATGAGAGCAACTTACAATGTAAATATTAGAATGAGGTAGCACTAAAATCAGAGGAGATTTTCTAGGCACAGGGAATGTTTTCCTGAATGAAGAATTTCCACCCCAGATTTATAGTGGGATTCGACTTCATAATGCAACTAAGCCTATCATCTCCTGCCCTATACATTTTGCCGAATATAGAACCCAGTCTAATTAGACTTTTGGCCTGCACAGTCTTTACAAGTATGGGAACCATGTATTTTTATTGGAAATTTCAGTATGTATTTCTTCTACAAGAAATTCTTTAGTAGATTGCTTTAAAGCTAAAATATTATGTTATTAATATTTGTTAATATGTTTTTTTCTGTACGATTCATTAGTTACCAAATTTGTTTAAGATCAGCAGCCTATAAATTTTCCTAATAAATAAAACATAAATAAAAAATAATATTTACATTAGATTACAATTTAGCAATGGTTTTACTATTAAAAATATTTCCAACATGATTGTTTCATTTGCCAGAGTTGTGCATTATATAAAAATATGTATTTTTGAATTCTAAATCATGTCTTCCTAAAGATGGAATCAAAATACCATAAAATGTATTACCAACAGATGGGTTATGTGGCAAGAAATAAAGATATAAGCTGTTATCCTTAAATATACATTATTTCATTGAAGACTAGAGTCACAGAAATTACAAGTGCCTGGTGCAGTCTTCTAAGCATTTTGTTCCACTGGAACTGTAGTTTAAAGCTAATGAAGGATGGTGAAAATGTTGGTAACATTTTGTAATTTTGCTTAATCCCACTTATTACCTGGAATGGTCCATTAGGCAGAATTTGATAAAAAATGCCAATGATGTGATTTTGAGAGAACAGAACTATGTACAATACATTCTGTCCAACATCCTTAACCCTACACAAATCACTGAGATGGATTAAAAATGTCTAATTATTAGAGATAAACAAGTCAGCAACTATTTCATTCGCATTCTATATAAGAATGGAAATGATAGTCCTCAAGCATCAAAATATTTTGGATTGGCCCCATATGAAATGTAGCTTATTCATAAAGAAGCATCACTAAAATAATGCTCAATATGTATTCATAAAAGCTATATACTGTTAATAGCAGTGCCAAATATGTTATCATTTTACATATTTGTAAAATTACATATGACATACGTGGGATGCTTCCTCATAAATAAGAGTTTAAAATTTGGTATGTCAAAATATATTCTTCTATATTGATAGGAGCTGAAACCTCTTGAATTTTTGGAAATGAGGTACTTAGGAGGGAATAGTTAAAGAAAATAGTTAAAATAGACTTTCTTTTTCAAATGAGAGGGATTTGATTTATAACCGCTTCTGTAGTATTTCAAATATTTGCAACTCTGAGCAGTTAAGTGGACAAAGAACTGAACAAAAAACATATTTACAATGAAAATGTTCAAAAGTAAAATATTAAAAACAAAAATAAAAGTTAAGAATAACGCAGAGGCAGAAATTGTTTTAGTTGATTTTTAATTAAAAAAAACTTCTTAACTTTACCATTCCGACCAAAAACTGAACTAAAACTCAATTATTCCACAAAAATTTTCAATTCCCTAAAATTATTTAAACAAAATATTCATAAAATGTATTTAAAAATACTGGAAATATATTGGAAATACTACAATAGTGAAAACAGTAGTGAAAACAAAAGTATAGCCCGCTTTAAGCTTAATAAAGCAATGGGTCTGGATAGTATTCATCCTAGAGTTCTGAGAGAACTACTAGGTATGCTCATTGGACCATTAAGTATTCTGTTTAACCAGTTTTTTCTAACAAGTTAAGTTCCACAGGAAAGACAAACAGCTAATATTGTACCCATCCATAAGAAGGAGGCTAGGGAAGAAGATGGAAACTATCAGGCAGAGAGGTTAACATCTATAGTAATGAAGTTAATGGAATCACTCCTGAAAAAAAAAAAGGTTATGAACATTTAAAAGAGCACAACTTGATGGACCCAAAGCACCATGGTTTTAAAGAGGGCAGGTCATGTCAAACTAACTGACTTTTTAAACTATGTCACAAATGTTTTGGCACAGGTGGTGCTGTATACGTAACCTATATGGATTTTAGCAAAGCATTTGATACACATCACATAATGAGCTCATAAAAATGTTGTGCAGGCTAGGGCTTAACCACTGGGTGGTTAAGTGGATAGGAAGTTGACTCAGGGATAGGGTGATTGTGTGATTGTTAACAAAGTCTGTCACAAAGGGTATATGACAAGGCTCAGGTCCTGTTCTGTTCAATATACTTCTAAGTGACACAACAGAAGGATTTCTACAGAAGTGTTTTCTTTTTGCTGATGACACAAAGGTATGTAATAGAGTTGATAGTCCTGGGGGTATTCCTTACATGGAAAATGATTTGGCATTGCTGGAGAATTGGTCAAAAATGTGGAGATTACAGTTCATTGTTTCTAAATCTAAGATAATGCACTTGGGGAAAAAGAATCCTCTGGCAGGATACAGTATTGGGGGTACAGTGTCAGACAGAGCAACAGAACATAAAGCTTTAGGGGTGCTCATAGCAGATGACTGCAAAATGAATAAACAATATGTCTAGAGGAGGGGTTTCAAACTTGCATCATGAAGGCATCATCACATGACATATCGCAACTTTTTCCTCCTTTCCTAACTGGGTGTGGGCGTGGCCAGTGCATGACACATCCGGCCCACAGGGCACAAGTTTGACAGCCCTGGGCTAGACAACAAAATTCTGGGATGCATCACCAGAGAGATCACCAGCACCAAAAAGGAAGCCCTAATCCTGCTATATAGGGCTTTAGTAAGACCCCATTTGGAATATTGTGTCTAGTTCTGACGACATCACTTAAAAAAAGATATTGATAAGATTGAGTGAGTCTCGAGATGGACAACAAAAATGATACAATGTCTAAGGGACAGAAAATATCAGAAGAGACAGGAGGAACGGAATATGTACAACCTGGAAGACAGAAGGGAAAAGTCGGACACGATTGAAACCTTTAAATATATTAAGGGAATGAATAAGGTACTTAACGGCAGTATTTTCAATATTAAGCAAAAATCAAGAACACAGTAGCATAATCTCAAACTGACAGGAAGTTTAAAAGTAATGTTAGAAACTATTACTTTGCAGGAAGAATAGTAGAAGCTTGGAACCAACTTCCAGTGGCGGTAGTGAGTCAATCATCAGTAACTGAGTTTATGCTTGAGATAAATACATGTCCATCATCCAACAAAAAATAAAAAAATAAAAAATAATAATTAAAAAGAAAAAAACAACCATCAAAAATAAATTGTTTTTTTTATTATTATTTTAAATTTTTATTCTTTAAAAACAAAAAATACAAAAATTTCATTTCCATTAACAGTTATTGTTAAGGGGCAGACTTGATGGATCATTAGGTCTTCTTCTGCCATAAGTTTTCTGTTTCTATGTTTCTATTTTGCTCATTGTACTCAGTTAAAAATGTTTCATTCTGGGGCAAAATGCTTGAATAGGATTGTGGTCATGTAGCTTCAGATGTTGGAGAACATTAATGATGTGGACTCCTTGAACCCCACCAAATCTTATAGTTTTTTCATTTCAGTTAATGGATGCCCACAAAGGTATTCCTCAATTTTGAGAATAGGTGGAAGTTGTATGTCACCAAGTCTGGACTGTAAGAAGATGGAAGATGACAGATCCAACTTCTCAAATACCTCTTCAATGGTTTGTGGAGTGTGAGGCCTATCACCATGTCACAGAAAAACTTCCTTTTATGCTTCTGAACTCTGCTTAATCATTGTTTTAAGTTTTGGGTATGGCAGTTCTGTTGAGTATTGCAGTTGAATATAGCACTCTGAGCTGATACCGGTGCCAGGTTCAAGAAAATCCATGTGAATAATACCATCTGTGTCTCAAAATAACTGTACATCATAAATTTTCCTGTCAAACCCTGGGTTTTTAATTTTAATTTTTCTTTCTTTTTTTCCCGTGTAAAACATTGTGATGATATTCCATGGACTGACACTTCAATTCTGGGTCATAATGATAAGCCCATATTTTGTTGGCTGCCACAATGCTATAAAAAATTTCCTCACTTTTTTTGTCAAGTGTGACAATTATGGCAAGTATCAACTCTTGAAACTCTCAGCATGTGAGGAATCTATCTTCCATAAATCTTATAATATTGAAGAATATCAATAATATGACCCATAAATTCCTGTGAAATGCCAAGCTTGACAACAATTTCTCTTTGAGTGTTCCATTGACTCTTCTTAATTCAGTTCATCAAAGTTTCTCACGTGAAATTTCTTGTTATAGGTCTCCATTTCATTCTTTTTCTTTCTATAATTTGCTGTAATTATTTTGAATTATATCTTTATTACTTCCTGTCAAGTGGAGTCTTTGATATTTCACTGAATCCTTTGCTATCTTACAGACAGTGGGTCTTTTATAAAGCCTTCTTCAAAGGTTAAATGCCTTGTTATTATCTTAGCTTTCTTTTCATTAATTTTCTTTCTGAAAAGGCAGCCAAAGTCTTTGATTATTTATATCAACAGTCATATGGAGCTTTGGTTGCATAATTAATATATTAATATTATATTGTCTGCATAGTATTTCATTTTGTATCCCTCTCCTTAATAATTATTCCAGTTATTGTTTATCTTTTAGGATCTTGCTTGTTGTGACTTCCAAAGAGATTACAAATAGTAGAAAGGGTTGTGTCTTTCATACTGAGAAGTTTGCAGAGTGTACTCCATTCACTGTACTATTTGCTATTGTTGTTGATATATGCTGTCTGGGATCCTTCTCCATGATTCATTTTGCCTAGACCTATGATGGCGAACCTATGGCCATTCGTATGGACACGCGAGGCCAGGCAAATTTACCTCAATGCCCATGCAGGCATTTCCCAGCTGATTTTCAGACCTTTTTTGGCCTCCCAGAGCTCCTTGAGGGAAATCTCTGTAGCCTTTGGAGGCTGAAAAACAGGTATGTTTCATCACTTCTGGTATTTCCGGAAATACAGGAAGTGATAAAACAAGCCTGTTTTTCTGCCTCCATAAGTTGCAGAGGCTTCTCTCGAGCCTCTGGGAGGCCAAAAAAGGCATGAAAAATCAGCTGGGAGGTGTGCGCATGCGCAGGGGCACATTGCCTTCTGGGTGCAGGCACATGAGCACGTGAGCGCGAGCGCAATTTTTGGCACAGGAGCCCAAAAAGGTTAGCCACCATTGGCCTAGACCCTCCAGCAGAAATATACTGTATATTCAAAGATGTCTAAGCTTTTTCCTTAGCTAAAATATTACAGCTCCCTTATTCATAATATTGATATACTTAGTGCATTTGTAACTACAGTAATTAATTCCACTGTTCTCCATTAATGTCATCTTTGGAATATAATGTTTCTGGTAGGTGGTTATTATTTGGGAATGAACTTCCTTCTACATAGCTAATATATTTACAAACAACATTCTATAATGAAATTGGTCTACATGACTGAGATTTCTTTGTGTTCTCATTTATGGCTTTCCTCTTTTTTTGTGTTATGAACGCTTATTTCAGTTTTTGACATTGTTTTTATCTTCTTAATTTCATTCATCATTTTTAATAGTAATTTCACTAATTCCTCTTCCACTTCTGGTAATTCTAGGCTATCAGTCTATCTGGGTCTGACATGTATTCAATTTTAATTGTTTTATCTCTCTTATTCTTTGATATCTTGAATGGTTATAGATTTCCTTCACAAATGTCTATGTTTTTTACTGAATTCTTTAAGAGCTGTGTTTTTGTATGTTTTCAGACATTCTCTGTCAATTTTAAGTTTGGAATATAGTTCCTCCAAAATTTTCAATTTTTTGAGGTGAGGATTTATTGTTAAGGCATAATTGATTGTGCCTGGCATGACTGGGATCTTGACAGAGCCAAACAGGATCAGAATGAAGGTCATGCATCCATCCTAGTGCTACTTGATCTCTCAGTGGCTTTCAATACCATCAATCTTAGTATCTGAGCATCAGTGTTGAGAATGGAAAGCATAGTGCTAATTTTCTGAAATTGCAATGATTATTTTGATCCTTCTAATACTTTTGAGTATTTTTGCATGACTACCATATGTGATAGAATGTTTCTTCTTTAATCTTGTTTTGAAGCCCTGTTGGAAAACTTGATCCCCTGCGTTTTTTAGCCTTACAAAATCTTATTCTTGAAAAATTTGAGTTTATTAGGTATATGGCACCTTATTCTCTTGCTTTAGTATCCTCATCTTTCCAGTCCAAAAATACTGGCCAATGCTGGTATAATTTTTCTTCTCTATTTGCATCTGAACTCTGTGCGACAGTTTTAAATCTCAAACTGAATTCCTTCTGATTTTCCAGCCACACTATTTTTCTCTCCAATTTCCCATTTACTTTTTTAAATGTCCATATTATCATTAGCTTATTTTATATCTCCATTTGATAGAATTTTCCATCTTTTCATCTTATCAAGCCTTCAATCTATGTTTTTTTTGCCAAAGACTGAACAGTAAGTTGACTAACTTTTTTACAATGAAAAGGAGGACACAAATAAATTGAAGAAAAAAAACAAAGCCACTTGCACGCATCCCACTCTTGCGCACAGCGCACTCTCAAAACAATACTCCTATGTGGAGCGCATGCATCTCATAATCGCGTCTCGCCACACCATACCGAGCCTTGACAAATCCTCATGTCAAATACAAATACATCACATTACTCACAACGGATCGGATTGGCATCGATCAAATATGGAGATTTATAGATTAGTCTTCAAATATCAAAAAGGAGGACATGTAGGAGGACACTTTTCGAGAGAGGACAGAACTTACAAAAGAAGAACTATCCTCCATAAAGGAGGATGGTTGGTCACCTTATGAATAGGGTTTCAAGTGACTGAGTCAATTTATATCCCAATTCATCAAACACTGTGTGTAGAAACTTAAAGAAATTGCTTTATCATTTTATTTTTCTTCTCTAACAATTGTTCTAAGGAACCTCTAAGGAATTGTTCTAAGGAACAATTGTTCTAATTCCTCCTGCCTTATACATCATTATTTGAAACAAATTCAACATCCACACTGGCTACTGGGCATGGATCTTAGCTGTGACACTGTGTCCAGTTTTCCCAAAAACAACCTAAATGGCCATTAATCATCAGTTATTTTATATTTTCATCATGAGAATATCTATACCTTCTTTTGGAGCTCTTCTATTTCCACTAATTGTTGTTTCATTCTGTTTGGTTCTGTCAATACCTGTTTTTAGATTAGTTTTGTGAAATTTTCTAATTTTATTTTTCCCTCCTTCCAATTGTGATTTTCATCTACTACACTGATGCAAACAGTATAAGAATTCCTCTCTTATCAGTTTTACATATCTCCAATATTGTTGTCTCTGATATTCCTGATGATGTATTTATGTTGAAGGAACATTTTGGTTTTTTATATTTCTGAAATATGCCTTCTTTACAGACAGTTATTCTATCTGAAAAGCATTTTTTCTTCTCAAAATTGGATTTGGTCCATATATATCACTGAGATAATTTCTAGTTCCTTAATAAATGATGTGAGAGCCTTAGAAACCCAGCAGGTATCAATTATTGAATATCCACAACGTCTTACAGAAAAGAACATATAGCCCCTTCCTTCAGGTTTTGTAGTCTTCAAGCATTCATCAAAGCAAGTGTGCCCATGTATTGAAAACTCCTTTTGGGAGTTTTCCTCCATTTTTCTCTTTGAGAAGTGAATTTATCTAAATTCAGATCTAGCATTTCGTTCATGTATCCCCCAGCTGCATTTTTTATTACAATTTTTCATAGAATCTTTTCATTAGTCTTATTTGAGGCATAGATAGATTCCAGATTTAAACTTTTACTTTATTTTCTTAATATCAAAAATAAAATTCATCAGTTTTTATCTTTTAATTTCTCTAATGTCTTCTAAGAGGGTGATTTAAGATAAATTTGAATCTGGAAATTTTCCATGTATTTTTATGTAGTCTTACCTAATTATAATATATAGCTGGAGTATAATTATAATATTTGATTTTGTCATTATTATTAAAATCATTTTTAAAAATAGACAAAAAGCATCATTGGTTAACTGTATAAAAAATTGATTAATAGGAATTAGTATTTTGTTCTAATATAACTTCATATTATTTTGATATTATCAAGATACATGAATTATATAACAAACATTAAACCTAAATATTATATGCCACTCTACCTATAATTTACTTTTTGAAGTCAAATTCCTACTTGGGATCCACAGAAATTGATAGTAGACAATATATTATTTAATCAAGGGATAACTAACTTTTACAATATTATAATAAAATGTGTATTATGGATTCTTCTACATTCTCTCTAAACATTTTCTCCAATATTCTAATTTATTTAAAATTTGAAATTCCTGGTTCATAATTTCTTATACCAGCAGCAGAATACACATTAATGGGCAAAAGACTTATCAAAATAATGAATCTAAATAGTCAGTTATAGACTATTTATATATTAACACATAGCAAGTTATAACATTAAAGAACCTAAAGTATAATATATAACATACTACCCCGTATGTAGTGAGAATATATTCTCAATTATGTGAATAATTGCTATCTAAATGTTTTCTATGACATATATTTCAATTAATACTTACCTCTTTTCTGAACCCAGCCTTCTTTCACAATTGTAACATCGCTCATGATGGCTCTACTGAGCCTTCAGATTAAAGAATATTTTGCAGTATTACTTTTAGAGTTCCTTTATTCTTCTGACTTTCCAATATTTTAAAGCAGCCTGAAAGTGTAAATAAACAAAAATTAACTCTTCTGATGTCCCAGTGCTTAATACTCAAACTATTTATCACTCTTATATAGCCGCCCATTTCACTAAAAATGATTCTGGATAACATACAGCAATCAAATAAAACCACAGATACAGAAAGCAATCATAAAAATATTTTTAAAAATAATTGAAAAGAAAATATTAAAAAAAAACTTTAAATTATGCAAACTACACTGAATGAACGGAGTATCAAACATGGTGAAGTTGTCTCAAAAAGTTTTCAGCTTGCTGAGAGCCAAGCTTGATTAGATAACAAAGTCAAGAAACTTCCAAAATAGCAGAGATGGGAATTAACATGACTTCAGGGGGTTGAGAAGAATGTTCCTTAAGGCAAATGTCATACAAAGAAGGCCTACCTCCTGGTACCCATCAAATATAAGACCCCAGAAGATAGTATTGATAATATGCCTTCTCTGTCAGATTGAATGGGATGGGTTGATATAATCACCTAAAGCAGGGGTCCTCAACCCCCAGGCCTGTGCAGAACCTGACCATGCAAGTAGTGGCTGCTTGCATGCGAAGCTCCCCTCACATAAGCAGTTGCCACTTGCACTCACATGCAATGGTCCCTTTCCTGCTATCTGCACAAATGGAGTTGTGTATACTCCCACGTGCTTGCCTGTCACTCACAGGAACTATCCTCTCCCACACCGGGCTATCAACCCAGAAATGTTGGGTACAGCTGACCTAAGAAGGCAGTTCCTCACATAACAGGTCCTATTTCATGAAGGACTTTAAAGGTTAAAACCAGCATCTTGAATTGGACCCAAAAGCAGATCAGCAGTCAAAGCAGCTTGCGGAGCGGAAGTATAATATCTTTCTAGGCATACACATAAGCTGCCTGTGCCACTACATTCTGCAGCAGTTGAAGCTTCCAGGAATTCTTCAAGGGCACCCACATGTACAGCACATTACAGTAGTCCAATTTGGAGCTAACTAAACTAGGGCATAGATGACTGTGAGCAGAGGCCCCTGATCCAGGAAAGGAGGCAATTGGTGCACAACTCGAAGATGTGCAAGGACCCTCCCAGAGTAGCAATTTTACCCCCCAAAATAATACATAGAATAATTTATTTAAAAATGTGAAATGATGTAGAAGAGCAAGCAGGGCTGCAGGGCAGGATTCATTATATGATCATCTTAGAGTCATTATGTTGCCACAAATGGTCCAAGCCCAATCCCTCTTGATTCCATTGATCTTTATTTAGCACAAATGTAGTACTGAACTTTAGTCGACTAGATTCTGGAGTATAAGTTTGAGCAATAAATCTTTTTAACTGTAGCTTAAAGTATCCTGATCCTTTGATCCTAGCAACCACATAGCAATAAACATCAATAACAACAAAAAAATTCATTAGTTTTGTCATCCATTTCATCAATAAACTATGGTTCCTAATACATACACATTTAACTTTTAACAAGTTGCCTCTATCAATATTTCAACACTGCTGTGATTGATATTGGTGAGCATTTGTTTAGTAACTATTTGATTGAAATTACAATGGTACTGAAAAAAGTGACTCACAACCAATACTCGTAAAATAACTATGGTATATGACTATGACCATAGCAGCATCCCACAATCATATGTTCAAAAAGTTCAGGCACTTGGCAACTGGCATGTATTTATAATGGATCACAGGATCACCATTTGCAATCATCCCAGAGGACTTCTGACAAACAAACTGAACAAATTGAAACCAGATTAACTTGAAACTTCATGATTGCTTAATGGCCAAAGTGATTTGCTTAAACAACAAAGGTCATAAAATTGGAGGTAACTCACTTAATAGCTGAACTGCTTATCGATAGAAGGTCCAGTCTCAATTGTGATTATAAGTCAAGGACTATATGTGATTTTTAATTTCCATTTAAGAAAAAAAAATCAGCAAGAATGGTTTTAGATATGGGAGAGCCACAAATCTCTCTCATTTCCAGTCTCGAAAATCCTCAACCTCCTGCAAAACTGCCTGAAACCACACCATTGAAATTATCATATTTTTGCACTAAATTTCAATAGGAGAATTTGAATTATTTTTTAAAATCTCAGATGAGAAATGGAACGATTTGCCTGAGACCAGCCCTCTTCCAGCCAAAAAAAGCACTAAAAAGGCAGCAAAGCTTTGCTCTTAGAGTGATCACTTGGTCACTAGAAATTTTAGTGGAAACCTCTAGAACTGTGATGATGAACCTATGGCACATGTGCCGGAAGTGGCATGCAGAGCCATTTCTGCCGGCACACAAGCTGTCGCCCGGGAAGCATGCTGCACATGTGCTCCGCCAGCCAGCTGATTGTTGGGTAACTGCCACGCCTGCATGGGGGAAGACACATGTACAGGAGACGCACATGCATGCACAGGGGGCAGGGAAGGACACGTCAGAGGGGTCACACGCATGTGCAGGTGGGGGGGTCTCATGCACATTGCATTATGGGTACAGGCATGCATGTGCACATGCACACACATGTACTTTCAGCATGTGACAACGAAAAGGTCAGCCATCTCTGCTCTAGATCAGCGGTCACCAACGGGTGGTCCGTGACCCACTGGTGGTCTGTGATAAAATTTTGGTGGTCTATAGAGAAATGCCATCCCAAAGCACCCCCCAAAGTAATTAATCCAGGCTGCAAGGGAACACAAGGCTGGGGAAAAAGGCTTGTGTCACTTGCATTAGGAACAACACAAGACAGTGAGGGGAGGGGAGAAGGGGGGAGGGGGGAGGGGGGAACTTGCCTCGCCACTGGGTTGCTTCTTCTGCTTCTTTCTTCTTTTGCTTTTGGCTACATGCAAGGAAAGCAGCAAAAGTCTTTCTTTCTCTCCCCAAACTCCACCGGAAATGAGTCTTTGAGACCCTGCAAGGCCTCCTGCTCCAAGAGGCTATGCTGGCATGACAAGTCTCCGAAAGATTCATTTCTGGCGGAGTTTGGGGGGAGAGAAATAAAGGCTTCTGCTGCTTTCCTTGCGTGCAGCCTGAGAACAAAGCTCAAAGCAGGCTAGGAATGGGGCTGCCTTGGTGGGGGTGGGGGGGATGTGAGGGAGAGAGAGAAAGAAAATCACCAGCTCCCAGGTTAGATCGGATCTCTCTTTTTTCCCCCTCCCTCTGAGAACGGAGCTCAAAGCAGGCTAGGAATATGGCTGCCTTGGAGTGGGTGGGGGAGGGGGAGGTGCGTGAGTGTGTGTGTGAGACGGGGGGTGGAGAGAGAGAAAGAGAGAGAGAGAGAGAGAGAGAGAGAAAGGGAAAGAGAACATCACCAGTCCTCCGAGGTTAGATCAAATCTCTCTCTCTCTCTCCTTCTCCCTCCCACCAATGTCAATCAAAACTCACATTAATGGTACACAGGATTTACCGTGTTTCTCACATTATAAGGCCGGGTCTTATATTTTTTTGACCCCTGAAAAAACGGCTAGGCTGTCTTTTTGGGAGTGACTTAATTCCCCCCCTTGCATCCTCAGGTAGGCGGATGGTGACATCTTGGGGTTTGGGAGACTTTTTCCTCCTCCCTTGCTGCCGCGGCGTTAGAACGCCGTGGCGTTTGGCGCAGCCACGTGCGGCCAGTCAGGGCTCCTCCCTGCAATTAGAGCCCTGAGGAGACACTTGGCTTCAGGCGCTCCCGTCGCCACGTTCCGAGGGAAGGCGCTCGCCTGAGAGGATCTCTCTCTTTCTCTTTCTCTCCTCGCAAGGTCTGCGCTGCGGCTGAGGAGGAGGCTGCAGCCAGTTCCTTCTGCTTGCTGAGAGGTGAGGAAGCCGCGGCTTTGCACAGCTAGCGAAGCTCGCAGGGAGGAGTCCTGACTGGCCGCACATGGCTGCACCAAACGCTGCGGCAGCAAGGGAGAAGGAAAAGCAGGAAGGTCTCCTGGTATGAAGTGCCCCACCAACACAGGCAGTACCATATCCAGGCATGCAAGTACTTCCTAAATGCAAGCCCCCACTGCCATCCCCCCATTTCACATGTATAATATGGGCCTTAATTTGGGGGGAGGGGCTTAATTCAATTTTATAAATTGAATGCCTATAAAACATGGTGTGGCTTCCTATTGGTGGAGGCCGTATTGTTGGAGAAACACAGTAAAATAATGAGTTTGGTGGTCCCTGAGGTCCAAAAGGTTGGCACCCCTGCTCTAGATCTAGATTATACTATTGTTTACTTCTTCAAAGCTTGCTCACCACTCAGTTAACTGAAGAAATTAAAATCTCCACTCAGAAATGAAAGAAAGTACTTCTTCATCAATCTGACTAATATTAAAGCCTCTTATGATGCCCAATGAGTAGTGCTAAATCATGCTATGTGGATGCTGGTGGGTTTTATTTTGAAGAAATCAGCTATGAAATGATTCCCCAAAACCTGTATATTATTGATCAGTAAAGATTTTTGGAAACAATTTTTTCTTACTCCCCAAAACAACAAATATGCAATGCTGATCACTTGCTTGATGTCCTCACTTGTGTTATAAAATAAGTCAAATAAACACAATACAGCTAACCATTCAAAGTTACGATGGACTCCCCTGCAAAATAAATTTATGATTTGGTTTTGAAATTTCAAACTGCACCATCTGTGAACGTGTGATCATATTTTAGGTGCTCAGCAACCAGTCTGCATTTACAGCTTTTCTCAGCACCCTGTGATCATGTGACCCTCATTTATAATCATTTTGCCAGAAACCAGCATTTAATTCTACTTTCCAGAAAAACCAGCCCATAGTGAACAATGGGTCACTTAACAGCTGAAACGTTTGCTTGACCACTGCATTCACTTAACTGCCGCAAAAAAAGTTATAAAATTGGGGCGTCATATGATGACCCATTTTACAACCGCCACAATTTATAACCATAATTCTCAGTCTCAATTATAGCCATAAATCGAGGACTACCTGTATTTATATTAAACCACTGAATTATATACTTGGATGAAGCTATACAACCTAGTGAATCCAATTTAATATAAAAAAATCACAAGCTTAATACAAGAATTTTATTTTAAAAAGTTAAATGAAAGACAGATCAATCTTTGTTGACATTTAGTAACAGATACCAAACATCTCATTAGGCATGAGTGTTTACAGGGGAAGGGGGATAGAAAAAATATGAAATAGGTATCAGAACACTACAGCACAAACCATGTCTGATGTAGTAGTTTCTGACAATTCAGTGTAGACTCAAAAGGTCAGGGGTCACACTATATTCCATCATTACATTATTGTTTTCTCATCACAGTTTCTTCCATATACTAATATTACAAAATTCTTTCTGGTGATCAATCAGCAACAGCAATAGCAGCATCACTTAAGCTTATATATTACCCCATTTTGCTTTACAGAACCCTCATTTTCACAGAGAAGGGACAATTCTTAACTCCCACAAAATGATACTGTTTAATAGAAAAGACTAGGAGCATGCCAACTCTATCAGTCTTAGTGAGTTGAAGACAGAAGTTTCTGTAAGTAATCTAGTTCTGTGCCCTGGATTTTATATATTACTAGCTGATAACCCAGCGTGGCCCAGGTATTTATTTAGCCCAATCCTGTATTAGACAGGAAAATCCTGTAGTCTGGATTCATGCTGTTGTACTGTCTCTCACACAGTGTTGCAAGTGTTCTATTCCTCTCCTTGGGAGTTTCTTGTCTACACTGGTGTTTCATTATTTTTATTGCACTTGGCCTGACATTTTCTTGGAGGGCTGAGAGGGCCTTGTGAAGTACTGGAGTACTGTGAAGCTGTTACCATGGCAAGTCCACTGTGCTATAAAGTAGAAGCCATTTTAAGGCACACACACACACCCGAGGGGAGTTAGGGGTGTCTTACCCCCATCGTATTTGTTTCCAGAGGTTAAGCCATCTGTGTACCAAGTTTGATTGAAATTGCTCAAGGCATTTCAGTTATGCTAGAACATATACACACACATAGATAACCAGCTGTGAATTTTTCCGAGAAGCCTATTAGGAGCCTGTGCAACCTGCACAACAGAGATATTACACCTGCAAATCATAAAACAACCCAAATTGCTATCACCCCTGTGTTCTAGACCATTGCTATTGCTAAATAACTTTCAAGGGCAACTCCATGATCTAGTTTCTCCAAGGCTCTTTCTCATTCACAATCCTTGACCCTTCTTATCCAGGAAGAATTAGGCCATCTTGACTAGTGTCACTGGCCACCTGTCTGCAGATGCAATACGAGTGGAAAATAAAAATCAAATACAAGGTAAGGATAGCCCAGGTTCAATATTTATCACTCTGACTCACACCTAGAAAAAAATTGTTTCACCCACCAACAGCCCCACCAAAAATTTCCTAATAAAAAATCCCCAATTCAATGCCTTACTGTTATCAAGCATTTGCATGAAAACTCCAGCTAATTACTAAAACCCAAAGTGGGAGATGAATTTTATAAGGTGGCTACTGCTTCATATGGTCAGTTCAGTGGCAGCTAAAGGCTAGGTCCCACTGGCCGATGGACGTAAAACGTATGCAGAAAGGACACAGTGGACGGGCAAAATTTCGGGGGTGGCTCCATCCGTTTTCATCCGCTCCAAAAAGTGGTGAAAATTTGCATGAACAGAACGGAAAAGAACGGACGTAGGTAGTATGTAGCGGGGATGTTAAACGGATGTTCATCAGAAGCCTAGCGGATGAAAGTTGATGGAAGCGGATGACACCTCCGAAGGGGTTCCGGGGAGAATTTCGAAGCGGACGCATAGCGGAAGGGGCAGATACATAGCGGATGAAGCGGATGCATCACGTACGCCTATAGGAAACAAAGGGGATGCCACGCGGATGTACATCAGATGCAAAGTGTTCACTGCGCATGCGGGGGATATGAATTGCGTCCGCTCTGCAGATATAAAAGGATGCAGCACCCACACAGAATAGTCTATTCTGACTCAGAATAGTCTCAGAGACTGAGTTGTTTACTTGTTTAATAAAGTTTATCTTTGCTTAAGACACTTAATACAGTTTACTTGGTTTATTTTGCTTATTTAATAAAGTCATAAAGTTTACCTAAGAAAGTTAATAAAGTTTATTTTTGCTTAAGACACTTAGTTTACTTGGTTCATTTTGTTTACTTAATAAAGTGTTGGTGAAAACTTTGAAAAAATGGTTAAGCCTTTGCATGCTTGTGGGATAGATAAGGATAGTTGTGGGATAGATAAACCTCCAGTGCAACCATAGTGGGACTGTATGGTCCACCATCCCAAGTGATCCAGATGATTTTCTCCCCTTTATAGAAAATATCGGTTGTCTGCTAGGTGTTCTTCTACATACTCTAGACATACTGCAGACATCCTAAATATACGAGATACATCCCAGATACAAACATTTTGTCCATTTTTAATACTTTATATACGAGATGCATGCGCTTACATCCTTTCTATTTCCGTGCTACTAACGCTGTGTAGACGTTCCGTGTATCTTTTGTTTCCTCCCTCTTTCAGTTTTCAGTTGCAGCGGATGTGAGTTGAGGGGATGGCCAGAGGATGCAGAGAGGATACAGCAGACGTTTAATGGATGATAACGGACATAGAATGTTTGTTGCCCGTATATGTTGTGGATGTACATCGTACGCGGTGGAAAGTTCATCCATTCAAAAAGTTTTGTGTAGCTCAAAACTTCTTGCGTGGATGAAATCGCAGTGGATGGATGTTCGATGGATAGAGCGTATGAAACACGTATGCAGTAAGTACACAACGGATGCATAGCATTTTCCAATGGATGGCAAGCTTTTTTTAACGTTTTACATCCTCTTTGCATCCGTAAGTGCAGTGAGACCAGGCCTTAAAGGATGCAAGCCGCTCCTCTTTCAAGACCGCCACCCTTCTGCTATTGTCATCTGACTCCAAATTCAATTATTAGCAACTATCCAGCACTCCAGTGTATACCTTTTCCAGACACTTGCTTTATTGCTTGCAACTTCAAGAGACTATCATCTGAACCAAGAAGAAAAATTTATTATAGGTAGTCCTCAACCTTTGACCATAATGGGGCCTGCCCATTTTCAAGTGCAAGTGCACTATTACAAATAAAGGCAAGAAGAAAAGACCAAGAGAAGGTTGAAAAAAAAATCATTATTTTAACTGTTGTTCATATGTTTGTTTTAAACCAAGCAGCAATTTAGAAAGTCTACCATGATGCAGAAAAACAATCATTGGATGGAGAATGAGGTTCCTTCAGAGAATCAGCCTGCCTTCTATTTCTGCCTTCCAGAAAACATTAATCTAAGCAGCAACTTATAAATTCTGCTCTGACACAGAAATTATTGAGATCCTCCATGGAATTGCCAATGTGTATTTGATATACTACTTAGTGCCCCACAGTGAAGCATTTTTCATTGATTATTATCAAATCCAAACATTGATGGTTCTCTCTCGTACAAGCATTTATTACATTTTTATGATTTATTTGTATCTCTCTTTTATTATTTTTTTCAAATAATTCAAGATGGCAAATAGATCCAACACCTTCCTTCTCCTATTGTCTCCACAAAAGAGAGGGGTCCAAAGTCATCCAGATGGCTTTCATGGTTAAGGTGGGACTTGAACTCATGGTATCCCAGTTTCTAGCCTGGTACCTTAAACACTAGACCAATCTGGTTTAATTAAAGAAATAATTCTGGATATTCTTTGATTAACCTGATAATCAAATAATCACAACATGTCAGATTTTCTGTTTTAGAAGAAAACCACCATAATAATTTCCATAATCCAAAACAATATTCTGTTTTGGTTATTTCCTTTAATTCTAGTTATGTCAAATAAACAAAAGAATTGACACTACAACAATGAAGAAATATAATGTAATTCTGGATCCCAACTGAGCAGAGACGAAAAATCAAAACAAAATACTAAGCAATCCCCCAAAAAAAATCAAAAAAGATTTTGAGATCACTAAGCATCTCAGAAATATCTAAGGGAATTATATGTAATCTCTACAATAGGCACTCTCCTAATAAAGTGTATTCAAAACATATATAATGATCAAATTCTTCTATTGTCAGACTAAGATTCATATTCATAGGAGAAAGTTTTCTAATTTTTGTTTGCCTTCTCTTTTTCTCGATAGCATTCTGCATCAATTCCTGTGAAAGGAGCAGGAAACTTTTGCAAATATAGTTTGTAAGCAATATAATTGCAAACAATATGATTTCAAGAAA
Organism: Laticauda colubrina; assembly: GCA_015471245.1. Taxonomy (NCBI): domain Eukaryota; kingdom Metazoa; phylum Chordata; class Lepidosauria; order Squamata; family Elapidae; genus Laticauda; species Laticauda colubrina. The sequence continues at coordinate 14,445,822 of BLBF01000018.1, forward strand.
TATATATTAGAAGTAATGGAAATAATACTTCCTAGATGAAACAGCAATTGAACATTTACTCAGCATCTCTTTCTACATCAGTAATTATGCCCCAAATTGGTATAATGCACATCTCTATAACAGTTTATGCTCAGAAAACATGCTTTTCATTATAACCATGAGATAAAACCATTTAACCTTCCTCTTTAAAGCCTCCAATTTAAAAACATCAGAAATATGGAATTCAAAATTTAGATAATATAGCTGTAGCTCTTAACTTCAAGATGATATTTTTATATTTATATACTGAAGGCCTGAATCTTGAAAAGTCAATGGAAACATACTTATTAAAGTATCTATTTTACTAAAGTATCTATTTCTTTCAGAATCAGGGCACCAAGTAATCCTATACAAATTGCAACACACAATTTATAAGCTGCTTATTCACATTTTTACTGAGATGTATGTAAACATCAATATCAAAACCAAATGACACCTTATATGTGATCTGCTTTAGTTGGAAAACTTTCTTAAATCTGGCAGGCAAATTTCTAAAAAATAATTTTATTGAAACATTGCACAACAAAAATTAGGATGCTATTGATACTTTTTATAAACAAACAAGCTATGTTCAAACATACTGGTAAGAGGTTTTTATAAGCATGTAACAGATTTTCATGATATGTACATGGTCTTCATAACCACAGAAAAGATTTCTTCACAATTTCTTAAATTAATGAAGTCAGCCCAAGCAAATAACATGTACTGTTTTCTGTACTGGTTTAGTACTGTTTTAAAGAAACAGGTAATAGAGAGAGAAAATCAATTCTGAAATCCTGTTTTAAAATGCTTAGTGGAAAATTTACTTTTAAAAATAATAGTTCATTCTTATTCAAAATAGAAATTAAACCATTTAAGATTTTCACTATCACGCTGTGGCAATTGACAAAATGTACACTACATTCAATATTTTGTAATAAGCAGGGTGATTTAGAGCGATTCTCAGCTTTCAAACATATTAATATAGTTTTCTCATTGTACACATGTTGTACTCTGACAATTAATTACCTTTAATTAATTCTGATCTGTTAACTATAGATTGTAACAACACCTAGTAGTAAACCTTTAACAAATTCTACAGAAGTAGCTTCCAGCATAACATTTGATAAAATATCTTTATTTTCATGAGTTATAAAGATGATTTTAGGGACAAATTTAATCTGACTTTGAAAAGTTGAAGTTGGCTCAAGTTGAAGTTAACACTTGATAACTATTTGCATGTGTCAATGTAGTATAGTTGCAATTTGCAACAGGATAAAGCAATTTGTCCCTGCTTTCTTTTTTTAAAAAACAAACTTTATTAATTATAGAACTAAAATATCAAACAAACACATACACAACACACAGAAAAAAAAAGAAAAAGGAAAAAAGAAAATGATTAAAAACTAACAATTCTACTATCAACAGTCTATGGTTCCTTGTTTGTTTTCAATATTGGTGATATATTTACAAATACATCCTATTGCGAATATATAATTACTACCTCTTTTACATTTTACGTTGTTTACTAATATATTTTCTATTTTTGTTCTATCCAGTCATACCAGCATTCCCAGCTTCTATAATATTCTGATGTTTCTTTTTCCTTAACCCTAAGGTTTCCTTAACCCTAAGGTTAACCTTTCCATATCTGCACAGGCTGTTATCTTCTTGTCCCTGCTTTCTTGTGAGACTGGTATATCCTGAGATTTTCCAATGGTATTGCATCCTACTACCAACCTAGTTTGACCCTGCTCAGCTTTTCAAGATCAACCAAGAGCTGTTAGGTGCTGCCATCTACTGTAAGCTTAATCAGACTTTTCTGTAGTAAATTCCATTTATTTCACTAGGACATGAATATCCAAGTAAACAAATTTAGACAACAGGTTAAATTGGGAGTGAATTGAGCTGGGAGAAATAGATACTGTCCCACTGCCATTACAGATTTAATTTTATATACCCCTATCTGTTCATTTTATATTAAACCATTTTATAAAGCTTGTCATACGATCCTATTTTGATCACAATTTAGAGCACAAACTGACCTGAATTGTCAAAAACATTTTCAAAAAGTTAGACTGTCATTTGCATAATTACTACTTTCAGGGAGAAAAAGTGAATGAAGCCAAATATGCATATGTAAATATCTATTCATACAATGAGATTTCTCTTTTTCCATGCTTCTCAAAGTTTATTTTTGAGGGTTTCTTCTCAATGTATCATACAGTAGTAGGTTTTGAGAATCTGCAGTGGGCTACAAGGACAAATTGTTTCTCCCCTTTGTATTTATACATCCAGTTCCTCCAGTGGAAACACAATGATTCTATCCAGAATAACATGTTAAGACATTAATCACATGTATTTTTAGATGGAAATAAATCTCTTTGAACTCAGAAGAACTTATCTCCTACTTCCTACTCCCAATGAGCTATTTATATGAAAAGATAAAACAGTATGTTTAAATGGTATTGTTTAAATTAAAAATAGATAAAACAATATATTATATTCCAATTCAAAGCATGTCTTATTTGTAGGCTAGGAAAATCAGTGATTTTTTTTATAAATAAACTTCCATACAGCAACATATGGAAGTTTATTTATAATATAGCAAGACTCTGTTTCAATGTGTATAAAGAATCCATGAAAAATCAAATTTTATTTGAAATGCATGCTAAATACAATATACAGAAATTATAATGAGAATTTCATTTTGGAATTTTAGAGGAAAATTGATTCATCCTAAGGAGAATACACTTTCTACAGGCAAATAAAAGGAGACAAAGACAGAAGAAATGCATCTGGAAAGTATTTACTAAAAATGTACAGTTGAAATTGTAGCTCCTTTTATATAATATAGTACTTTATGTTAAATCCTACTACGTAAGCAAAGAAACTATTCCATAATAAAAGTTCATAATACATTCTGCTTACTTGTAGTAGGAATTTGTAAATTTAATTTAGTCATCAGATTTTGTTGTTTTGTTTACTCCTGTGTGTACAAACTTTTGTGAAATATAAAGAATGTTTGCTTACTTTACCTCCTTCATAACTTATATAACCTTGTATGATTTAGAATACAGCAGTATTCAACATAAATACATCATTTATGATGGATAAATAATAATTAAATTTCTGTGAAAGAACCACTAAACTATTTGAACAGAACGCCACGCTATTTTAACTGAAGTGACTGATTAACTGCAAAGGAAATCCCACATACAATACTGGAAAAGTCTGCATGGAAATTTTCAGGCTGTGTTGAATGTTCTCATTTCTTTGAATCATGGGCTGCCGAAAGAAAGCAGTGCAGTATCAGACAAGTCACACCGTACACCGATGCCTATACATGCAAAGCAGTAACCACGGGTATCCAGCAGACCTGATGTAAACAAGCAAAGCTTTGTTTACTTGCATCAGTGGACTTCTGCAAGGAAGAGCAGGCTATCTTTTTGCTGTCTCTTCTGATTAAAACGCGGGTTTGTTTTGACGCCGGGGGTGGTGGTGGTGTTAGGGGGAAGGACCTGGAAAAGGATCCATCATGAAGCGCATTTTACATTCATTGACGCCTAAGAACAGAATGCAAGAAGAGATAAGCACCTCTAAGGAGGAAGCAGGGCGACCAAAGGGTTTCCTGAGGGAGGGAAGGGACGGACGGAGGCTGGGCATAGGAGCGAAGCAAAACGTGTAACTGTAATGCGCCATCCACCTCAAAGGCATTTCGGCAGCATTCCGTACAAATCACGGGGTGGGCTCTGCGCGCGCCAGCGTTGTTATGATGCGCCTCGTGGCCAAGCGCTCACCTCCTCCCTCTTTCCCTCCCCCACGAGATATTATTATTGTTACATAACCCTTCTGCCTCCACAGAAGCCCGGCAGGCCCCGCCAACCGGACATACACCAGAACAGGACTTGTGTTTTAAGCCTCAGCTGGTTTCGAAACAGGAGGAGGAGGAGGAGGAAGAGGAGGAGCTGCGAAAACGAGGCAGCCGCCGCCGCCGCCTCCCCCCTCCCTCCTCCCTCCTGCCACTAGGCGCGTTTAGGATGGCGGCGGATGAGGGGGAACGCCGCGTTGGGTCACGGGGAGCGGGAAGAGGAGGCCGGAGCAGTGGTCTGAGACGCGAGGCTTCCCCACCTGCCTCCCCCGCCCCTTAACTCCCTTGCCTCACGTGCCCCCAGAGCTACCAGCGCCCAGCCAGTCTGCCTGCCCGTCTGCCTCCCTCCCCACCCCCCTCCCCACCCCCACCACCCCGCAACCGCCTGTCTTCCCAGCGCGCGCGCTTCCCTTCCCCCGCCTCTGTCAGCGCGGTCGCGAGCCTGCCTACCTGCAGCAAAAGGCGAGGGTGGCGGGTGCCGGCCGTTGGCGCGGAAGCGGGTCTCCGGGCAGGGGGGCGCCCACGATCTCTCCTCCCTTGTCCCCCCTGCCGGGGGTGAGTCCTTCACGGCTGCGACGGTCTACCTTGGTTGTGGTTTTGTGAAGGTTTTCGACTCCAGGCTAGCGGCGTTCTGAGAGATGCGGGCGGGGCGGCGGCTACATCGATAGCGGCTCTCCCGCTATTTAGGGAGGCGCCCGCCCGGGCAGCTCGGCCGCAGCATCCAGGGAGTTAGGAGCGGCGGCTGCCCTTTCCCGACTGAATTCACCCGGAGTGGCCCGGGGCCCAGCGCTCGGCTCGATTCCTGCCGCTGCCTTCGCCAGGTTCGTTATTGACTTTGAGGAAAACTCCCGACGTCACTGGCTCCCCCCCCCCCTCCCCGCCGCCAGTGTCTCCCCCTCCAAGGCGGCGGCGGCGGCGGCGGCGGCGGCGGCAGCAGCAACAGCAACAGCAGTAGTAACGTCGGCATCCCCCAGATCTCGCGAGAAGCGCCAGCGTGCGGAATGGAGCGGGGGGGGGGGTGGTCTGCCAGACGGCACGAGCAGGGAGAAGGTGGGGGCTGCCAGACGGAGCGAGAGAGCGGCGGGAAAGGACGCGGGGAGGGAATGGGGGCGGAGGTGAAGGCTTGAATGAGAGAGAGGGAGGGAGGGAGGGAGGCGGCGGCGGGGTGGGGTGGGGGGGGGGCTGATGACCAACCGACGGATACGTGTACAGCAAGGCAAAGATGAAAGGCAGCCGGGCGGGTGGGAAGAGCACAGTCTGCATCATAAGGGGTACCTATCGAGGGGTGGGGAAACCTGTCATGTTGACGTGCCGCAGTAGGGTTGCTGTTTCGGACGTAGAACAGTGGCCGAGAGTCTAACCGGGCGGTTCGCTTTCCGAAACAGGAGTTCGGAATCTAAGTCTGCCCCTGTTTCGTGTCAAATTTTAAGAATCCCTTCCCAATCAAGAATGAGAAGTCGGTTGCCGGCCTTCATTAACTTTGCTTCAGCGACCTTTGCAGAACGGCCCCGCCAACAGTATTTTTTGACTTCAGAAAATCTCTGTAAACCTAAACTCACCTGCCACAAATTTATCTAGGGGTCTCTTGGAAAGGAAGTTATTCATCTGTAGGCCACTTTTTTATTTTTATTTTTGGTTGGAGTTCTCTGATAACATGATCTGTTCTTTTTTAGACACGTGAAACTTATGTATGCACACACAAATATTGGAATAGGAATACATAATTTGCTTGTTCCGTGTTGCATTTATTTTAAAACTAATTTCCTCCCCAGCAAAAAGGATTCTGAAAAATAGATACCGTGACAATTCATATTCATAGAGTATTTTTCAGCATCAATGGATACTGAACAAATATTTACGGGCTTAGCTGACTTCTCATCTAAGCAATTTTGTCCTTCTGATCTAAATGGATGATATAATTGATGCTACTTGTAACAGTAGTTCATCAGCCTATCAATTAATTAACTTGGTTGCAGTTTGTGGCCATATGATATTTAGCTTACTTAATTAAGATACTAGATTAAATAGATATGGTACTTTATTATTGTTGTGATGTATATTAAAGATATTTTGTTGTATTTGTAATCTTAGTACCATTCTTCTCTATGGTTTATTATTTATCTACACTATTTCTATACTGCTGACTGTTGATAAAATGAAGCCTTTGTTTCCTTAACCCTTTCTTAACTGATATTAGTTGTTTATTTTCAAGTATTGAACAGTGGCATTATTAGATCCCATCTTAGGCACAAAGCCAGCTGAGTCACCTTGGGCCAGTCTAGGAAGGAGGCAACAGCAATTCACTTCTGAAATCATGCCAAGAAAATCATAGGAACTAATCCAAGCAGTCCCCAGGAGTCAACATCAATTCAGAGGCACCAACATATTTAGGACACAGTTCTCTATTTCAAGTTCAGATTCTAGCTCAAGTTCTATGTTTATTTTCATAGGAGAAAAGAAAATGCAAAAAGCTTGTAGTATTTTCTTTAACATTGAGATGTTGAAATGAAAAAAAATCAGCTGACTGTTGTAAGAAATTAAATTCAGAAATTTAACTGTATACTGAACAGTAGAACCAATTATCTAGAGCAGGCTTGCACAACATGCATCCTGCCAAGTCGCCTTGTATGGCCTGCTCGTATTTTTAACACTATGGTCACCAAAACCACCATCATATGATTAATTACTGTTTCCTCAGTTTAGAGAGATTTACATGTTATTGCTTTAGAAGTAATCAATTTCAAAGTTAAATTTGAAAAATGGAGATTATGTTCTTACTTGATTCTCAACCAAAACCCTCATCCTGACAGGTGTTTACATGTATTTCCTCCTCCTACTGAATACCCATACATACTAAGTTTTTCTTCACCTGAGGATTTGAAGACTGCATTGCTTGTTTATTTCTCCCTCTATCTTCAAGTTAAAGAGGGTCTGAGGTAAAATTAAGCCTAAATAATTCCAGTTTCTTATGCAAATTTAAAAATCATTGAACTGATTCCAAAATAGTTACATTTGACCAAAAGAAGAAATGTGAAAGAAGGAAAAGGTAAGAAAATTAATTGGGTAAATTACTTAAATAAACCATCACACCTAGATATTTTCTATCTTAAAATTGTCAAAGAACTCAAATGCATGGCTGCATTGTTTACTTTCCTCTGTCATGTGATTTAACATTGTATATGCAATTCCTGGAGAATGTCATCCATCAGTTTGAAAGTAAGAATCATTAGTATGGCAATACACCAGATCAAGTTCAGGATACTAACATAGTTCTGACACTCATGCCCAAGTGGGTTAGTGGGCATGACTTTGCTGACCTGCATGAGTCAAAATGAAGTCAAATTCCATTAAGAAAAACTTGTCATTTGTCTGATATCAGTCAGATTCTGTCATTGGCTCTGATTCGGTTTTACTGCTCCAAACAGTTGTAGAGCAGCAGCTGGAAGCCATGGCTACAAGGGCTTTTGCTCAGGGCTTTTGGCTGGTACACCAATTGTAAGCTTGGTAGGACTGCAAAGCTCTGATTCACATCCTCATAGTCTCTCAGATTATTGCAATGGGCTGCCTTTGAAGATTATTTGGAAACGGGGGATCCTGTAACAGTTGTGAGTGTGAGGACTGGTTGTAAGTCATTTTTATGCTAGTGTAACTGAACAGTAGCTAAACTAATGGTTGTAAGATGACCTTCTGTACTGTATTTTTCACACCAAAATAACATGCATTTCTGAATTGTTTATGGAGGCAGATGTGGAAAAATCATATTTGCATTCCATCCCAAAGATCCTGCTTGCCAAGATAAACACAGTTGTAAATCTTTAAAAAAAAAAAAAAAACTAACCACAGTTGGAGTTTCTGGACGAGAAGCTCTCACTATAAGCAGTTCAATTTCCAATTGCTATTCCAATTTCAGTGAAAATATATAATGAATTTCTTCATAAAGTCTGCTAAATACTTAAATTGCTGAGCATTCTACAGTAAATAGTGTTCAGAAATCATAAACTATATCTACAAAGCGGAGTCTGTACATGAGTCACGTCATCTTAAACACCTTAATTTATTGACACACTTTTTTGCAGTTCCAACTGTAGATTTCTCTGAAATGCTATTTATTCCTTTTCAGACAAAGGAGAGAAAAAGGTGTGGCTATGAAATTTGGGCCCATAATTTATCTCCATAAAATAGCAAGAAAAAAGGCAAAATGAATTTTCTGTTTATCAATTAATCAATAAAGCAATGAAAATATGAGTAGTCCTGTAAACAGCTAGAATACTGAGACTGTGAGTTAGAATGTTGCCATACCAAATCAGAAGTCCAAACCTATGTTTTGGAGATAGACTGACAGACAGATGGACAGATAACTAGTTTTCATTATGCTTCCTGAGAGATCAATGAGTTTTTGCAAAAATCTATTTTAATTATTTTACTTTTTTGCTTTGAAAACTAACATATACTGTAATCCTTTATTTCTTCCTTTTAAGAAAAGTATGTTTATTCTTTTCTGTCTATTGAAATTAAGAGATAGTGAAATTAAATTTGGAAACTATGTTTAAGGTTATATGAGAAGTACTCAAGTAAAATACTTTTTCCACCCTGGGATTTCCATCCACATCATATCCCAAAAATCCTCAATTCTTCAGAAAAGATTTTGACAGTACATAGAAAGAAGGAAACCATCATTTCCCCTTCTACTGACCTTTAAAGTTCTTCCACAGTATTACATAGAAGGCTTAAACCATATACATATTTCTATGTCATCTGTACTCTCAACTGAGCCCCAGTGAAATAACTTTTCTAACTATATTGCTCAATATATAAAAACATTTTCAAGAACTACCTATATCTGGTATTTCATTGCTTCTAAGGTAGATCAAAACCAAGTTGAAAATCTTCTGGAGCTGCCATAGGATCTTTTAAATGAGATATTTTTGTGATTTGTTTTATTTCTGTATCTACCATGCATAATATTTGTACTTTAAATGGTTTATAATAGAATCTACCATTTGTACTTATTTTTCAAGCTGAAAAGATGGTCAGTATGTCGATAAAAATTTAGTTTTGTGACAAAATAGTCTGAAAACCACTATGCTACAGGCACAGAGGTGGGGAGGAAATTTCATCAGTGGCATTGCAGGGATGTGAAGGTTCCAGAGAATGTTTAATGTAACATCTTGAAATTTCTGGATAGAGTTCTAAGATTGCCAAGGGAATTTTACTTAAGGATCCTTAGCTGTGTGCCAAGAGCAGAAGTCTACCCAGCAATATAGACTGTATAAAAGCTATGGTTTGGGAAGGGCCAAGTTTCCTTCAATTTTAGCTGGAAAGAAAGCAAATGTCTCTTTATCCATCCATCCTATGTCCAAATGCTTTATTTTGTGTCAAGATCTGATCGTTCTCATTCCCCCTATCCAATGCCTGATCGACCTGATATAGGAAGTTGGTTTGTGTGTAAGATGAATATTACATGAGTATGTGGAATTCTTTTTAGTTATGTTAGCTAATACATTTTTTTTATTAGATATTTTTTTGTTTCTGCATATCCTAAAATAATTTTTCAGTGAGTGGTTGTTTCTGTATCAATTCCCACTGTAGATGAGGATTGCACATCACTCCTGCTGTGCCCTAACCATAAACTAGGAATAAACTCATGGACTGATGGATTTGAATAGCAAGGGAAAGACTGGCATGTCTTTATCCACAGGTAATTAAAAAAAGCATGGTTGGTAATAAGCAGGACAACTTGTCTGAATGCTTGTCAGCTTATCACGAGACCAGAAAGGAAATGGACCAGATGAGTTAATTCTACTTCATTATAAGGCTACATTAGCAGACTCTTACAAGTGTGAAAGTACAAATCCCATGTCTCTTTTTTACAGCCTGAGAAGAAGTTAGGGCAGACCTTTTCTATGTTTCTTTTTCTATCCATTATGCAGCTGTAGACTACAAACAAACACACACACACACCTGATTATTCCCTAGGCAGCAACTCTTCCCTTCATCCCTCAAGGTTATTCCCACATACTATTACACTGTCACTGTTGGAAATAAGTCAAGACTAATAATTTAAATATGTGCAAGTTCAGCATATTTGACTTTTTAGTATTCTAACACTTCACACCAATACAGAATTTTCCAAGTATTTTTTTTCACAAAACTCCTCACTTATGTATTTATGTCAATTCATTTCCCACTCCTTATTGTATTAAAGTAAAATAAGTCATCATGACTTTACTTCAGTGTGCATGGCTGTTAAGTATTTTTTACAACATGAATCTTCCTGTGCAAATTGGCTATCATTTGCCTGTTCCAAGTGACCGTAATGATTATTTACTTAATCAACTTGTGTGTCACTGCAAATATAAATGCAACATTAGGCAAATTACATAGCAGAATTAAAACAAGAAAATATTAATAAAATAAGAAACAAACAAACATGGTGTTAAAAACATTGGTTCAATATTAACTGTTTTCTCAAGACTGAGCTTTGTTCTTAAACATAGCAACTTTCAACTTTCTTCCTAAAATAGCACTTATACAATGAAAGTTTTGATGACTTACTTTGCAACTTTAAACATTTAATTGGTGATTGATGCTCACTGATTTTAATTGTTAGCTTTTTAAAGTTTTTATAAAGCTTTTGAAGAACTTAAATTGAATAAATATGCTGAAGGTAGATATTTATTTATTTAATTTATATTGCCGTTTATTCTCCCATGGCAATTCAGGGTGGCTTACACAATGTAAAACCATATTTAAAACAAAAAAATAAAAATAAATAAAAATTAAAAAACAATAAAAACTAACAAAAAGAATCAAATTAGTAAAGCACAATAGAACAAAATTTGGGGAAAAAATTAAAAAATTAAAAACCAACTCCCACCCCCTGCCATGATGACAGCAGGTCACTTGCTGGAGCCATTTGATGGGCTCCATCCCTCTCTGGGTTCCCCAAGCCCATTGGCAAAACCAGATCTTTCGGAAGAGTGCTAGAGTGGGGGGGTATTCTAATCTCTGGGGGAATGATATTCCAGAGAGAGGGAGCCACCACAGAGAAGGCCCTTCTCCTGGGTCCCACCAGGTGTATCTCCCTCAGGGGTGGGACCCACAACATTCCCTGCCTCCTCGCTCTAATGGGTCAGGTAGATGTGACCGGCAAGAAACATTTCCTCAGATAACCCAGACCCAAGCCATGGAGGGCTTTAAAGGTGACAACCAGCACCCTGAATTGCACCTGGAAGCAAATTGGCAACCAATGCAGCTCCTGCATGAGAGGTGATACACGTATACACTGGGGTCTGCACAAAACCATGTGGGTTGCTGCATTTTGCACCAACTGGACCTTCCGGATGCTGTTCAAGAACAACTCCGCATAGACTGCATTGCAATAATCAAGACAGGAAGTGACCAAGCCACGAGTGTCTGTAAGTAAGTCCAGGAAAGGGCATAACTGGTGCACAACCTGCAGTTGCACAAAGGCCCTCCTGGCCACGACCACCACCTGTTCTTCAAACAGGAGCTGTGAGTCCAGGAAAACCCCTAGATTAAGCACAGGATCTGTTTGGAGTAGTGCCACCCCATCCAAGACTAAAGGTGGTAATTCTCCCTGAGCCAATGAACCCCAAACTCAGAGCCACTCAGTCTTTTAATCCATTGTTCCCATCCAGCCCCTAACAGGCTCCAGGCACTGCGAGAGGGAGGACACAGCAACACTTAACTCACCATGGCCCGAGACATACAGCTGAGTATCATCAGCATATTGGTGATACCTCAATCCATGGTGATGGATGATCTCACTCAGTGGCTTCATGTATACATGAAGTCATATATGAACATTTATATATACAAATGTTTAACAGGAGCGGAGAGAGTACCAAGCCCTGTGGAACCCCATAAAGCAGTGGGCGAGGGCTGCATCTCTCCTCCTATCAACACTGAGAATGGCCACAGAGGAAGGAAGTGAACTAAGGCTTCCCACTCCAATCTCCCAAAGCCGCCTCAGGAGAATCCCATGGTCAATGGTATCAAAAGCCACTGAGAGGTCAAGTAGATGCAAAGATGGATGCACTACCCCATCCCACTCCCACCAGAGATCATCCAAAAGTGCGACCAATGCAGTCTCTATCCCAAATCCAGGCCTGAATCCTGACTGGTAGGGGTCAAGATAATCAGTTTCATCCAGAAACCTCTGGAGTGCAACCATCTTCTCAACAACCTTCCCCAAAAAGGGAAGATTGGAGACAGGTCAGTAATTATCCAATAGTCCAGTGATGGCTTCTTAAGAAGAGGGCAGACCACAGCCTCCTTAAAGTGCTGGAGCACCATCCCCTCCTGTAGAGAAGCATTAATCACTGCCAGAGTCCACCCTCCTGTCACTTCCTGGGAAGCTTTCACAAGATAACTTTCATCTTAGTCTCTTATCAGTAAAAAAAAATCATGGTTTTTAGTGGTTTCTTTAGTCAGGATTTGTAATAATGTCAAAAAAATTCTGACAATAAATCTTAGGTGATTTAAATATTTTTAAGCTGAATTATATCACTTGGGCCAACTAAATGAAATTTGCAGGTGTTTTGAATTAACAGAACTTGCAGTGTGATGCCGACACATTCTTATATAAACATACAATATCCTTTCATATATAATGCTGTATATGGTAATAGGTTGCGCAATATGTGAGTTACATAAAAAGTAAGGTTTCTTGCCAACACATATCAGTCTCTTTGGCACAATTTTTTTTATGACAGCCGAAGCTGGCTCAATTATTAACCTTTTTAATATTTTCCTTAAAATAAAGTAGTTCTTAGCAAGAAATAGTTATTTGGAACTAGTACCATTAATCCAAAATATTCACCCATCTACTAGTAATGCCAACATTCAAATAGGGCGCTTCTCAACAGATGATTTAACAGACCAAAGCATTAATTCTTCAATGTCTGTAATTTAATTTCTTGATTTACTAGGATTTAGATGATTTTAAAAACAAGACATCTTAAAATAAATATAGGTGAATATCAAGTATACAAAACTTTTGTATATGATCTTTAACAATCATGTACATCTAATTGTTTTATATGTTCATATGAGTAAGATACAATTACATTTTTAAAAAATGCTTAATTTCATAACTACTTCTGTGAATTCTGTTCCCAGTACTTGTTGGAAAGTATCATTGGTTGGATATAATGAGTAGGCATAACAGAGAATTCAATGATATTGCCATAGAATCCAAACTGAGTAAAGCCTGAGGCTATATTTAAAGACCAAACTAGATTTATAGAACATTAGGAAAGATTAAATATTGATGTGTTGCTGTATATGTATTTATGTCTGGGCTCCACAAGTTCTGGTTTCTCCTGCTTGTGAACCATTGGGAGCTGTACTACTTTGTTTCCAGACAAGTCAGAATTGGAGTGTTTAGTACTTTGCTTGCAAATTATGTTCTTTCCCTATAGCTATGACTTAATTGCTGGGAGTGGGGTTCATAATATTCATATACAAAATGGCCAGATTCTCCACAATAAAAATATAGCCTTTACATGATATAACTTTTCTCAAGGAGATTGTGTAGCTCAACTGCATGAGTTCAACTTTGAAGAGGAAAGTGTGTTGGATAAATTTACCACCTTCAGTTATTTGTAAAAATAATAAAAATTGGGATACAAACAAAGAAATAATTTTAAAAGGCTTCCTGCTCCATTGTTTCACATATGTAGATAGAGGGGAAAGGAGCAATAAAAAATCAAGCATCTTACTTTCCAATCAAAAAAATGCTGTATACCCTTCAATCTCCTATAGGTGCCTAGGCAGAAGATGATTAACAGTCATAATTTCTAGGGTACCTTGATGGATAAAGTTATCCCATATTTCATCCGATAGTTTCTCTGAACTAATCATTAAGCCACATCTTGTATTACCAACTGAAATGAGGCAGCATACTCCCATACAGATGTTTACACTGCTGTAGGCAATGGTTTTCATGGCTGGTAGTCAGTTGCTTGACTAGATCTTCAAAGTGAGCTCTCAGGCATGCCATAAAATTAGTCTGGTTACACATGTCTAGGCTATGAATCAGAAGTGGAGTTGCCCCATTTTACCGCTTATCCACTTGTGTTAATTAGAAATTCTATGTGTATTCAGTCAATAAGGAAGACATCTGGTCTCAAAGAAACATATTGTTCGCATTCAGTGAGAAAAGCAGTAAATTTGCTTGGATTTTCATCACACTTGTTGAGAGTAGAAGTTGTTATATATATGGCAGGGCTACAGCAACTTCAGCAATATTTACAAGGACTTAGGGAAGGACTGGTATAGGGATCACTAGTAGTGTTGGATTTTGTTCTTCCTACTTAGGTTCACTAGTTCACTGTCTGGGCTCTTTGGTTTATCTGGGTCACCTCTGGATTCTGATACACAATAGTGGGATTTCAAGACAGTCCATAGATGTACATCAGATTTTGGCCTCTCCTTTGTGGATAGCTGCTGTCAGGCTCTCTGCTACCTGCACTTTCTCTGGAACTTGACACTTTTACAGTAAGACAGAAAATCCAAATGTGTAGGTAATATACTTTATTACAGATACAAGCAACCTTAGTAATAGTGAACTTCTACAAAGGTTAAGAATCTGAAGCAATACACAGACAAGCACATCTATACACACACATACACACACACACCTGCACATATAAACTCACATTTAAAATTTAAGGTTATTTCTCCTGCTCTTTTGTAACATCCTGATTATATTCCTTTTCTCAGGCTGGCAAGTTTTCTTCATTTGGTTTTGTTTTTACAAAATGGTTATGCTTGGTCTCTAGCTCCTTGTGTCTCACCTTCCAGAGCCTACTATCATAGCTTTTTCTCTTTCTATTCTCATTCTCTCCTGGCCTCTTCCGGAAGCCTCTTTCTTTCCCCTTGTTCCATCTGTTCATTGATGAAGTTTAAAGACAGCTCCATTTTTATCTGTCTGTTCTGATTTCCTGTGAGAAGATATCAAGTGATGAAGAGAGAAACAGATGACTGGGAGAGGATTTAGCTCCTCAGCTTGTACTTTGCTTCAGCATTATCCCAAATGGTCCTAAACAGAACAGATGGTAAAAGTGAATGGCAATTCAAAGTAAAATGATAGGTGGAGAGTATCAGGTTATCATGAATGCGTTTTAGTTTTCAGAACCATATCAGTTATGTTCAAGAGTTTTGAAGAAGTTTGTGGATATCAACTTTTCTCTGACCTTTGAGGAATTGTGACAGCCAAGCACTGCCAGGAAAAAAACGTCCAATTCAAACTACTACTAGGGTCCTGAGTATCTGATACGCCTCCTACAAGGAACTCAATTAAGAGACAGCTCAGTCATTCTAACATCATGAAAGATGTACAGCAGACCACACTAAATGGGCCAGCTCCATTTCTTTTGCATCCACCTTGGTATTTGCACCAGCTAGTTGGTCGCATCTACTAAATGTGGTGAGCAAAGTTGATTTCAGCAAACTGACATAACATTCTAGTTAAAAATGGTGCATCAACAAAATATGATCTAATATGATGCAATTGGGGGGAAAAAACATACTATTCCAGGCTGCATCAATAAAATACAGATATATTATTCCTCTCAGATCTGTATTGGTTGAACCTTATCTAGATTACTGCATCCTGTTTCAGACATAGCATTTTAGGAAGGCCATTGACAAACTGGAGTATGCAGCCAAGATTATAAGAGGCTTCAACGAAAAAAATATATGAGGAACAGTTGGGTATATTCAATTGGGAGAAGAGAAGACTATAGGGAAACATAGTAACTGTCTTCATATAATTAAATGCTGTCATAGAATACAGGCTTCAGAACTGCTTCAAAATACAGGAAAGTTTAAATTACAAGGAAATAGAGTTTGATTTTTCTTTAAAATCAATATTACAATTGAACTGATGGCTTCAAAAATCAATTAGAGGTATTCAAACAGAGACTGAATGGCTATCCAGTAAGGACACTATAGTACTGGATTCATAGACTGGACAGAGGGCTGGGCAGCAATCTAAATTTCTAGAAACAGTAAAACTGTACTGATGGGTGAAGATCTACCAGTGGATCAGATCTTTTCCTACTGTCCATTCATCTCTAAAATCTGTTCCAGAAGAAGCGCTTGGAACCAGATTTTGGGGCAGTATGGTGAAATGGAAAGAGTAGGAAACATAATGAAACTCATATTGCATGAACTGTGTCTAATGTTAGATTTAGTGTATCTAGAGCTAACTAAATTCTATTATATAACCCATGTCTCTATGTGTATAGATTTTGTTGCAGTTGGAGAGAGCTTCCTAATTTTCCTTCATTTTCAACTAAATAACAAGGCTGGGTAGTTTTTTTGTTTTTTTCAAATATGTATCTTTCACTGTTCCAGACCAGATGTATTTTATTTTTGGAATGCAAAGTTATAATTTTAAAAGCCTTTTGCCAAATATGTATGTTGAGGGGGGAAATGACAAAATTGAGGAATCCTTTGTTCTCTTCTAAAGGAGGAAATATTTGTGTCATTTCCAAAGCCAAAAAGCAAATTTTGGGGAGAAGCAAGGGAGAAATATCCCATATTATAGGGAATGTATTATTTTACTATATTACTTTTTTTTACACATACAATAGATCTAGATATTTCATATTTTTTCTTTTTATCCATTTCAGCTTATAAAGAGTGTTAGGATTAATAGATGATTCTTCATTTGTTTTAGAATTATAGAAGAAATTATGATTTTTCATGGAGCAAATATTGTCTATGTTATCTTACAAAACATGTCCTGATTGCACTTTGGCCTAATTTCAAGATGGTGAATATTCTTAGCAAGAATGCCTTTCCAGT
Source organism: Laticauda colubrina (assembly GCA_015471245.1). Taxonomy (NCBI): domain Eukaryota; kingdom Metazoa; phylum Chordata; class Lepidosauria; order Squamata; family Elapidae; genus Laticauda; species Laticauda colubrina. The sequence goes on from BLBF01000018.1 coordinate 14,462,551, forward strand.
GTGCTCCTACAAAGAAGTGTGCAGGAAAAATCTTGTTGATTGTATTAATTCTTTCACTTTTTTGACCAGGTGCGTAAAACTGCATTTTTGTTCACTTTGAGTACATTGATTTCCTTTGAAAGCATCTTTATTATTGTGTTGTGTTGTCTTCCACTTTCTTTGAATCTACATGTTTTATATGAAAATTGTCCATTTTTGTAGCAAATGTGAGCCACAGACCTCTATTTTTTAAAAAAAAAATCAATTATGTGATTATTTCAATATAATTAATTTATTGTATAACATCTGTTCCTACCTAACCATCCGTCTCTTCTCTTTTTGGATAAGTAGTAGTATGCAGAGTACAGAAAGGAGAAAGAAATAGTAAGCCAAAGGTATGTAGTGAGTTGTGTGAGCAAGCTCATTACATATTTGCAAGAATTGCAGCCAAGGCAACAGAGATAAAAGAAATTTCAGCCCATAGCAGGAATGTAATTTGGGAAAGCTCTCAGACCTGACACTCCCTAGTTCTGTTTAAGGTAAAGATAGAGAGGAGAGAGACACATTCAGAGTTGCAAGATTATGTTACTGAACTCTAATAAAAGTAGTTTTAGTAATTCATGTCTTGAAACTGTTACAGGAATTCTCACTTAGGATCACAGCAGTGTTGGGATTCAATTTTTTTTACTACAGGTTCTGTGGGTGTGGCTTGGTGGGCATAGCAGGGAAAGGATACTGTAAAATCTCCAATCAGAGATGGTATTTGCTGATTCTCCAAACTACTCAAAATTTCCGCTACCGGTTCTCCAGAACTGATCAGAACCTGTTAATACCACCTCTGGATCACACATACTAGACTAGAACTTTAATTCAGATAAAGTTGATTATAACTAAATCCCTTTGAAAATGCAGTTACCTTTGAAGCAATAGTTTGAACAGTAATTAGCTTTGATTAGCTTTAGCTAGAACAAAGTAGAGTTGGACCTGTCTGTGCTAGGAAGTGTTGTCCAAACAGTTACATGCAAATATATATAAAAATTATATTAAAAGACTGAATAATATAAACCAAGGGTGTCAAACTTGCATCGTCATGTGATGTATCACAACTTTTTCCCCTTTTCCTAATGGGATGTGGGTGTGGCCAGTGACTGATGCATTCAAGCTGCCGACCGTGAGTTTGACACCCCTGATGTAAGCACCCACTCTCTAAGACTGCATTTTATATCAAGAATGTCATTGGATATGCATCTTAGTATAGTAAAATATTTTTTTTACTAAAGAGAATGAATACAGTAACCTTCTTACTGCAGAATACTTGTTATGTAAGCTTTGCAGAAGAACATGCTGTGTATGTATGTGTGCGTGTGTATGTGTATGCATATGTGTGAGTGCTTAGAGAGAGGAACCGTTTTCTTTTTACATTTGTTTCATAAGTTGACATGTTTGACTGAAACAAGTCTACTCATTCTTAGCTGTGCTCACTTTTACTATTGCTGTTTAGGCAAGCACTGATTGCAAAGACCATGGTTCCACCTTCCATTATCTTATATGAGAACTTAAATTTTATACAAAACATCTCCTTACTGATTGTTATCTAAATTTAGTGACAGGTGACACAGAGTTTGGATTACCAGCATTCCTGCCTTTTAGGCTGAAGAATAAGGAAATACAGGATTTGTTTCATGCTCCCATTATTTTCTATGATGGCACATTCAAATGCATTTAAAGCTTGTTCCATTAAAACAAAAGAACAAACATCTGGAATTATTTTGAAAATGTCTGCTTTATTATGAGCAAAATATTGTTTGTTTGGTTGGTGGACACCCCTTAATGCTAACACAATGCTTAAGTAGTATCACAACATTCCAGTACCTTGGATAGCAATTGACTCATGATATAGTGGCAATTTAACATTAAAATGATGGAAATTCTGAACCTATTTTAAAATTAAAACATAAGAAATAATAAGTCTTAATAAATTTTCATGGTTGCCTTGGAAAGTACTCATCACAGAAGTGAATAGGGTTTTTTAACAGAAAATATTTCAAAAGAATTAAATTTTTTTATATACATACATACATACATACATACATACATACATACATACATACATACATAGGAAAAGTTAAAAGTTTTTATTAATTCATTTGTTGTTGTTATGGTCACCTGACACTGGTCAACTTATGCCCAGTCACTTAGCAACCATTCAAAGTTATAACAGAACAAAAGTACTTACAACATGATTTTGAAGTTATGATCACTACGCACACAAACACACACACACACACACACACAGAGTCATCTGATTGTGTTCTGAATGCTGGAGACCATCTTTCCTTTACAACCATTTGTAGGGGCCCACAATTACGGGAATGTGATTTTTTTTGCCAGTTTCCAAGGTTTATTTTTGCTTTCTGAAAGATACTGCCCGCTGGATAAAATGGATTCAATTAAAGACAATGGCATTCATTTAACAATTGTGGCAAAAAATAGCACTAGCACTTAGACTTATATACTACTTTACAGTGCTTTACAGCCCTCTCTAAGTGGTTTACAGAATCCAGGTACATAATGTCTTGACTTATGACCGCAATGACTTTCAGGCTCAATTATAGTCATAAATCAAGATTAATTGTAATTCATTAATTCATTTGGTAATATTGAATCCTATAAATTTAGATTTGGTTTAGGGATGTTACTTTAAAAACATTATTTTTACCATTATTTTAAAAATACTACTTTAAAATCACGAATGCAGAGATGGTATTCAACAGGTTCTGACCAGTTCTGGAGAACTGGTAACAGAAATTTTGAGTAGTTCAGAGAACCGGCAAATACCACCTATGAGTGGCCCTTCCCCCATCTATTATCTGCCTCCCGAAGTCCCAGCTGATCGGCTGGGTCTTCTTTTGTTGCCCTGCACAGGAGAACAGAACTGGAAAGCAGTTTAATGGGGTTGGGAGGAAATGGGATTTTGCAGTATCCTTCCCCAGGAGTGAGGTGGGAATGGAGATTTTACAGTATCCTTCCCCTGCCATGCCCACCAAGCCACGCCCACAGAACTGGTAGTAAAAAAAAATGGAATCCCACCACTGCACAGGTGCCAGTGTTATTTTAAACTGAATTGGAAAACTAAAACTTCTTGATTCATTTGGTTATACTCTGACCTACAATTTAGATTTGATTTAGGGATAATATTTATTATATTACATATGGACTTACAATGATCAGTGGACCACATTTTAAAATAAATTTAACAGAATTGATACAATAATTATAAATAAAATGAAAACAAAATTAATCCTTTGATCCTCTACCATATAACAAACTTATATCATTGGCTTGAAACACAAATTATCATTCTCCTTCGCTCTGCAATATATACACATAGAGAGAATGTGTATTTCTAACTAGCTGAAGAATTTAGTATCTCAGAATCCTGCCCTTTCCTAGGGAGAAATAATTCATTTTTAAGTAACAAAAGACTTATGAGGTATGCAATCATTATAATCCAAGGTGGCAAAAACAGAAACTAAGAAATCATGAGTTCTAGTCCCACCTCAGACATGAAAGATGGCTGGGTGATTTGGGGCTGGTCATTCTCTCTCAGTCAACCCACTTCATAGGGTTGCTGTGGAAGAACAGGAGGAGGCAGGAGTATTGGGTATGCTTGATTGCTTTTCATTATTTATAAAAACAATAAAGGTGAGATATAAATAAATAAATGTGGTCAGTATTTGCAGATAGTCATTAATCATTATTTGAATTTTTGAACAATTGTACCCATGATAAATTGAAAGGTTCTATGTGGAATTTCATTCATCCAGTCATTTGTAGCCATTCTACAATAAGTTTTCTTCTTTTCTTTTTAAACTAAAATAGTACAAATATTCTTCATCGTAGGATACATCTTTTCTCCGTCTTGAAATTTCCAGTGCTATTGGTTATTAGTACCTGTTCGTTGACAGAAAGATAGGAAGAACTTGTGTTCAGAACATTTGTTCAAGCATGCTATAATTGTTTAGTGTACATTATTCAGTTCTGAGACAAGGCCAGTGCCTTCTGCCAAAATTATCTCTGGAGGGAAAATATTCAGATCCCCACTGCAACACTTCCAAATGCATATTCTGGGCTTAATGGGTCTGCAGTAGCTCTGCAACCATCCATATGTTCTTTGGCAGTTCAGCAAAAAGTTAGTGTAGATAGACTACTGATACCCTTAACATATGCAGATATCAATGCAATTCTGTCAGTTTTTGAAATAAAGACCATCCTCATAGATTAGACAACACAGTCCTGAATTCTATGCCAGCATAATCTTTGTCAGATGAAAGGAAGTTTCTCTGTATCAAGAACATGTTATTTTTGATACACATTGCCAGAAATGGACAGTAAATATTTTTTCTTCTTTGAAGCAGGTTATTTCCTGCAGCAGGTCTTTTTTGTTATATAATGAGTAGAACTTGATGAATGGATCAAGATTGATAACTAAAAGAATCTGAGAATTGAACAAGGCAAACTTCATCACTTCAATCAACAGATCATTATTTATTCTGAAGTTTTTCTGACAGAGAAAAAACCCAAAATATCTCCTTGCACGTTCAAACTACCATCACTGATTGACATGCAGTCTGACCCAAAGCCAGTACAATGATTAAATGATGATTGAACCCTGTTTCAAAACCTGATTCAGCTATGAAGCACTTTGAACCAGTTGCTATCTCTAGCTTAAACTACCAAAGAAAATTTTCATAAAAATAACCAAAGACTGGACAGAGAGAAGAGATTATGTATGCTGCTTTGAACTTCTGGATGAAAGGTGAAATATAAATTCAAGAGACAAAATAAATTTCTGTTCCCCACATTCTCATTGCTCCATAGCTTCCGTTAATTCCCACAATCTATTGCATCTGAATATTTTGGAAAGTGTACTGGCAGCCTAAATAGAGCTCTGCTTTTTAGCATAGTTGCTTATGCCAGCAAATAATTTTCCCTGAAGAACACAAGTGCTCTCAAATTTAGTTTTCTAGAGTGGGGAATAGAAATTTTCATGCCTGCACTCTTTACACTAGAAAATACCTTCTGCTAGTCCACATCTCTGTGAAATCTCATAGCTTAATAATGTAAAATTGCTACTTTTAGAACTACAGATCATTGGACCTAATAAAAGTATTTTCCAACTATGTATTTTGCACAAACGGGATTTTTCATGAATGAACGTGACTATTCTTGTTTTAATATACCTTGAAACTATTGAACATAAGTATTCAGTCAGATATGTCACTAGTCAGAAAGAGTTTTATATTAACCTGGAATCCTTCAGTTACTAGAAAAGACTACAGTTTAGCTTCAGTTGATATTTTTGCAAACAAAATGCAACATCTAATAATTAACCTCAGATTTATTTATCAACATAATCTTAAGAGTTTTACTTACCTAAGAGATAATTACAGTAAGTTTTCATGTTTTCAGAAAGGGATACAGCATCTCACCTAATTTTTTGGATTTTTGTTTTTTCCTCCAACCCTTGTTTTTTGCACATTATCTGAAGAGTCATTGTGCATTAATAAATTCATAATTTCAGCTATGAGTTTTGCATTACTTCTCAAAGATCAACATGGTTTGTTTTTAAAAATAATATATTACTTCTAAGATTAGCTATTATTTTACAGTATGTGTGTTTGAGTGAGTGAAAGAAAATATATTGCGAGTTTTTAATCCTGCTTTACTTCCTGTTTTCTTATCAACTCAATATCAATTTGATGACAAATGTGCTACTTGAGTAGGAATTAGGACATGAGAAATGATGGTGTAAGCTCAACAAAAGTTATTTTCAGGTAATCTGATTTAAAAATTAAACATAGTTTAGTCTTCAGCTAAGAGCTATCTTAGCCCAGAGATCCTCATCTAATCTGTTATCTGTAATCTATTTTTACAGTTGCAAACTATTCTGTCAATTATTATTGACCATTGCTCCATAATATTGTTCAATTCTTCATTCACTTCTTACTGACTTGATGAGCCTCATTTTGTTAGGATTCTTTACCAGCAAATCTAGTGGTCACTAGGAGTGACTTAGCACATAATGACTTAGCACATAATCAACAGTGTTATTATAAGTGTATATTTGAGGCATAAAAATGTGACTTGCCTTGTCCTATGTAAGTCACTTTTTAATTGTCTTCAATTTCTCCAAGCATCAGCATCTTGTCCAGTGACTTTTGCATTAATGTTGTTAAGCCTGGGTTCCCCAACCAGGGTTAGGGAGACAAGCTAAACAGAATGTGCAGCGTTAGTCAGATAGGCACACAGATAAATGAGTGAGCTAAGCTTGTATGTTTATTAACATACAGTGAAAATAACAGATACGCTTGTGCTATCAAGAATATAGTTTATTCCATTATACGTTCATGGCATAGTCAAATAACAGTCCAATAGTCATGTATCATGTAGTCAGTCCATTCAGGGATATTCAGTTAGCAAAGTCCATGTAGAATATCCTATGTCAGTTCACTTACAAATCAGTCCTTTGTTGTCTCTCCTGTTCGAGCAATGCAGTCTTGATTCCAAGCAGTAATCAGGGATCATCAAAGCCAGAGTGAGCAAGCTGTAGACTTGCTACTTTTATAGTGTTTTCATAACCACTCCCTTAATTACTATTCCATAGTTAAAGCTGCAGACACTTTAACATACACAACTATGATTCATAGTT
>BLBF01000018.1:14469251-14480104 GCA_015471245.1 Laticauda colubrina
TATTATTTCACCTAAACCAGTTAGGGTAAACAATGTTATCCCTAACAAATGTTTTATGTCCAAAATATTCTACTTTTAGCTTCAATATTAGTGCTTCCAGTGAGGAAATTATTTTTTTCTCTAGTATTGAATGATTTATTTTTCTTGAAATTGAAAATATTCTCAACATTATTTCTTCAGAACTATAATTCAAAAGCATTAATTTTTCTTCATTCAACATTTCACAGCCTTGTGTTACAACTGGGAAAACCAGGACCTTGACAAAATTAACTTTGTTGTCACTTGGTATCTCTGCATTTAATACATTGTCTAGAACTGTCAGACTTCCTGTCAAGAAGCTGATTTTATTTCAGGTCTATAGTCAACATCTGTGTGAATCTAGGTAGATAAAATCTGTAACTACTTCAGCTTCTTCACTGTACATTTCCTTGGATTGTTGATATATTTTTGCATTGACCAACTGATTAGCTTTTATATCTCTTATTTTCCCTTCATCAAGATATTCTTTAAGTTTATCACATCTAGACTTTGTTGGAAGAAATATCAATCTGGGTTCAGTTCCAAGTGGAAGAAAGACACTGGAAAGATGGACACTGCTTGGAAGGATAGTTTAATGGTGGACAGGATCACATGTGGTTTGAAGTCCTGGGCAAAAATGAGCACATGGGTGAGAGAGGGAGAGAGATGTATATTTTCTGTTGGACTTTGAACTTGCTTCATGTTCCTGTGACAAGAAATGTAATCTGATTTGTCATCAGACTCCCATGGGGACATGCAGGGGTAACTTTGTAGGTTGTCTTGAGTTCCAGGCTTGATTGAATCTTGCTGGGTGATGTAAAGAAGTGGCTTTGGGCAATTACTTGTATGGCTTAATGCTTTGTCCTGGTTTGGATTTTGAGTGAGGATATTGCTCATATTGCTCTGGAGCTGAAGGTCTTAGATAAGCTGGGGCTAATTTTTTGTGTTCCTTAAGATTTGTATTTCTCTTTTAGGGGAAATATTCTGCCTTTTTAATATTTCCTAGAATATTTCATTTTTCTTGGAGAGGGATGGGTGCTAACTTTCTACAACTTTAAAATTATATCATTAGCATTTCTGATTCCTGTAATTTTAATTCCAATTTCTATTTCTTCTAGTCCAGAATTTTTCATTATGTGTGTGTTTAAATTAGTGAGATAACAATATGAAACATTGGTTCTTTTCCTTTCCAGTTTTGAATAATTTAATCATTCCATGTTCCATTCTAAATATGTATCCTGGTCATCAGACTTTCAGATGACATACAACCAAAATGTCAACTAAAAAGATGCTCCTTTGGTCTTTTTAGCTGCCAGAAAAAGGGAGTGGGGGAAAACAAGGCATTCCTTAAATGCCTAGAAAATCACCACAGCAGCCCAAAGTTGTGAGATCGTAAAAAGGTTATTGGAGAATATGATGGATGACTCTTGGAGATGGATGTGTCCCATTGGAGAAGTCACATCCAGGGGGTGGGGGGAAGACCAGGGTCAAGGGGGAAATGTATGATGTAATTTAGTATCGACTGCACCCAGCTAAACAGCAACATGGCCATTTCTAATAAATCAATTTTCTTTTCTCTGAGATGTGACTAGAGATTTTTGATTTGAATGAGGGTGGATTTGTTGGAGCCCTGACATATATTTTTAATATCTATTTTCAGCTTGTTGTGAGTGTAATAAGAAAGTAAAATAAATATCTTTTAAAATTCCTTTGCTTTTTCTATTATCCATCAGATCTTTGCAGTCTTCTCCTGCTTCTGAATCTAGCTTCTACAACTGGCAGCTGTTTTTTCTTGTATTGTTAAAGTCTGGATTGCAGCTTCTTGAGCATTGTCCTTCTAACAAAAGAGGTTGTGAATTGTTCAATAGCTTCAACACTCTTTAATATTTGGTATTTTGGTATTGGAGTATAAATTGATCTTTTCTAGTCCCTCAGCCATTGCTGTGTTTTCCATATTTGGTTAGAAATTTCAATGGCACAATGCTGCAATATTAGTTGGTATCTTATCAATTCCTGCAGCTTTGTTGTTATCAATATTTTCTAGGATCCATTTAATTTCACTGCCCCTAGTTCAGCAGTTAAACCTTTGTGCATATCAATAATTTTGGGATTGTTTATGATACAATTCTGCCATACCTACATGCCATCTCCTCTGTATAGCTTATTTCTTACAGAACTCTTTGCTGTCTTTTATCATACCATTTTGCATAAAATGTCCTTTATCCTTCCCATATGTTTGCTTTCCTCAATTTTTTTGCATCATATTTCCTTGTCTTTCCTTGCTCTTCTCTGGAATTTGGTCTTTTAAGTTGAGGGTTTTTTTTTCTCTTTGACACTCTGCCTTTTGTTCTCAGTACATGGTACTGACTCTTCCTAGTGAAAAGGTTCAGAGGATCTTCTGATTTCATTAAATAACAAAATAGCATAAGACCATCAACACTGACCTTTTTGTATGTATGTGCAACATCACAATGAAGCACCCTTCAGCATGACACTGATTTTATCCTTTGTCTCCATTCATTTCCTGAAACAAAATTGTGAAGAATTAGGAAGGTCTAACTGAATTCTGGCATGAAGTCTTGGTCTGCAATCCTAACTACTAATCTACTAATTTGTTTGGTGTGGCTTTGTTTCCAATTTATTCTCTGATTCTATTTTCGGCTTTGTTATTCTGACTGATTAAGAATGTAAGATATCAGTAAGACTGAAATAGCATGATCCATCCAGAGAGACTAAACCATGGCAGAGATGGGCAGCAGTGAATGGAATATATAGTATTTGTAAATGTCATTCTCTGCTAAAATATGCTTCTATATTTAGGAAAATTGTATCCCAGGAGGAATTTACATTAAAAATGTCTCTGTATATAATACATACACAGAGACAGACAGCTAGACAGATACATAGCTCTGTCTATTAAAGAAGGAGTGCAGATTTTTAACAATTAGTAATTGAAAACATTTATAGAACCAAATACACAAAGGCCAAATACACATTGATACAGGCTCTATTTAGATTGACTTGTGTGTCTTAATCTTCTTGTTTTGTCATGATACAATTCCTGACTCATTCTATATTGCTGACCATGATTCAGTCTTGCTAGACTTATTAGGATTAATATGTCAGGGGAAGCAAAAACTGAGAAGTTCATTTTCAGCAAAGAGAAATAACTCAGTCTGCCATCTTGTCATTCATATTTTTCCAACCTCAATGAAGTAGTCCTAACATTTATTGAACTATGGGTTTCAGTAAAATTCCCGATCATCCTTTCCATGTGTTGTGCTAGGGACTGGTCGTTCAGATAACTTAATTTAAAAAACAGTAAGACATAACAGGTGGATGTGGCATATGACAGTAGGAGGGAAAGGCATGTGTAGCAGTAATAAGAACATAAGATTATATAGATGTGTGGCGTGCATAATTAACAGTTATTTTTTTAAATGATAGGTTTACGTTTTTTGTTTTTATTTTGTTTTTGTTATACTAGAGGAATAGTTTCATTATTCGACAGCCTACCTATTATTATTTTTTAAAACAATCATCAAGCATATTTACACAAAAAACTTTTCCTTTAGAATCAGGTGAGGGAGACTTGGAAAGAGACACAGTATTACTGATAGAGCAATCTAAGTATTAGAAAGATAGAGGAATTGACATATGATGGTCAGAAATTTTTGTACAAAAATTTGTATGTATAAATTTGCAAAAATGTTACCTCGTTTTTTACTTCTGTTTTATGGCAATTGGAATGCCATGGCCAATTACACTGTATTCAATATATTTATATGTAAACAGTAAAAATATATTCCAAAAAAACCCCTCTTCCTTTATTTTATTCTGGGTATTTTAGATATGTCCAAGAAATCTCAAAAACACTTTAGGATTCTAAGTTCTAAGAGATGCATTGAAGAAATTGTGCATAAAATAAAGGTTCTTTTTAAAGAAAATATTTGATATGTCTGTCTGTAGAGTTTTAGTACTCAAGCAGGTTTGACCTCTTTCTCTAGATATGCTTTAGATGGAACAGAGGAAGCTACCTTACATAATTCAAGCCTTTGGTCCATTTATACCCACATTATAAACAGACACTGTCAGCAGCTCTCCAGGTTTCAAACAAGAGTCTTTTCTTGCTGTGTCAAGATGCCAGGGACTGAAACTAGCATGTTCTGCATGTAAAGCATTTGCCACAAAAGAATGAGATAGACAGCATTCCATTTCAGCAATTTTCCTGGCATTGAAAACAAAAGACTTCACCCTTGTTTGGTTCCATATCTTTCTCAACACTACTTCCTTGGGGAAATGGAGTCTGTATTTGCTTTAAAATAGGGTATATCTTCAATGTTAGTTCCTGATTTCCCACATTCTAACTTTTGTTTTTTTCATTAGTTCTAAAAAAATCTGGCCTTGTCTAATATTCCTCATTTGTTTTCTTTCACTAGGATTCTTTTGTGGACAATGAATTGTCAATTCTATTGATTTCAACAGGTTAGAAGCAGTTGCAGGATGCATTTAGACAAATGATTTCATTCATTTATCATATAATATTATATCTCTGGCAAGTTCTTTGTAGAATCTGGATAAAATATACAAGTTTATTCTCTACAATCATTCCAGTATTAAACGTTGTTAAGTAAAACACAAAATTTTCATAAAACCTTTGAAAATATATCATATCCTTGATAAAAAATAAAGACACCTTTGTTGTCTTTTTATTACTGGTGAACAATATTTATCCCTTTCCTTTAATTATTTGTTCCCAACACTTAAACTAAAGTATGAAACCTTAAAGATAATGCTTTTTTTTTTTTTTAGCAAACAGTAATTTAAAGAGTTAGACTTAAAAAAATGGACCGAATCAAAAAACGTAAGTATGAAAAAGCAAAGGGGAGCAGAATTTGATCTGTCTACTAGTAGGAGATACAATTTAGAACAAGCAATCAGTTTAGGGAAGAAAGACATGAGAACAAATGTTACTTGCATCTTTCAGATAATGCTTATGAAGTGAGTCACAATATTACTTTGTTCTCAATTTGATGAGTTGTACCGCTTTTATTAATTATGCAATGTAATATTCACATCTAAAATTTCTATTTAGATTATTGTTTCTCTAAAGAGCTTCAAAATTGCTCCAAGAGTTTGTTTGCTTTGTTTAAAAGAAAATGACTTGATCAAAACTATTGAATGAAACACTGAAACAGTCAGACTTTTCTGTTCTCAGTGAGCACTCACCAGCTAAATTGTTACAGCCATGCTTATTGCCTATTCAGGAAAATGTCGGTTTAAAAGAGGAGATGTCTCCTCTTCCATTAATCTTTCTATTGTAGAATGTTTATTATTTCTGTCTTTTTTATTTTACCTCTAGGAAGGAAACAAAGATGAGATAAAATGTCAGAGAAGGAAGAAACATTGAAATGGCCTTTATTCCAGATCACTGCATAAGCTTGAACTTGAGAAACACTTAAAGCCCCTGTCACACTGCACCAACGGATGCAAAGAGGATGTAAAATGAACAAAAAAGCTTGCCATCCGTTGGTTAACACGATGTAACCGTTCTGTACTCACTGCCTCCGTTTTGCATCCTCTCTATCCGTCCAGCATCTGTTTATGGACGTTTCATCTGCCCAGAAAGTTTTGAGCTGCTCAAAACTTTTGAGCGGAAAAAGTATCCAATTCATCTGTTCTGCATCCACTAGGCATCCGTTCTGCATCCGTTACGCATCCGCTCCGCATCCGCTCCGCATCCGCGCAACTCGCATCCGCTCGGACGCAGGGAGGAAGCGAAATGGACGCAGAACGGATGCAGAACGGATGCCTAGCGGATGCAGCACATAAACAAAGCATTTAAAATGGAAAAAACTTTCGCAGAGGGGACCTATCTCGGATATTAAGGATGTCTAGAGGATGCCTAGAGGATGCAAAGGGACACATAGGGGAAAACCTATACTGCCTATAAAAAGGGGGAGCAACTCATCTGGATCTCACTTTCAGACCAGCAGCCCAGCTGTGCAGATCTCTGCAGCCTTCATCTGGCTCTTCCTCTTCCACAGCATCCAGTCATGTCCACCATGGATCATAACAAAGTCCTTTTGGCAGCCACCATCGTTCTGCAACAGTGCAAAGCCATCTACAGGGTCTGTGAACTCTACTACGGGAAGAAAAAGAGGTGTCCAAGAAGCGTCTGGGTACGAAGATGGTTCACCAGAAGAGCAGAGTACGGACTGTACAATAAGCTGATGGTGGAGCTCAGGAACGAAGACACTTGGGCATTCCAGAACTTCATGAGGATGCCGCCAGCCATATTTGACGAAGTTGTGCAGCGGCTGACACCCAGGTTGACCAAGGCAAACACCAACTTCCGGCCCAGCTTGGAACCTGGGCTCAAGGTGGCACTCACTCTGCGCCACCTGGCCTCAGGGACCACCTACAGGAGCATGCAGTACGGCTGGAGGGTGCCACACAACACCATCAGCATTGTGGTCAGAGAAGTGGTGCAGGCCATCATCGAAGAATACGTGGAGGAGCTCCTCCAGTGCCCCTCCACTGAAGAAGGCTGGAAGAAAGTTGCAGAGCAGTGGTATCAGAGGTGGAACTTCCCCCACACTGTTGGAACCATCGATGGCAAGCACGTGGCCTGAAAAGCGCCAGCCAACTCAGGGTCCTCTTATCACAACTACAAGGGCTTCTTCAGCATCATCCTCTTCGCCATGGTCGATGCTGATTACAAGTTCATGTACATCGATGCTTCAGGCAACGGCTCATCTTCAGATGCCCAGGTATACAACGCCAGTGACCTCAAGGAAGGGCTGGAACGCAACCTCATCATAGGCTTCCCAGATCCAGACCCCCTGCTCAACGACACGCAAGATGTGCCCTACTTCATCGTGGGGGATGACGCCTTCTCCCTCAGAACCTACCTCATGAAGCCCTACATTTCCAGATTCCTCACCCGTGAAGAGAGGATCTTCAACTACAGGCTGTCCAGGGCAAGGCGGGTGGTGGAGAACGCCTTTGGTATCCTGGCCAACAGGTTCCAGGTACTTCTCACCACCATGCAGCATCACCCAGAGACCGTGAGGAACATCGTGGAAGCTTGCTGCATCCTGCACAATCTCATGCGCATCCGCTACCAAGTGTTACAGAACAGGCTCGTGGACCTCCAGCAAGGCAATGGGGACATGGAGCCTGGGGAATGGAGGCAAGGGTGAAACCTGATAGACACTGAGGATGTGCAAGGCCCCAACAGAGCCTCACATGAAGGGAAGAAGCAGCGCAACCTCCTGAAACACTGGTGCAACTCCCCAGTTGGAGCAGTGGAGTGGCAAGACACGATGATAAATGATTAATGGATGCTTCCTTCAGCCTGTCTCATCACATGGATGAGATTGTGCCATGTATGTTGGGTGGGCCTACAATGAACAGGGCATTTAATAAAGAGTTGTGTTTATATTGAAATGTGTGGATCAATGATTACATTCGTATTGATAATGAAGGGCCATAGTTGTGGCACCTGGGAGGGTGGACCATATAGTCCCACTATGCTTGCACTGGAGGTTTATCTATCCCACAGCTATTACCCATCTCAAAGGTATCCCTGCCCATCCCACTGCTATCTCAACCCATCCCACTGCTATCTTAACCCATCTCACTGCTATCTTAACCCATCCCACAAGCATGCAAAGGCTTAAACCATTTCTAAAAGTTTCCACCAAGACTTTATTAAAAAAAATAAATGAAGCAAGTGTGTGAATCAAAAATAGACTTTATTAACAACAAGCTATAAAACAAAAATGAGTCTCTGGCACTCCTCTTGGTCGCTCAGTCTCAGGGGTGAAGGGTCCAGGTGCTGTGGAGGTGGCTGGTGCTGGAGTGCTTGTCATCAGCTCCTCCAGAAGCAGAAGCAGCAGAAGCCCCAGCCCCAGAAGAGCGAGCCCGTGCTGCAGAAGCCCCAGCAGAACCAGAGTGAGGACCAGGGGGCGGGATGGTAGCCCTGTCCCTCTTTCAAGGGCTGGCAGCAGATGGCTGAGGCTTGCTGTTCTTCCGCATGGTTGTGGGGTTGCTGGCTGGCAGGGAGGCTGGCAGGAACCAAGGCTGGCAGGAAGGCTTGCAGGGAGGCAGGCACCAAGGCTGGCAGGAAGGAAGGCAGCAAGGCTCTACTGATGAGGGCCCAGAAGGCCCTGCCAGAGGGAGGAAGAGGCAATCGCGCGATAGGGAGAGGAGACAGTACTCCATTGAAGAGGAACATGAGGATGAGGTTCTCGAATGGCTGAGGGAGAATGAGTACCTCTGGCAGAAGGGACACAGGCTCTATTGAGACACCAAGCAGAAGCAGGCGGCTTGGAGAGAGAAGGTGGAGAGCCTGGGCTGAACCCAGCTGAACCTTCTCCGACCCAGTCCAGGTGATGTCACAGCCCTTCCAAGGCTTTCAACAGGCCCTCACCTACCAAGGCTACGGTTACCAGGAGTTCCAGAAGCACAGGCAGGCCTTCCCAGTCCAGGAACAGGTACATCGCACACCACAGGTGCCACCGATGCCACCGATGCCACCCACGCCACAGATGCCACCTACGCCTCACCTCGCTCACCTGCAGACCAGACAGCCCCACTACACTCCTTCCTCCACCCCACAGCCAAGCCCGGCCTCAGAACATCTGTCATTGGTTTTGGGACTGACACCCCATGTCATGGAGGAAGGGGCTCTCAACATCACAGGACTGAGCCAGCTCTCTGAGATCTTCCTCCACACACCATCCCCTGTTGTCCTCTCGGGGCCAGGCACCCCAATGGCACCTCAGACCAGCATTCCAGCCACTGCCACCTCCACAGCACCTGGACCGTTCACCCCTGAGACTATGGGCACGCCTCAGATTGACTGAGAAGACAGTTGCTACCTGTTGACTTTATCTTTGCTTGGGACACTTTACTTGGGTCATTTTGCTTTTACAGTTTGTTATTAATAAAGTTTATCTTTGCTTTGCATGAGTGTCTTCGTTCCTCAGCTCCAGCATCAGCTTGTCATACAGTCCGTACTCGGCTGTTCTTGCGATCCATCTTCGGACCCAGACACTTTTTGGCCACCTCCTTTTCTTCCCGTAGAACAGGTGAAAGAGCCTGTAGAGGGCTTCGCACTGTTGTAGAACGATGGCGGCTACCAAAAGGAGTGTGCAACGATCCATGGTGGAGATGACTGGATGCTGTGGAAGAGCAAGAGCAAGATGAAGGCTGAAGTGGTCTGCACAGCAGGGCTGCTGGACTGAAAGTGAGATCCAGGTGATTTCTCCCCCTTTTTATAGGAAATATCATTTTTCCGCTAGGTGTCCTTCCACATACTACAGGCATCCTCCAGACATCCTAAATATCCGAGATACATCCCCTATACGAACGTGTTTTCCGTTTTAATGGTTTCTATGCGAGCTGCATCTGCTTTCATCCTTTCTACATCCGTGCTACTAACGCTGCATGTCCGTTCCGCGTCCGTTTCGCTTCCTCCCTGTGTCCATTTTCCGCTGGAGCGGATGTGAGTTGTGCGGATGTGCAGCGGATGCCTAGCAGATATAGTGGATGCATAACGGATGACGACGGACGTATAACGGATGTTCCCCATATGCGTAGCGGATGTAGAATGGACGCGTTGGATACTTCATCCGCTCAAAAAGTTTTGTGCAGCTCAAAACCTTTTGAGCGGATGAAATCTCAGTAGACGGATGCTGGACGGATAGAGAGTATGAAAAACGTATGCAGTGAGTATAGAACGGATACATCGCGTTAACCAATGGATGGCAAGTGTTTCTCTCCGTTTTACATCCTCTTTCCATCCGTTGGTGCAGTGTGATATGGGATTTAATTTAGAGAGGGTACTACTCCCCTGAGAAATATCACCTGACTTGCTCTTTTGGGATGGTCCTGATCTACATTTTGTTGCTTCTGGGACCTCAGATAGTTGCTCCTACCAAAAATGCCATTTTGAAATGGGTTCTTTTTTGGGACTGGTGTATCGGTTAGAATTCTTTTGTGGGAAGATGCATCTGACCACAGTCATGTACCTTCCTTGCTTACCTTCTGGTTAGACTGCTGTCATGGGGCTGCTCGGGGTTAAGGAAATCAATTGTAGAAATTGCAGCTGATTCAAATTGCATCTACCAAGCTGATCTCTTTGTTGTGCTTTTTGCTAAATTACACTATTCTAGTTTTATGTTAAATATAATGGCTGTTAAATAATTTCAGAATGCAGACAAATGTGGATAATATTAAATATAGCATATTTTGGGTGCAAAATCCTAGTCCACAGCTAGGTGGGAGAATAAACATAGTTCATATTTTCAGCAATTCTTTGCTGCCATCAAGTGGTCAAGTCATACTTTTATTATAGTCCCTGATAATAACTAATAACTTCTAAATGTTTTAGGCACAGAATATTTGAAATGTGCTTCCTTCCATTCCTACTGTGTATAAAACCCCTTATATATAGAGTTAATTTTTAGTTTCCGTGTTCCATGTTCCATCATCTGGAAAGATTCATTTGATGTAAATACCAGACAGAACCTTTCTTTCCAACAGCATTGTTTTTTAAAAATGAGAATGAATGCCTACCAAAAGTTGTAAAACATTTCAAGCATTGTGTTTATTGACTAGGAGAGTTATTTATTTGATAAATAACTTTTATGATAGAAGCTTCTGTAAGATAATTTATTTAATTCTTTATTTTTATATGGTTGAAAAATATAAATATGCCTTATTAAGAAAAATATAGTAGAACCTCTTAAGAGGCATTCATATTTCTGTACAACAAATTCTTTTTCCATCCATGCCTTATTAGTTTGTACTATTAGAGGGGTAAA
>BLBF01000018.1:14480114-14521578 GCA_015471245.1 Laticauda colubrina
GCCAATGCATTTTGTTCCATTTGTTTTCAGGTTTGCATTGGTAAATAGTTTAGGAATTCCTTGAATCAATGGAAAAATTAAAATCATAATAGAAAAAGAATTAAAGGTTTATGCCATATGACTTTATAGGGCACTATTCCACTACGATCTGGGACCTATGCCAGTTCCAGAAAACTTAATGCTATTTGCTTTGATGAGGCTACTGCAATGCTTAAATTACTTTTTCATAGTGCATAGCTTTGTTCAATTAGTATCTGTATTCTGTGATATTTGCAAGTTTTCCTCAAAGTATATATTTAATCACAGCCAGTTTAATGAACGTATGGCAGACACAGTTTATCTTCAAAGTGCTTTGGAGTATGTATTTTTTGTGTGAATTCTTAATTTTCTCTATAAAAGCAATCAAGCAGTTTTAATTAACCTGGTATAACTATCTACCATCTCCTGTTTCCATAATCACTATTTCCAGCATGGGTTAAAATCTCCACTGTACTCGTATGCATGTATTGAAAGATGAAAATTTTCCATTATTTAATTCCTCTGTATCCTGAAACTAAATTCATGATTTTATGGCTGCAGTTCTTGACCTACTTGTTGAAGCGCGGGAAATCAGGAGACAGGAGGCCAGTGTAACTTCAGCTCTTTATTCAAGGTATAGATCTGTGTAGCCTTTAGCGAGCTGCGGCAGTTCTCCTTATAGAGCTAGCTGGTGGCTCTCACCCAATGACACCTTTCTGAATCTCCCGTGATCAGTTTGTCCAATTACAGGAGATTCCTTAAGCCCATGTCACACTGAACCAATGGATGGAAAGAGGATGTAAAACGGAGAGAAACACTTGCCATCCGTTGGTTAACGCGATGCTTCCGTTCTGTACTCACTGCCTCCGTTTTTCATACTCTCTATCCGTCCAGCATCCGTTGACTGAGGTTCCATCTGCTCAAAAGGTTTTGAGCTGCTCAAAACTTTTTGAGCGGAAAATGTATACAACGCGTCCGTTCCGAATCCGCAACACATACAGGGAACATCCGTTCTACATCCTTCATCATCCGTTACACATCCACTACATCCGCTAGGCATCCGCTGCGCATCCACGCAACTAGCATCCACTCCAGCGGAAAATGGACACAGGGAGGAAGCGAAACGGACGCGGAACGGACACAAAGCATTAGTAGCATGGACGGAGAAAGGATGAAAGCGGATGCACCTTGCAAATAAAGCATTTAAAATGGAAAAAACGTTTGCAGAGAGGACCTATCTCAGATATTAAGGATGTCTAGAGGATGCCTAGAGGATGCAAAAGGACACATAGGGGAAAACCTATATTGCCTACAAAAAGGGGGAGCAACTCATCTGGATCTCACTTTCAGACTAGCAGCCCAGCTGTGCAGACCTCTGCAGCCTTCATCTGGCTCTTCCTCTTCCACAGCATCCAGTCATGTCCACCATGGATCGTAACAAACTCCTTTTGGAAGCCACCATCGTTCTGCAACAGTACAAAGCCATCTACAGGCTCTTTCAACTGTTCTACGGGAAGAAAAGGAGGCGGCCAAGTAGCATCTGGGTCCGAAGATGGATCGGGAAAAGAGCAGAGTACGGACTGTAAAACAAGCTGATGGTGGAGCTGAGGAATGAAGACCCTCGTGCATTCCAGAACTTCATGAGGATGCTGCCAGCCATGTTTGATGAAGTTGTGGAGCAGCTGACACCCAGATTGACCAAGCAAAGCACCAACTTCCATCCCAGCCTGGACCCTGGGCTGAAGGTGACACTGACTCTGCGCCACCTGGCCTCAGGGACCACTTACAGGAGCATGCAGTATGGCTGGAGGGTGCCACACAACACCATCAGCATTGTGGTCAGAGAAGTGGTGCAGGCATCATCGAAGAATACCTGGAGGAGCTCCTCCAGTGCCCCTCCACTGAAGAAGGCTGGAAGAAAGTTGCAGAGCAGTGGTAGCAGAAGTGGAACTTCCCCCACACCGTTGGAGCCATAGATGGCAAGCACGTGGCCTGCAAAGCTCCAGCTAAGTCAGGGTCCACTTATTTCAACTACAAGAGCTTCTTCAGCATCATCCTCTTGACTACAAGTTTATGTACATCGATGCTTCAGGCAACGGGTCAGCTTCAGATGCCCAGGTATATACAACGCCAATGACCTCAAGGAGGGGCTGGAACGCAACCTCATCATGGGCTTCCCAGATTCCCAGCTGGGTCTGGAGGGTTGTGAAGAAGATCGGTGATCCTGTCCTTCACCACCTGGTACTGTGTTTCCGACATGTTCATGAGGGTCTGGTTGATGTAGGTGAGGAAGGGCTTGCGGTTGGAGGATGGGATGTCGGTGTGGACCAGCTGAGAGAGGAGATCTAAGCTGCTCCTGATGGTGTCCCTGATCTCCAGCAGGACAGTGTGGCTCTGCCCCTCCGGTCTGCCTCTTTGCCTTTCGGTGGAGGTGGAGCTGGGGGTGGATGCGGGTTGGACTGTGATGGAAGTGCCCTCTCCTTGCTCCCACTGCGTCAGGGGTTGCTCCGTGCACTCCTCCACGGGTAGTATAGCTGTCGGGGGGTTCTCCGTCGTGGCACGCTCCACAGATACCTGCCTGGACACAGGAGCTGACTCTTGGCCAGAAGAGGACTGGCTCTCTGTGGGCTGCCTGAGAGAGAGGGTTGACAGAGGGGCTATTCCTCGGTGGCGGACCTCACCCTCCAAGAAGCTGCACTTGGCCATCACGTAGGTCTCCCAATTGGTGAGCTTGACCACAGCCTGGCCAGACTTCTTCAGGTGCAGCTTCCCGTACGAGGTGTGCATGTGCTTCCACCAGCCGAGGAGCACCTCCGAAGTGTAGCCCAGGCTCTCCGCCTTCTCTCTCCAAGCAGCCTGCTTCCACTTGGTGTCTCGATAGAGCCTGTGTCCCTTCCACCAAAGATATTCATTCTCCCTCAGCCACTCCAGCACCTCCTCATGTTCCTCTTCGATTGTGTATTGCCTCCTCTCCCGTTCACGCATCTGCCTCTTCCTCCCTCTGGCAGGGCCATATGGGCCCTCATCAGAGGGGCTTCGAAGTTCTAGGGGCTGCTCCTCCATACCACCACCAGCAGCAGCAGCAACAACAACAACAGTAGCAG
This sequence comes from Laticauda colubrina, assembly GCA_015471245.1. Lineage (NCBI taxonomy): Eukaryota > Metazoa > Chordata > Lepidosauria > Squamata > Elapidae > Laticauda > Laticauda colubrina. The sequence goes on from BLBF01000018.1 coordinate 14,483,237, forward strand.
CAAAATCAGGACCAGCAGCACCAGCAGCACCAGCAGCACCAGCAGCACCAGGAGCAGCACCAGCAGAGTAAGCACCAGCAGCACCAGCAGGACCAGGAGCAGCACTAGCAGAGTAAGCACCAGCAGAAGCACCAGCACCAGGAGCAGTGCCAGCAGAGTAAGCACCAGCAGAAGCACCAGCACCAGGAGCAGCGCCAGCAGTGTAAGCACAAGCAGAAGCACCAGCACCAGGAGCAGTGCCAGCAGAGTAAGCACCAGCAGAATTACCACCACAAGAAGCAGCATCAGCAGAGTAAGCACCAGCAGAAGCACCATGACCAGAAACAGCATCAGCAGAAGCACCACCACCAGAAGCAGTGCCAGCAGAAACTCCAGCACCAGAAGAGCGAGCCCGAGCAGTAGAAGCCCCAGCAGAAGCAGAGTGAGGGCCAGGGGGTGGGATGGTGGTTCTCTTGCCAGGTCTGGCAACAGATGGCTGAGGCTTTCTCTTCTTCCCCATAGTTGTTGGGTTGTTGGGTTGTTGGGTTGTTGGGTTGTTGGGTTGTTGGCTTGCTGGCTGACTGGTTGGCTGGCTGGCTGGTTGGTTGGCTGGAGAGCTGTGTCTGGAAGCAGGTCTTTCCTCTGAATGGTGACCTGCTTGCGAGCTGCTTCCCTTTATATCCGCGGGGCTGACGCAATGCATCCTCCCCACATGCGCAATGAATGCTGTGCATCCGCTCGGCTTCTGCTCAGCTTCCGCTCTGCATCAGCTTCATCCGCTAGGCATCCGCTCTGCATCCGCACTTTCCGCTGTGCGTCCGCTTCGCTGTGCTCCCCCGGAAGCCCCGCGGATGTGCCATCCGCTCCCATACGCTTCCATCTGCTAGGCTTCCGTGGAGCATCCACTTTCCATCCTGGCTACGTCCTCCCCCCGTCCGTTCCTTTCTGTTGTTGTCCGCTCTGGTTATGCAAATTTGGGGCACTTTTGAGAGTGGATAACAACGGATGGAACATTTTCTCGTCCGCTTTGTGTCCTTTTTTCACGTTTTGCATCCGTCGGCCAATGTAACAGGCCCTTTACTAACCAATCACCGTCTTGCGTCTTGGCCAATCACAGTGCAGTTCGTTTCAGCCAATCAGGTTAGGGTATTACAAGTATGTTAAGGCTAGGTCACATTGGCCAACGGATGCAAAACGATTGTAAAAAGGACACAGCGGACGAGAAAATGTTCCATCCGTTGTTATCCGCTCTCAAAAGTGCCCCAAAAGTGCATAAACAGAGCGGACAACAACGGAAAGAAACGGACGGGGAGAGGATGTAGCGAGGATGTTAAGCGGATGCTCAATGGAAGCCTAGCAGATGGAAGCGGATGGAAGCGGATGGCAGGTCTGCAGGCCTTCCAGGGGAGAACACTGAAGCGTACGCGCAGCGGAAGGAACAGATGCAGAGCGGATGCTGAGCGGATGAAGCGGATGCAGAGCGGAAGCCGAGCGGAAGCCTAGCGGATGCACAACGTTCATTGTGCATGCGGAGAGGATGCATTACGTCAGCCCCGCAGATATAAAAGGATGAAGCTCGCAAGCAGGTCACCATTCAGAGGAAAGACCTGCTGCCAGACACATCTCCAGCCAACAACCATGGGGAAGAAGAGGAAACCTGTGCCTACTCCTGCCAGCCTGGCAAGAAGGACAGGGCCACCATTCCACCCCCTGGCACTGACTCTGCTTCTGCTGGGGCTTCTGCTGCTGATGCTGGTGCTGCTCCTGGTACTGGTGCTTCTGCTGGTGCTTACTCTGCTGGTGCTGCTCCTGGTGCTGGTGCTTCCACTGGTGCTTACTCTGCTGGTGCTGCTCCTCGTGCTGGTGCTTCTGTTGGTGCTGACTCTGCTGGTGCTGCTCCTGGTCCTGCTGGTGCTGCTGCTGCTTGTGCTACTGCTGGTCCTGCTGGTGCTGCTGGGGCACCTGGTGCTGCTGGTGCTGCTAGTGCTGGTGCTGCTGCTGCTGGTGGTGGTGGTGGTGTGGTGGACCAGCCCCTAGAACCTCAAAGCCCTTCTGATGATGGCCCAGAAGGCCCTGCCAGAGGGAGGAAGAGGCATTCGCGAGATAGGGAAAGGAGACAGTACTCCATTGAAGAGGAACATGAGGATGAGGTGCTCGAATGGCTGTGGGAGAATGAGTACCTCTGGCAGAAGGGACACAGGCTCTATTGAGACACCAAGCAGAAGCAGGCGGCTTGGAGAGAGAAGACGGAGAGCCTGGGCTACACTTCGGAGGTCCTCCTCGGGTGGTGGAAACACATGCACACCTGGTACGGGAAGCTGCATCTGAAGAAATCTGGCCAGGGCGCAGTCAAGCTCACCGACCGGGAGACCTATGTGATGGCCAAGTGCAGCTTCTTGGAGGGTTAGATCCACCACCGAGGAGCAGCCCCTCTGTCTACCCTCACTCTCAGGCAGCCCACAGAGAGCCAGTCCTCTTCTGGCCAAGAGTCAGCTCCTGTGTCCAGGCAGGTATCTGTGGAGCGCCCCACGACAGAGACCCCCCCGACAGCTGCACTCTCTGTGGCGGAGCACCTGGAGGACCCCCTGATACAGTGGGAGCAAGAAGAGGCCACTGCCACCAGAGACCAACCCACCCCCACCCCCAGCTCCACCTCCACAGAAAGCAGGCAGAAAGCCAGACCGGAGGGACAGAGCCACACTATCCTGCTGGAGATCAGGGACACCATCAAAAGCAGCGTAGATCTCCTCTCTCAGCTGGTACACTCCGACATACCATCCTCAATCCGAAAGCCCTTCCTCACCTATGTGAACCAGACCCTCATGGACATGTCCGAATCACAGTACCAGGTGATCAAGGAGAGGATCACAGGTCTTCTGCACCACCCTCCAGGCCCAGCTGAACCTGCTCCGACCCAGTCCAGGTCTGCTCCTCCACTCCAGGTGATGTCACAGCCCTTCCAAGGCTTTCAACAGGCCCTCACCTACCAAGGCTATAGTTACCAGGAGTTCCAGCAGCACAGGCAGCCCTTCCCAGTCCAGGCACTGGTACATTGCACACCACAGATGCCACCAATGCCACTGATGCCACAGATGCCACAGATGCCACCGACGCCACAGATGCCATTGACACCTCACCTTGCTCACCTGCAGTCCAGACAACCCCACTACACTCCTCCTTCCTCCACCCCACAGCCAAGCCCGGCCTCAGAACACCTGTCATCGGTCTTGGGACAGACACCCCATGTCATGGAGAAAGGGGCTCTCAACATCACAGGACTGAGCAGGCTCTCTGAGAGCTTCCTCCACACACCATCCCCTGTTGTCCTCTCGGGGCCAGACACCCCAATGGCACCTCAGACCAGCACTCCAGCCACTGCCACCTCCACAGCACCTGGACCGTTCACCCCTGAGACTATGGGCACGCCTCAGAGTGACTGAGAAGAGTGCCAGAGTCTGGGTTGCTATCTGTTGACTTTATCTTTGCTTGGGACACTTTACTTGGGTCATTTTGCTTTTACAGTTTGTTATTAATAAAGTTTATCTTTGCTTCACACACTTGGTTCAGTTCTTTTCGTAAATAAAGTCTTGGTGGAAACTTTTAGAAATGGTTTAAGCCTTTGCATGCTTGTGGGATGGGTAAGGATAGCAGTGGGATGGGCAGGGATGCCTGTGGGATGGGTAATAGCTGTGGGATGGGCAGGGATACCTGTGGGATGGGTAATAGCTGTGGGATGGGTTAGGAGAGCAATCGGATGGGCAGGGATACCTGTGGGATGGGTAATAGCTGTGAGATGGGTTAGGATAGCAGTGGGATGGGCAGGGATACCTGTGGGATGGGTAATAGCTGTGGGATAGATAAGCCTCCAGTGCAAGCATAGTGGGACTGTATGGTCCACCCTCCCAGGTGCCACACCCATGGCCCTTTATTATCAATAACAATGTAATCATTCATCAACACATTTCAACATAAACACAACTCTTTATTCAATGCCCTGTTCATTGTAGGGCCACTCAACATACATGGCACAATCTCATCAGTGTGATGAGACAGTGTCAAGGAAGCATCCATTAAGCATCTACCATCCTGTCTTGCCACTCCACTGCTCCAGCTGGGGAGTTGCACAGTGTCTCAGTAGGTTGCGCTGCTTCTTCCCTTCACGTGAAGCTCTGTGGGGCCTTGCACATCCACAGTGTCTATCAGGTTTCACCCTTGCCTCCATTCACCAGGCTCCATGTCCCCATTGCCTTGTTGACGGTCCACAAGCCTGTTCTGCAACACTGGGTAGCGGGTGCGCATGAGATTGTGCAGGATGCAGCAAGCTTCCACGATGTTCCTCATGGTCTCTGGGTGATGCTGCATGGTGGTGAGAAGTACCTGGAACCTGTTGGCCAGGATGCCAAAGGCGTTCTCCACCACCCGTCTTGCCCTGGATAGCCTGTAGTTGAAGATCCTCTCTTCACGGGTGAGGCATCTGGAAGTGTAGGGCTTCATGAGGTAGGTTCTGAGGGAGAAGGCGTCATCCCCCACGATGACGTAGGGCACATCTTGTGTGTCGTTGGGCAGTGGGTCTGGATCTGGGAAGCCCATGATGAGGTTGCGTTCCAGCCCCTCGTTGAGGTCACTGGCGTTGTATACCTGCGCATCTAAAGCTGACCCGTTGCCTGAAGCATCGATGTACATGAACTTGTAATCAGCATCCACCATGGCAAAGAGGATGATGCTGAAGAAGCCTTTGTAGTTGTGAGAAGTGGACCCTGACTTGGCTGGAGCTTTGCAGGCCACGTGCTTCCCATCTATGGCTCCAACGGTGTGGGAGAAGTTCCACTTCTGATACCACTGCTCTGCAACTTTCTTCCATCCTTCTTCAGTGGAGGGGCACTGGAGGAGCTCCTCCAGGTATTATTTGATGATGGCCTGCACCACTTCTCTGACCATAATGCTGATGGTGTTGTGTGGCACCCTCCAGGCGTACTGCATGCTCCTGTACGTGGTCCCGGAGGCCAGGTGGCGCAGAGTCAGTGCCACCTTCAGCCTAGGGTCCTGGATGGGCCGGAAGTTGGTGTTTGCCTTGGTCAACCTGGGTGTCAGCCGCTCCACAACTTCATCAAACATGGTTGGTGGCATCCTCATGAAGTTCTGGAATGCACGAGTGTCTTCGTTCCTCAGCTCCACCATCAGCTTGTCATACACTCCGTACTCGGCTCTTCTCGCGATCCATCTTCGGACTCAGACACTTCTTGGCCACCTCCTTTTCTTCCCGTAGAACAGGTGAAATAGCCTGTCGAGGGCTTCGCACTGTTGTAGAATGATGGTGGCTACCAAAGGGAGTGTGCGACGATCCATGGTGGAGATGACTGGATGCTGTGGAAGAGCAAGAGCAAGATCAAGGCTGAAGAGGTCTGCACAGCAGGGCTGCTGGACTTAAAGTGAGATCCAGGTGATTTCTCCCCCTTTTTATAGGAAATATCGTTTTTCCGCTAGGTGTCCTTCTGCATCCTCTAGATATCCTGCACACATCCTAAATATCCGAGATACGTCCCCTGTACGAATGTTTTTTCCATTTTAATGCTTTCAATGCGAGCTGCATCCGTTTTCATCCTTTCTACGTCCGTGCTACTAACGCTGCGTGTCCGTTCTGCATCCGTTTCGCTTCCTCCCTCTGTCTGTTTTCCGCTGGAGTGGATTTGAGTTGCGCGGATGCACAGCGGATGCCTAGCAGACATAGCGGACGCATAACGGATGATGACGGACGTATAACGGATGTTCCCCGTATGCGTAGCGGATGTAGAATGGACACTTTGGATACTTCATCCGCTCAAAAAGTTTTGTGCAACTCAAAACTTTTTGAGTGGATGAAATCTCAGTAGACGGATGCTGGACCGATAGAGAGTATGAAAAACGTATGCAGTGAGTACAGAATGGATGCATCGCATTAACCAACGGATGGCAAGTCTTTCTCTCCATTTTACATCCTCTTTCCATCCGTTGGTGCAGTGTGACATGAGCTTTAATATGTAACACTACTTACCTGGAACCTCACTCAATATAATAGGACATGTTTCTGAATAAATATGCATAGTTTGAGGTTCCATGGGATTTACCAGTAGAGTTTTCCAGCACCTTCATATGTCTACAGTTCCATTATTCAAAGATATAGAAAGAGATGGTTTGGAACCAGTTATACTTACAGACATAGCGTAGACATAACTTTAGCAATAAAGGCAATTCACTATAGCTAAGTGGGATTGACTTAGGGTATTTAAGAATGAGATCTAATGGGAAGACAGATGGCAGATAACTTGGTGAAAAGTAGTTTACCCTGGGGAAAATGCCACAAAAAAATAGTAATGGAAAAAATGTGAGGCAGAACTCCATAAGAACTTATATGCAATTGCTAAGGGAGATCTTGTCTCTTGTGTCCCAGCACAATAATGTGAAAGGACAAAGATCCCAAGTTTCATTTAGCCATTATGGTTGATAGCAACATCTCTAGAATTTCAACCCATAGTGGAAAGTAGGAGGGAGGGCATTGAGTATATGAGGGTTGATAACAAATTTATTATTTAAAATTGAACTTTTTTAGACAGAAACTGTTATCTGATAAATTTTCGGGTGAGGTGCCTAATAGAAATATGGGAAGTGTTCTACACTAAGTCAGATCTATTAATCCACAATGGCATGTAACAGCTCTTAAATTAAATCAGATTATTTCCTATCTCCATCTTCTATATGCAACTCAGATATTTTAACCCTGAAAAATGACTCTTCCCTAAATCACAGGCATTTATGAAATCTTAGCATTCAAAAGGACTTTCAAATCCAACCTTCTTCCTAGTGCAGGAATCCAAATAAAAGCATTCTTGACAAATAGTTGTCTAACCACCTCCAGAATAGGAGATTATCACTTCTTCAAAAAAATGATTACAGAACTGAACTGCATTAAAATTTAGAGAATTTTCCCAGCATTCAGTTGGAATCCACTTTCATAATTTTATTGATGTTTTTGTGTGACATATTTGGGGGTATTTAAAAAGTACTATCTTATCATCTTCCCAAAGCTAATTGTTCCCAGTATCTTCTCTCTCTCTCATCATATGATATCATTCTAATTCCCAATTAATCTTTGTTGGCATTATTCTCAAAGTTTTTCAGGCCTAAGAATAAACATAATAGTGTCATGAAGATGAGATATGATCGGCGTAGAGCAAAGAGGAACTTAGCCCTATGATTTGATAGCTACTGTATATCTAAAAATGAGGTAAGATCAACAAATCCATGCTGACTCCTAGCAATTGTTGCATTGTTTTCTGGATGCTTTCTGATCAATCTCTTTATGAGCTGGTCTGGAATCTTTCCAGGAAGGAACATTAGACTGACTGGTCTGTATTTCTTCAAGATTCTCCTTTCTACTGTTCAGGAAGATCGGAGCAATAGTTTTTCTTTTCCATCTTTCTGACAGTAAGAACAATCAATCAATGGAACAGCTCGCCCCCAGAAGTTGTGGGAGTGCCATCACTTGAGACTTTCAAGAAGAAATTGGACTGCCATTTGTCAGAAATGGTGTAGGGTCTCCCGTTTGGGCGGGTTGGACTAGATGACATACAAGGTTCCTTCCAACTCTGATTATCTATTATCTGTTATTTATCCAACATTTAATCTGTTTTCCACATCATCAGCAAATCCCTTCAAAATCTTAGGATGCATTTTAACTGGGCCCAGAGATTTAACTATTGTAGAAGTAAATTGGTATTATTTGACATTATTCTATGAATCTGAAATTTCTATTCCATGCTCTTCATCCTGCTCTTCACAATTGCCTAGTGGAACACAAACTTTCTATGTAGACGAGATAAAGCCATAATAGGTTAGCTTCATTTAACAATTAGTTAACAACTTGGGGGGGGGGAAATAGTTTTGCATTTCTTTCTTCATCAGGCAATAGATTTTTCTCTCACCCTTTTACTTTAAATATATTAAAGCAAGGGGATGTCTTTATTCATGTTCTTCATGACTCAGCTTGTTCTGAGCATTCTCTAACTATATAATTCAAGGCAACTTATATGTATTGTTTCTTGGTGATCTATTCTTTTCACCGAGTATATCTCCTTTATTGTCTTCAAATAATTAATCTGACATGTACTCATACTGCTGGTTTTCTGTTTGCAGTTGTATAAACAATTGTGTCACCTTTTCAAGGAGCTCTCATTTAATCTTGAATAATTTTTCTTATAAATAATTCCTGCCATAGTGCTTGGATTACAGCTATCCCAACAGATTATTGTTCAACCTATGCTTAAACTCATCCAGTGAGAAGGCGTTCACTACTTCTCTAAGTCTATTTCTCTAGGTTCTTCGGCTGAATTGCCCTTCCTATTAGGTATTTATTTATTAAGTTTATATGCCACTGATCTCACTGTTGAAGTGACTTTGGGCGGATTACATTTCTAACTTCTAAACAGAATTTGCTTTCTTTTAATTTAAGTCTTTTATTGTGTGTCTTGCATTTCAGAATGAAGTACACATCTTAAACTTCTTGTGTATATTATTGCACACCAACTATTTTAAGAATAGTATCATAAACTGAATCTCTTCCCTTCTTTTTTCAAGGCTGTATATACTCATTCTCAATGTAGGAGTTAGTTTTCATTCTGTCTGTCACTCTTGCTGTTATTTGAAACAGATTCTGTTTAGATCATTTTGAAATGTGGTGCTCAAATCAGAATATACAACTTTAGATGCAGTGCTGAGGAGATGAAAACTATACCATCCTATGAATTAAAATTTTATATCAAATGAGGCAGTTTAAAATGCATTATGATTCCAACACTTAAGCACTACAACTTTTAAGTGAAGACCTTCCTGGTCTAAATTTGTCTATTTTGTTAGAATAATTTCACACAGAAATATCAGTATTGGTGAAAAATCTACATAATCATTAAAACAATTTCAAGCCTTATGATGTGCTGTAACTTTATTTTTACCCATCACCCACAATGATCTTTATAATCTTTAGGAAGGGAAAAAATTCACTGAGATAGAACTAGCACTTGGTTTAATACGATCAGAATAACCTTGACAGAACACATAATGACAAAAGTTGTTTTTCCAGATAGAAGATGGTTAAATAGATGTTAAGCAATTGTAGTTGTGATTTAGTAATGATTCCATCTTTTTTAAAAATGTGAGATAGAATCTACCGGCTAAAACTAATGAGCACAAAACTACATTGATTTGGCCCAGGGTGGACAAATAGAACATCTGGCATATTTGGCACCAATGACACAGCTGGCATTGTTGGAACCATTTCTGCAGAAGGTACAGATGCAGAAATGGGAGAATTGGTACAAACAGTGCAGATGGAACAGTTGGAACAGATGACAGTGGGCAGAGCTGGCGATGCTGGCACAGGTGTCATAACCTCAACAGCTGGCACAAGTTGTGACAATCCTGGGATTTCTTAGTGCAAGGCACATGTTCATTTTGGCTTTGGTTGCAGAGAGATAAGAGCATTTTATAATTAGTAAATGTGCCATTTGAAAAGGAACTCCCCCCACCCCTATCCTTAAGGACATCTACCTCCAACTGTTAAAGCTTGGAATGCAGAATATTTTTGCACATTATAATTTCCCAGAGAAAGCTGCAATTGATAAATACAGATTTAATAGAAGGCAATTAGACTTTTTAAATTCTCATACAGCTAATAATCATGGACAGGGTTTCTTTATAAGAGTTCTATTGAAAAACACGTTCAGTTCTATATCCTGATTGTGGAGATTAAAGCAAGCTTTGTCTTAATGCCAGAGCATGTTTACAATCAAATTGGTGGGTTATAGTTTCCTATGCTCTCCTAAACCATAGTGTTTAGTAATTAAATAGAGGCTGACAATCACCAATGTGAACACAACAGCATTTGATTACTTCTGCCAAAAATATGTTACCTATTTGCTTAAAAATAGAACTAGATGCTCCGCTTCAATATGAAGAGAAAGTTTATTCTTTACTGTAGAAAAGTTATAATTTCTAAATTAAGAAAAAGGATTGTTCCTTTACAAGTTTACAAGTAACTCCTAGTAGGCTGAAGAAATAAATTAGATGATAATATATGGAAGTTCTCAAAGTTTCATCCAAGTCTAACATCAGGCCATCTTGGGGCTAGATCCAGACTTTGTTTGTGGTTGTTTACTTCTATTGATTTCAGTAAGATTTATATTATTTAGGGAGAAAAGCTCATGGTTAGCTTAGGTTGGATCCAGCACTTTCTGCCTGTCAGGCAGAAACTAATACTTTTAAAAGATTGGACCCAGCACATGTAGGTGGATTCCTTAAAATGTATCTAAACTTCACGGGATATTCTCACTAAAAACAATCTCAAGTGGGCTTGAAGAAATTTGTTATTACTGCCTAGATTAAGGGTTTTCAACTTTTTTTCAGGCTGTGGAATAGAATACTTAAAAGAAAATTGGCTGTGCATGAATTAACTTTTTAATTCTTTTTGCCTTTTCTCCTTGATCTCTCAGAGAATCTTAAGTATCCACAATACAAAAAACCCTCTGACCTAGACAACTACCAATTCAGAATGCATCCTAATTACACAAATATATTTGATTATTACATTTATGAAATTTGTTTGCTGCCCATCTCACCATGCAGTGACTATATGCTAACTAGTAGCAGTAGTAAGAGACAAAACAAGGCCCTGATTTCAAAATAACAGAATAACAGAGATGGAAGGGAGCTTGGAGAAGTTCTAATCCAACCTCCTGCTGAAGCAGAAAATCCTATATTTCAGACAAATGGTTGTCCAATCTTTTCTTTACTGAGATGGAATAGCTCAAATAACTCTTTCAGATCAATAAAAAAAATGTTTGGCATTGCACAGGATCAAAGGGCGCAGCAAACATCTGAAGAAATTTCATACAGGCATTCAAACCCAGCATAGAGTCTGATAAAGTTTGGTAGGATTTATTTATTTATTGAATGAAAAGGTAGGATAGCAGATAGTTCTAGGAATATCACCCTAATCACATGCCTACCGTCACATGCCTACCGTCCCTGTCCTATTGTTTCTTTTATATATTTTTTATTTTTCTTATATGTATCCATGTATTCATAACTACGTTTTTACTTATACCTATTATTTTGTAAGCAATTGACAAATTCCCCAGCTAATTAGGGTGCTGCCTCTTCTTCATCAAGCTGTGGAATATAGAGAAGCAACAGTCTTTGTCACAGGTTGTGAAAAATAGTGAATAACAAAGTTCCCAAAGTCAGATTTAGTTCAATAACTCTCACAATAACATTTGCATTTCAGCAAGTCAGTCAACTTCTGGAATGTGCTAGGTTTGGCATTATTATCCCTTTTAGCAACTGCAAATATAAACTCATTCCCCTCCCTTTCCATACATATATCCAGAAAGACAAACGCCAGTGGGTGAGTTCTATGTAGCAGCTGCTACTGAATGTCTCAGGTTGGAAAAAAAAAACTATGTCTTTAGTTTCAAATAAACTAGCACATGTCAGTAAATGTTTGCTCCTGCTTATTTATCCTATTGGCAATTTTGTTTTTAACAACTTAATCTATATTCATTCTTGGATTTTTTATAACACGTATATCCTATTTTGGTTCTGTTGGTAGTGAAAAGTAGCAGTTGGGTTCAATAGACCTGGTCATAAATGGCCTAATTTTCCAGAAAATTTGTGAGCGTAGAAATTGGGTGAGCTGGAGAAGGAGATATACTTTAACCATTTTCTAAGTGTTTTAATGAGAAATTACATTAGGAGGACTTTACTTCTTTGGGATTTAATAGAAACATTGGAAACTATTGGATGGAATAACAGCATTGTAGGAGAGATAATTGTCAAAACAGATAAGTTATTCACTCACTTCAAAACTAAATAAGAATTAGAAAACCAGAGTCTACCCATGAGACTTTTCCAAAATTCTCTAATTTAAAATCTTATAAAGAAGAAAATCACTTCCTTGAAATGAAATGAGAACTGGCTGAAAGCAATGTAGGAAAATGTTGCTGTCCAGTAGTAAGATTCAAAGGAGGCAGATAATTTTAGCAATAAAAGAAAACATTGGCTTGGCCTGGCCTGGCCTAGCCATTGTAACATTTATATAATAAATGTTGACTACAGCTTGATCTTTCAAAGTTCTTGAGTCTCCAAGAGCCTTGCTTGCTAATATTCGGAAATAAACACAGCCCTTCTAATATTGTCTTAACAATAATAAGTAATCCTAACAATAACAACCAGACATCCAGGCTTATTAAAATATCCAATTATATTCCAATGTGATATTATTGTGATTTACTAATATAAAAGTATTAAAAATACAAAAATGCTAAAACACAATCATTCTAAGGAAAGAAAACTAACAGTGATATCGTCCATGATTGTAGTGGTAGCAAAGTAGAGTTTTTGCTTAAAGTCATTTTCTACCAAGGGGAAATGGACAGACCATACCAAATTGGAGCTTCTTCATAAGTAAACACAGTCATTTTTGGGTCTTAAGAATGTGCCTTTCTTGTCATGGCTCCTGCTCTCAGAATGAGGTTTCCCTTAAGATCCAGTCATCTCCCATCTTGATGGTATTCTGAAAGGCCATAAAGACTGGGTTAGTCTCCCAGCCCTTGAGAGAGAGCAGGTGGAACCCATGTTGTTGTGTTTCATATAGGTTGCGTAAATACATATGTTTTTGTATTAGTTGTACAATTGTGTTTATTTCTTTAATTGTATTTAGTTTTCATTGTGTTTAGATTTTGTTTTTATATTGTAAGCCACTCAAAAGTCGGTTAAAATTGGGCAATGCTAAAACTGAATGAAATAAATAGGACTGATTGACTGTCCTTCTATCTGACTGACTGGTTTGTTTTGTTTGCTGCTTATCTCGCCTACTATTCCATTTAGCAATGGGTATGGCATGATTGAGCTGAGAATTGTTAAAAAAAAACAGTGTTCTTGTCATGCCCTAGTATATAATTTGTGTTTATACCGCTGTTGTTCCCTGGAGGCTGGGGTCTGTATTGTTTGGAAGCTGTCCAGGCCCCTTTAACCATGAACCCTCACTCCCAGAACAAGTGCAGCTTGGGAAGCCAGACTCCATTTCCTTCAGCATTTGGAAAGAAACAGAAGCACCAGGAAGTATCCAGTCTAATCTGTGGTACATGTTCACCTGAGAACAAAAATCCACATCCCATATACACAACATCATTGGTGAGATTTAGATTTATCTGTATTTAATTGTTATGCTCACCAGCAACTCAACACTGCTTATTTTATATTTGGGTTCTTATTGTATGTATTTCTATTTTTCCCAGTTTCATCATCCTGTTCTTTCAATAAAGCATACAGATCCACACATATGGTCTGTTTTATTGGAGGATAGGTGAGCTTAGCTACATGTCAAACTGCACATGCAGTAACGTGTAGTGAAGACAGAACAGTTCTGCATTAATTTTAAATGTTATTCATACTTCAGTAGCTCAATATCACAATATTTCTCCTTAATGTACTCTTAATTGGGAATATATTTCAAATATTATGAGAAGAGGGAAATATAAGCAAAATGTTCTGCTAAGGAATTCATCTTACCCATTTTTCAGAATAATTGAGGCCCTTTGCATATATGGACCTAAAGTCAGCATCCTGCCCTTCACCCAATGGCATCATGTGGCCTTCAGGGGAGTTAAGAAGCTGACAGAGGCTAAATTCCTGCACTGGCGGAAACATTTCAAAGGTATTTTTTTCAGCATTTTTTTTGTTGCTTTGTTCTTGCCCTATCTCAGTTTCCGGGATTTCTGCCCTATGCCTGTCTGTTCTACACAAGCAAACAAAAGGGTGGTTTGTTCTGCTTCCCCCCCCCCCCCCCAATATTGTCTCCCACTGTGAAATGAAACAATAACCCTAACTCTAACCTATTTCCTTGATGGTTCTTCCATCCTCCTGCTTCCTCATCCATCCACACTAATATGGTATGATACAGCAGCACAAGATAAGTGAGGCAATAGTAAGTGGTTTTGTGCAAATGCATGACAAATTGTTTAGCAACCAGAATTTAATTCATATAAGTAAAATATAAATAAAAGTAAGAAGAATTTCTCCAAGAGAAGGGATTACTATTAGACCAATATGAATCTCCATTCTAGTGAGCAAATTTACTTAGAGGCTACAAAATTGGACCAGGAGGTCCCAAATAAGTATTTTCTTCCTTTGTTGCTACAAGGTCTAATCCAAAGGACACCATTTTTAGGATTATAATAGAGAAATAGGATAACATTCAATTAATGTTAAAAGTACTAAATTTCTCAAATTTATCAGCAGCAAAAGCAAAAAGGATCAGGCCAATACCAAGAATAACTACAGGGCAAATTCAGAACAGAAAACATTAGAATAGTGTTCACTTATAATTCCCAGAAAAATCAAATGTTCTCACACATACTATCCACCATGGTGCATGAATGAACTTTCTTTGCTGCACTAGAACTTTCCTCTCCTTAAAACCTTAGGAAAAACAGCAGCCCTGTCCATTTTGAACAAGAAAATAAGAACCAGACAAAGAAAGCAAAATAGCTGCAATAAATAGCGTAGGAAGATTTCAGCCTTTGATTTGTATTGGTTAAGAAGTTTTCAGCCACTCCAGAGTTTATGTTGTAAAACAAAGATTTCTTTGTGAGGTTAGCGAGCATAGATTTCCCTAGCAGCTGGCGCTGGAGGTAAAATAACTCTTCTGCCAGTTGTGGCCTACTTCACAGATGTCCCTTTGTTTCCCCATTCACAGTAGCCACAATTTCTGCTAGAAGTTTCCACTCCTTTTTTCTTCTCTAATGTAGGCAAACATATGTTAAAACTCAAACCTATATACAAGCCCGAATGGTTTCACTAGAATTGGGTATCCAAAAAATAATGATAGAAAACTTAAACTCCCCCCCCCCCCCCCCATAAATTAACAGTTTGGTTGCAGTCTGTAAATGAAAAAGAAAAAAACAAGGAGAGCTGATTAACCAACTTGTATTTTCTGCTGGACAGAAAGGAAACAAAAAGAAATGGGTAGGGTAGGAGACCAATGAGGCCAAGCACATATTTCAAGATTGCTGGCATATGCAAGCCTTACATAGAGAAAGAATTTATTTATATATTAAGGGGGAGGAATCTTCAGTCTAAAAGGAGTCCCCATTTAACATATATGGATGGAAATGTCTGCAGCTCTGGTACCAGCTTTTAATATGTGATGCCATGTGGGTTTGTTATGATATGATAATTCTACCATTGATGCATATCTATGGTAATGTGCAGGTAATTCCAGTAGACCTAGAAACTCATCATATTCACATCCTTCCCTTCTGTAAGAAGTCAGACCGGGTTGGGGGATGGAATTTGATGTAATAACAGTACTGTCAACTGATTGCTATAAAGCCCTTTTAAGGCTTCCATGGTTATTTGGCCGACAAGTGTTTCCATTTAGAAAGTGGTGTGGAGGATTTTGTGTGTGTGTGTGTGTGTTTTGGGTTTTTTGTTTTGCTGATAAACCCTTTTTTTTCACTGTTATTTTTGGTAGGAAGAGAAATAATCTTTTAGAACTGCCAAATATCCCAAAAACATGTACAGATGGGTGGTTCTGCAGCTGGAAGCTTTAACTTTGTAGTATTTATTTAAAATACGAAAGCCAGCCCACCAAGGCTAAAACAGAGTGGGCAAAATTCACAATGTTTTGGCTCTTAAGCAAATAGCATTTGAACTTGGGGCTTTTTCCCCCTGCTGAAATGTAATTTTATGCAGATGAGCTTTGCACAAAATTCATTAAATATTCTGGGGCAATTTTCATATTTTTGTAAGGGATCTGCATAAGCACCAATTAGATCTAAAAGAATGCAACTGTGGAAATTGCAGTGCTTATTGTTCAAGCAATCTTATATTCTGCATCTGCTTCTCTGTAATTATTATATAGGTGCATGCCGTTCAAATGCCAGCTTGCTGGCATTAGTTTATTTAAAACAGCACTGAACTTGAGACAGGCGTTTAAATATTGCAGGATTTCTTGCAGGAAAACTGTAAAGTAAAAACAAGTTACAAGAAAAAAAATATCATTCTGATAATTATTCCCAAACTGAAATTCCTCATTTGGATCAAAATCCCAATTTGTTATTATGAAATGAAGGAAAATACGGCATGAACTCTATTTCTTTGCACCGACTTTCTTCACACAAGATAACATATTAGCATTGTTTGCAGTGCTATGTATTTTCATCCACTAAAGGAATGTTAAAGTCTGAAGTTTGGATACGCTATCTACTCTAATTCTGAAAACTGTGTTAAATACAGCATGAAGGTCTTAATCCATAACAGTCCAGGCCAAATTGTATTTCTGGATACAGGATTTCAGACCAACAAATTTCAATAAAGATAACAAGAGGATGGAATTAGTGTGGCATTTCTACAAGAAAGGTTTCGATCCCAAAGCATACTTGGACACAAGTCCACTAATCTCCATGGAAGTTATTTTTCTGTGTAATTATTTCTTCATAGCTATGCAAACTCTGCCTTTTGGTATATGAAACCCCCAAAGCTTATCCATTAACTTGGATTCATGCTCTAATTCTAAGGGTGAAGGAACCAAGATTTATGCCCCCAGCCAGGAGGATAAATTCTACATTCTTGTAATTGAACCCATTGTTGCTGTCTAATCGGAAAGTGACAAGATTAACAACCATCCCCTCTCTACCCTCTTGACTAAATACATTGTTTCTTTAGTTGTTCTTCATCTGAATTTTTTCATACTAATCCATAAATCCATCTATTTTTCTTCTGAATTTATTAAGGAGACAACTGCTTGAGCAATCCATTTCCAGAACTCAGCATAGTTTCATTATTGGCACCAGTTAGCAATACAATTTAATTTTCAAGAATTACTCTTCTCCTTAAGAAAATAGTTTTTTGATGTTTTCAAGACTAATAAACTTATTGTGGCATAACTATTGTGGATATCTGTTAAACTTTAAGGTGCATACAATTCTTGCTTGTTTATTGCTATAGCCAACTAACACATCTATACCAGAGGTGGTATTCAGCAGGTTCTGAACAGTTCTGGAGAACCGGTAGCGGAAATTTTGAGTAGTTCGGAGAACCGGCCAATACCACCTCTTACTGGAGATTTTACAGTATCCTTCCTCTGCCCTGCCCACCAAGCCATGCCTACAGAACTGGTAGTAAAAAAAATTGAATCCCATCACTGATCTATACCCTTGGTCGCTTTGGATCATACAGTTCTTAACATAAAATGATAGGTGATATTTAAAACATTTTTCTGGCAAAGATATTTATTTATTTTTCAGTGAGAATTGAATCAATCAGCAATTATACCTCACAGTGGCTCTCTGCTATCTAGAGATGGAGAAATGCTTTAACAAAGGAATAGGATTTGTATGTATTGCAATGAAATAAGAGAAGAATGATTGATTTTCTATTTTTCATTGATCTGAAAAATTCAAAGTCTGGAATCTTTAATTGAGGAATGCCTTTATTAGAACTAACCCAGAAGTCTTTAGTAGATGAGATGGTTTGGAAAGCAGGCTATGAAGGAAAAAATTTAAAAGACCAAACAAAAGCAGGTTATGATATTTACATTTTAGATCCAAACTCAAGATGGAGATTGTAAAATAAGCTTGCTATATAATATTTCATTACTGTATAATATAGAGCCATCAGCTTCTAACACAATTTTTATTAAACCAAATTAAAAGGTAGTAAAAACTAGTAAATCTGTAACCCTGCACATACTAAGGAGCAGATGCACTATTAATTCCAAGTACATATTTTTGCAATTGAAGATTAACAATTACAATAATTGTTTTCAAATTTGTCCAAGTTAAAGCAAAGTTTCTCTCTCTCTTTATCTTTTTGGCTATCATTAAAATTGGCCAATGAAAACCTATATAAACTCACCAAGTTAGGCTAAATATCTGTGAAGCTGCCAGTTTTAGTTCTCTAGACATTCAGTTCGGCTGCCATATGAAAGACAGACTGGCTGGCCCCAAGCACAAGTCAGTTTTGTATGTACTAGCCCATCTGCACTAAAAAGTCCTGCAAATCATAGTTTTATCGCAAGAATACTAAGGAAAAACTAGTAGAAGTTGAGTTAATGGACTTGGAAACAGGAAATCTAAATTTAAGACTACTTTCTGCCATGGCAGCTTACTGGGTAACTTTGGGTGGTTATTTTCTCAGTCTAGCCTTTCTCATAAGGTTATACTAATGAGGGAAAATTGGGAGAGGCAATAGCATGCATACTGCCTTTGCTGCTGAAGGAAAGGTAGAACTCAGTCCAAATTTTTATGAAAGCCAGATACAAGTGGAATAGGTGAAAATGGAAACATGTAAAGCTAAAAAGGAAAGAAATTAGTAGATGGTTTTAGAGTCAAGAAGAGGTAGATACACTTACTGGACTACCTGGAAAGAGATAGCTAAGCAATGATAAGGAGAACTGATAAGTAGAAGACATTTGTAAATCAAATATAAGTCATCTGGGATGTTGTGTAGAGAAAGTAATGAAAAAGCACATAGGCCTTGATTCAGTTCTATGCACAAGGACATATTTGTGCAAGGGAATCTTTTTGTAGTGCACCAAAAATGCCTGGCCAAAGTAAACACCGAGTAACATTTTAGAATTTTGCAAAATGAAAGGTAAGAAGCTGGTGCATACCCATTTGAAGTGACCCCATGTGCTGGGTAATTGGGAACCAGGCTTAGATACTTGGGATTTTAAAGCCTGATGGGCAACAGTTCTCCAACAAGAGTCTGAGAAAATGAAGCTTGCAAATAACTAGAATAAAGATGAGATATGTATGTGATGAATAAATCAATCCACATAAACTAGTCTGCTAGCTTATATTAATACATACATACATACGTGCGCAGCAGACAAAAATATTATAGTACCTACTATATACTTACTCTTTATCCAGAATGATGCCGCATGTAACATTCAAGTAATGCTAACCTTCCTCTTGTACCAAGTTCTGGATTTTATAAGGAATCACTGAGCAAAACTGTAATGGCAGTTCTGTTTACCTGAATTGGCCCAGAAATGGATCTGTCATGCCCAGCATATAATTTGAATATATATTGTTGTTCTCTAGCCCCATCTAGTGGCTGGGGGCCAAATACCAATCTGTATTGTTTGGAAGTTGACCTTTTTACCCATCAACCCTCACTCCGAAAACAAGTGCATGATGGGAAGTCAGACTCCATTTTCCGTTAGCATTTGGAAGGAAACAGAAGCATCGGGAAGAATCCGTGGCACATGTTCATCTGAGGACAAAAATCCGTATCCCATACACACAGCATTGCTGGTGAGATTTAGATTTATCTGTATTTGTTCATTGTTACGCTCACCAGCAACACTGCTTCTTTTGTATTTGACTTCTTATTGTATGTATTGCTTTTCCCCCCTATTTTATCCATCCTGTTCCATATCCCAAAAGAATTCTGCTACCAGATGTGTGAAATGCAGCAATTGAAACAAAATCTTTATGGAAAAAGGGAGAAAATGCAACGTTCAAATAAAATGTAATATGTGAGCCCCGTGAATAATCAGAATATAAAAGAATGCTGAGTGAGGAGCAGATCTGCCATGGTTTCTCTTTCAGACTACTTTTGGAGCTGCATCTGGAGGCTTCATGATGAGCCTGAGGAAAATCACTCCCTGATGGAGAAAGACCTCAAGAAACTCCTCAAGAAGAATGAAGCAGCCAGTCAGACTGCTGAGATACTGGAGAAAATCAATTCAAGATTCGCAGTAAAGCTGGAAGCTTCTCTGTTTTCTGAAAACTATGCTGCTCGGTATGCCCTCCAGCAAGCTCAGCTGTCAAAGGAGCTTAGAGAACTCAATCAAGCCCTTACTGTCAAGGAGGACCCGGCTCAGAACCTGGTTCAAATTGATCATCAGTCTCAAGAGGAAGACATTTTGAAAGACAAAGTATTTCTCCAAATCAGCTGGTTCAGGCTGGATAAAAGCACCCAGGAGGAAGACCTGAACCTGGAATGGATGCAATATGTTGAATGGATGCAAGATGCTTTCTTGAAACTTTCCTCCCGAAAAGAAAGGAGGAAGACATTTTGAAAGACATGGCATTTCTCCAAAACAGCCTGTTCAGGCTGGATTAAGGCACCCAGGTCTCTGAAGGAAGAATGAAGATGTACATCTTGGAAGCCTCCCAAAACAGTGCCTCATTTCATTCCTGCTACTTGCACCTATCATGCTGCTGCCCAGATTGAAGTAACATCAAATACATTTCTTATGCTAATTCTTCTTATACTTACTCTTTATAATAAAGTGTTGCATTTCAGAATATAAAAATACAATTCAGTTCCAATCCTTCCCTGTGTTTGTGGCTTAACATGCGTCAGTTGGCACATTAACAGTAGCATATGGGTTGATCTGATGTGAGTTGCGCATACAGTATGTTATGTTCAGGCCTAAAGTGTGTAATTCTTTTGGATTACTGTTGGCAGATCTCTTTGTTTCGGGGAGCTCGGATGTTCATAAATGTTATATATCCATAGGATTTTCTGTTGTGAATGTTACTGTAATATCTGAGCATTTCACAAACATTAATACATCATTGAAACATTAAAATATGGCTATCACAATATTAAGAAGTATTTCAATAGCAGTTAGCTTCCAAGCTTCCAAGAAAAAATTGTGTAAGATCTCAAAAATTGAGACATTCTTAATCACAGAACAGAACAAACCTGGATTAACCCTGCACACTAGCAATAGCAAACTTATATACCACTTCATAGTGCTCTACCACACTCTCTAAGTAATTTATAGAGGCAGCATATTGTCTCCAACAATCTGGGTCTTCATTTTACTGACCTCAGAAGGATGGAAGGCTAAGTCAACCTTGAGCAACCTTGATCAAATTCCTGGCAGTGAACTCCATTAGCCTGCAGTAATGCATTCTAACCACTGTGCCACCAACTCTTGAGTTCATGTTATTTTATGCTGCTCAGCCTAGCCTGATTAGTGATTCTCAGGCTGATGTCACTAATTGAGATCCAGGCTTTATCAATGCAGGGGGACCCCCAAATTCCACACCAGTTTAGAGAAGTACTTTCCAACTGAGTCTCAAAGATACCACTCTACTGGACTTGTTGAGGGGGAGTCCAAAGCCACTCTATTTACCTAGGGTTGAGCTGGAACCATTTATATCCCATTCAGAGTTTCACAGTCTCTAGACATTGGATAACATTGAAACAGCATCACCTACCTGACCAGGGCTAGAAAAATATAACTAGGAATCATCAGCACATTTATGATTTTATATCCCATGTCATTGTATGAGCTCAAGAAGTGCTTAAAGAGTTGTAGTGATAGCCTCATATGTGTGATGTCTCCTTTGGATGACTTCTCTGACGCTTCCTCAGAGGCTGGCTTGAGGGAGAATGAGATCATTCTTGGCACATTAGGAATTACTGACCCTGAATTGCCAACAGAACAGGCTTCATCTGGGGACAACTTGCAGTGAAGAAGAGGGGGAGGAGCTGCCTGCTGTGGTAGATCTCAAAGCATGCAGGGCAGAGAAACAGAGGTCTGCCAGATTACTCGAGAAAAGGTCCCGCCTCCTTGATGGGCTGCATTGGGAGCTATTTAGCACAGCAGGCAGAGGGAGGCATTACTGGAAGCAATGTGTGTGAGTTGTGAACTTCTATAACCCATGAGCTAATGTCGGTATACTTTTAAGTTTTGCCTGGGGACTTTATGTTCTTTTACTGGACTTACTGTTTGAGCAGCTTGCTATTTGTGTTATGGACTAATTGGCTATTGCCTAGGGAATTAATTTGGGCTTGCTCATGGCTGGCTTCAATTGAGACAGTTCTAAAATCAGGAGAAGAGAACTGCTGTGGGAAGATAAATAAAACCCTCCATAAACCACATTGATGTGTGAGTGAGTGGGTAGCACAATAGGACAAACAAGGCTATACTCTTCCTCCACCAGCAACAGTGACTGGAAAAGAGAATCACTGCAAAACTGTGCTTACCAATGCAAATCTCCACAGCCAGTTCAGAAGAATCAATCAAGACAGACACAAACACCTCCATTCTGAGATCACTAGAGTTCATCCATCAGCACAATCAGTGCTGTTTCCATACTATAACCTGGCCTAAACAAAGACTGGAAAGGGTTCAGATAATCTGCATCATCCAGGGCCCACTGCAGCTGAAAGTATATGTTATTTGCTAGATCTTGTAATTTTCTCTCTTTACTATAATAGGAAATTCCAACATTCTAATCTTTATGATGGCAAAAAAATCTTTTTTTCCTCTTTTGTCTATATAGCAAATACAGTAAATTGAAACAGTTTTTGAACTTTTTTCCTTTCCTCTGCCACTCTGAATTTCTTGCCTTTCTCTTGCTAAATTAAACAGTGTTCTAAATTCTTTTAGATTACAAACTACTTTTATGTTATGTTTGAATTTTTCTCATGCTGCCTTCTTCATCCACTGTTCTTTTTGAGTACCTTATACACCATTACTCTCAAAGACTATTTAATCAGTTGTGTGCTGGTTAGACAATATATAGTGTGCTGGTTAGACAGTATAAAGTTAGTATGGGAATCCCCTTAAGGGAATGAATGCTCCATAGGAGATGCAGTTAATGCCTCCTGGGAGATGTAGTTCATGTCACATGATCAGTGGTGGGATTCAATTTTTTTTACTATCGGTTCTGTGGCTATGGCTGGTGGGCATGGCAGGGGAAGGATACTGTAAAATCTCCAGTCAGAGGTGGTATTTGCTGGTTCTCTGAACTACTCAAAATTTCTGTTACCGGATCTCCAGAACTGGTCAGAACTTGCACGTGATTACATCTATAATCCTGATTGGTCACTGAATTGACCTCGGGTTGGGCTGAGGGAGTTTTGGGCATTCTTACCTGGACCCCAGCATCGTGCTGGAGTCTTCCTTTGCTATATCATTATGGGATAAAGATAACCATCTTTTCACACTATGGAAGTGACAATGCAAAGATTGGACATTAGATGAATCTCAGCATAACTGTGAGTTATACCTTGAGGATGCCTGATATAATTGAATAAAGTAACTTTGTATGGAAGCCTTTGTAGCATTGAACTGCTTATCCCAGGAATTTTGGGAAGATTACCTGGGACAAGAAAAGTTGTATGGTTTATTAATCATAGCTTTGTTTAGAACTTCTAGACCACATCAGCCTTTTTAATCTTCTGTAACATTAAAAACCTGATTAGTAATATGGGAAGACCCAAAATATATTACAATCCCCAAATTATCCTAACATAGAGGATCAAGGTGATAAAAATACAGGAAAGTAAGTAGCTGTCTGTGTCTGATAAATATATATTTGAATTATAAAAATAACTTAATGATTAGTCTAGTATTATTTTTAATTTTTATTGTATGTACCACTACATTTGTCTCCTAATTTTTCTCTAGAAACACAATGCAACACTTGTGGATGTCTTCCTTTACCTGTAAAGTTGATTAGTTTAAAAGATTAGTTCTGCATTTGTGTGAAAAAGTGAATTATCAACCAGACAACCACAATTTAGCTTAAAATGTGAACTCAGACTACATAGTTGATAATTCAGTATATGTCAATGTAAGCAATCAGAGTAAACTATGTATTTTTACATAGGTAAGCTTGTTGTGCAAATAGAGCTGATATCAATCAGAAGCATCCAACTGAATGAATTATTGCATAAAAAATTGAATTTGGCTCTTTCTAATGCCATTCTCTTAATAATCTTTCATAGATATTTTGTTTAATTTTCTTGTTAATATACTTTAGTTATTGTTGAACAACCTACAAATGAATGAATATACACTTAAATTGCAAAAGAAAAACTTGTAATTCTAAATTTGGTTGGTGAAAACAATGTATTAAAATAGGATTTATTCCCCAATTCTGACTTTTCAATCAGCTTATTAATATACTACAGTAATAGAGAACCTCAGCAATTTCCTGAGACAGAACAAGAGAAGGCTTTTCTTTCGATCTGTGCAACATAAAGATACACATTTTCTTCTATTCAAGGAACTCCTGTCAAAGCAGAAGTGAACAATACATTTATAACCCATTCCTCCGTGGTCCTTTTGTGTGAAAATACAAATGAAAGCTGTTAACAGTGTGATCTTTATGTCATTCACTGGAGTTCTTTCAATTTATGAATGACAGATCCTACATATTCTTAGTAGAAACAACCAAAGAAAAGCTGTAGATTCCCCCCCCCCTGTATGTATTTAGAAAAGTCTTCACAAAGCAAATTGCTAATACTATTTTCAGCAGGCAGTTAAGATAATACTATATATCAGTCTCTCTCAAAGAGTCAGAATAACCATATGGCAAGGGGTGTAGAAAGTAGGCAGAGAATAATGTTATGTGGACTGTAAATTAATGAAATATGTATGAATGAACAAAAATCACTATTAAGGAGGATGCATACTTTTCCTGTACAGCATTTCAATACTGAAAATATTAAAATATATGTGCAATTAAATAGTTAGAAAGAAAGGGGAGGGAGGGTAAGCCAACTCCAAGGAAGTTTGACTAATTCCATCCTTTCAGGCCAAAACTTGAAACAAAATACATCTTGCTACTGTCACATCTGAACCTATATTGGATCTTAGCTGAGTCAGTTGGTTTTAATTGAAGTGCTCTTTTATTTTGGCCTGTGGTAGCAGCTTTTGCCCATACACATTGCAAGTACAAAAACTGTTTGCAGTGAGGCAGATCTATAAATCAAAGTATGTTTGATCTATAACTATCATGCACCTGATGCAATAAGCAAAGCATCTCATAGAGGTGAATTAATCTGCATGTTTTTAATGGCTGTTGTCTTCAAATTCTGCTTGTGAACTTTCCGGTTGTTTTTGGATAGCCACTTTGAGAAATAGGATGCTAGACTATAGCATAATTCTTCTGACATTTTAACCAAAGTTATATTTCAGCACCAGATAAATTTTGATCTTCTTAGATAAATTCAGCTGTTTAAACTTTTGCCATTGGACAGTCATTGACCCATCAATAACTACACTCCCTCTGTGAGTGCCTTTGAAAACAAGTATTACCAAAAAGTGTATGCTACTGACTACTGATCAACCACCCACAAGCATGAAGACTATCCTCCTAAAGTGGACACAAGATGCTCCAATTTATGATCAACAATGCTCATAATCACTTGGAAAAATACCAATGCATCATCAATGAACAGAAAGCTGAGTGCCTCAACATTATTGGACAAAACCTGATGGACTCTTTGAAATATGTGACCAACAGAAAATCTGACAAGTTTGGGACCCAAAAATGTAATACCCTACAGAATAAATTTACAGCAATCACCCCAAAGCTACAAGATCACAACTCTAACCTGTGGATCAACAATTTATCGAGCAGATCCCTGTCACATGACAAAAAGACCATCCACACATACATCCTTAATTTAAATCACAAGGACATGGATTCAGTCAATTTTTTAGCCAACTCTGAATCCATACTGAAAAACAACAAGCTCAGCCATGACATACAAGAGTACATCAGGCAGAGAATCATACCAAACATACAACAAAGCAAACATAATAAAACATTCAACCAGAAAGAGAAGGTATTAAGGAAACTGAGACAAGAAGAAAGCATTATCATCCTACTGGCAGACAAAGGCACACTGACTGTGATAATGGACAAAACCAATTATATCAACAAAGCTGAAGACCTGCTAAATGACCCCAATACCTACCAGATAATGGGCAATATGAGATGAGACATCTCGAGAACAAAATAAAGAACACCCTGAAAAAAATGGAAAATGGAAGAAAATAATTGTGACAGAAAGGAGGTACTTATAGCCACAAGACTCCAACTATACCCAGATTGTGTGGACTTCCAAAAGTATACAAAGATGGAGTCCTTCTTTACCCAATAGTATCACTACCCAGAGCACTGGCCTACAGGTTAGTGAAAGTCCTATGAAAAAGGCTCCACCACCTCATCAAGGACTCAGGCTCAATAAACTCATGAGAACAGTTTCTTCAACTAATCAAAAACACCAAAATCAACAATAAAAAAATCATGATTTCTTTAGACATCACTGCACTATTCACTTTGATCAACATTGACCTAGCCAAACAAACTATTTGTAGCTTGCTCTCAAAACAACAAGACAATGAAGAGAGCACACCTTCAGAACATCCCATGTCTACTGATGCAGTCATGAAACTTCTGGAGCTGCGTCTCACAATGCAAAATTTAACAGCAAAATCTACAATCAAATATAAGGCAGACCAATGGGATTGCCCATATCCAGCTTGATAGCAGAGACAACTATGCAATGATTTGAACTCATAGCTCTACCTATTTAACCAAAATTTTGGGTATGTTACATTGATGACATTTTTTGTCATCATCGAACCCTACAAGCTGGAAGAAGTATACCACCTGCTCAACAACATATTCACAGAAATCAAATTCACATGAGAAGAAGAAAAAAAAGAGCAACAATTTCTATTCCTCGATGTCGATATAAGAACACTGAACAGTGGTGAACTAGCAACCTGTGTTTTCTAGAGATCAACACACAGATCAAATCCTTGACTTGCCAGCAATCAACTAACTCTGCAAAAGAAGAGCTACATTCAAACTCTCTTTAAAAGAGCCAAGTCACATTGCAGGACCAAATCCCTAAGAAAAGCAGAAGAAAGGCTTTTTTCAATGTCGTCTTTCTTCATAACAACTAACCAAAAAACTTCATATTACAATACAGATCACCCATCGTGGTTTAAATAGATATATCCCGCATTCCATTTTAGTTTACTAAAACCTGTTCATAAGGATTTAGTTTCACAACAAACACCGGGCCTATGATGATCAATATGAGGTCAAAGAAATTTTGGATTCCTGGATATGTAGAGGGGTCTTACAATATTTAGTAAGGTGGAAAGGGTATCCTCTTTCAGATGTGTCATGGGTGGTTCATAACGATGTACATGCTCCTCTTTTGTGTAAATGTTTCCACCAAAAATATCCTATGAAAAAGGGTGGAAGCCAATAAAGGTAATTGTAACATTTACATTCCTATGTTTATTCCACTAAGTAGATCTATGGTAGAGGGGGCAGCTTGTCAGGCACCCAACAGCCATGGCGTCTGCAGTCTCGGGAAGAATCGGCACTTCTCAATGCCATCACTGAGGGCAGCCAAGCAGCAAGGGATGTGGAATCACAGTTGCGTGGGGGAAGCCCTGATTAGTGGCAACGTTGATTTACTAATGATCTGAATATCAATGGGGGGAGGGGATGACAGGGGGATCCTTAATGGCAGTGTTTGAAGGGGGAATCCTTAATAGCGGAGGTTTGGACATTTTTCACCCAGAGCACCTGGGGGAGGATTGGAATGGGAATAATGTTGGATTGGGAATTAGCTGGGAATCAGAGATAGGAGGGAGAATGATGTAGGATGCAGGGTTTATGGAAGGTTAGATATAATAGGGTGACTGGGAAATGAGCATAGGGCAGAGTTAGAGGCGTGTAGGTCGGTGGAATAAGGGGACACTGGTAGGCAGACGCTTTCAGTGCTAATCTGGATTGGAATAAACCATTCTTACTGACTACTATGTACATAGAGGAATAAAGATACTTCAAACCATTCAGTTTGCTGACTCCTATTTCCATCTATGGTTTCCAGAACTTCAGCTGAGAAGTTCCATTATTTATAAGTGAATAATGGAAGGATAAATAAAGTTATTTTCCATTAATATAAATGGATTGACCGCAAACATTTCTTTATTGCTACAATAAAGTTTTATTTACTTTTGATGCTCTTTATCTACATGCAATCAGATGAGATGTTCCAGAACTGTGAGATCTGTCTTTTTTTCTCTTTTTGACACAGATTCTTTGATCACTTTGCACAACTTTTTGTCTCGTAGCTGCATTACCTCAGAAGGAAGATACATGATTACAAGGTCTGTGGGGATATGTACTATATGAGGAGTGGGCAAGGAAAGCAAGTAGTGTGTGTGGGGGTCAGAGCCATAACTAGGTTGTCCTATTCATTTCCTGTCTCTTCTTGATATCATACCAGAAAAGTACAAATGGAAAGGGATAGATTTTATCAGTTGTCTGACTTACTTGCTTACAAAATTTCTCTCTTCAGTATGAATTCAAATCCACATAAAGGGTTAATCTTGTGGTCCACTGGCTTTCTGTGGGGGATTGTTTAGAAAAATACTGACAGACCAATTCAACATTTAATTGTTTACAACCTTACATAACACACACCAATATCCTAACTCAACATTACTTTACACATCAGTTAACAGGATTCCTCCCATCTGAAATGCTTCCTTTGCCTACTAATGTTCACACATGAGAATGAAGTTATCCATCTTTGTTTCCAGTTGTTATCCAATCAACTTTTTAGTAAGCATCAAACTGATAAAATATTTAGTCACCATTTGTCATCACTGTTTTTCTCAAAATGGCATATTCTCTGTATTTCTCTCCCACATTGTGTCCTAAATTTCTCTCCCCAAGTTTTACTTTTTCTTGGATTGCCTCTTTGTGCCAGATGACAATGAACTGCTGAGCTGTTTTATTCTTGAAAAGAACATGACTCCTACTATACGTATGTGTGTATTTAAGACTTGGCCACGGATCATCACTATTACCTTTCACATAGTCTATTCATTTAAATAATTCCCTTTGCATATTCATGGCTTGAAACAACTTGCATACACTCTGATTTATGTAATTGTTCTGGTTTCAGTCAGACATTACAGGAAAAGAAAATTGTTACACTGGGAATGGAAAATCAAGCATCTATGTCAATTTTATCAAAGTATGTGTTGCAACATGGCATGCTACAAAATAAACTGATAAAAATCAGTGGGATTTGTATTTTTAATACCATTCATATTAGTCAGTTTATTCATTGGAAGTGAACTCCATTGTTCTGTACCATGAACAGTTTGCATTTCTTCGGATAAAAAACTCAGACCTGTTGCATTTGGTAAGAAGAATGACATAGGAGATGGAAAGGTCGACTGATTTTCCAATATGTTTTGCTCAAAAAATGAATTATTTTAGATATACTTCACTCACTTATAATAGCAAAAATGAAAATGATGCTGCAAAAGAAACCATCATGTTACACCCCATCCATCTGTCCCCTGCTGTGCACCCACATATCCCGTCATTCTACAAATTAATCTTTCACACATTTTTTAACAGAAAAATGTGTTAATGTTATAGAAGAGAAAGTAAGGAAAACAGAGACCTGTGTAATAATACATTAAAATTAAAATCTATTGGCAGCCACCATTATGACTGAAGAAACTGAATAGGAGAGTAAACAGTCCAATCCATGGAGTGCTAACGGCACATGGATTAGAGCAAAGTTACAATTATCATGATACCATTTTCTTTCTTTTTGATTAAAAATATCATTTTATCCTTCACCATAATGACATCTCAAAACGTCCTGGCCCATGTACAGGCATGAACTTTCTTTTGCATTTCTGCACTTGTTGTTTCTTGTGGAAATGCAGTATATATTTTGCCTTGCTAATTCCTTTCTTATATCCTTCTTCTATGAAACTTACAATAGTTCAGTACTTGGATTCTGACATATTTGTCACACTTGTCTCTTTTCTCTCCTTGATCTGTTTCATAATATGATAGTAAAGAGCCTTTTCATCTCCCTCCCCCATTTGTTTGTTTGTTGTCTTACATAGCTTGTGGTATATTTGTCTCTATAAATCTCCACATTCTCAGTTTTTACCCTTTAAAAACAGTTCTGTATTCCAAACTGATTCTCCAACAAATGTATTTGACTAAAATATGGGGATAACTGAGGATGAGACACCTGAAAGAACATTGTTGTGGAAGGCTGGATCAGAAGAGAAGCCAGAATATACGCTAAAGGTTTTATCATCCTTTAGCCTCTTCATTTTGTAGCCTAATTTTAGTGTATTTTACTGTTCAATGAAACCATAGCAGTGATTGACATAATAACTAACTAAAGAAGGAATGCCAGTTCATGTTTATTCCCAGGATTTTAATGTAATTATGGCTGGGCCAATAGGCAGGTCAGTCTATTACATAATCCTAAAGTCTGAAGGGCCTTTTTTGTCATTGTGCCTAAACCCTTGCTGACTGCAAGAATCCAAATTAAAGTATCTTTGACAGGTGGTTGTCCAGGCTTTGCTTGTATACATCTAGCAAATATAGAATGCAGCACCTTCCTCAGTAATTGACTCCCCTGTCAATCTCCTCTTACCTTTACAGAATATTCAAAACATAATACAGACAGAAAAGTTGCAATTCATAATCTTCAGACCTCGTTAGTCTGCCTTTCCTTTGAAATGGATGTTTTGTGACTAGCCATGTCTTCTATGGCAGCTGTTTGCCCCAGCCAAAAAGGTTAAATACCCTGTCTAAGTCATGAGTGATCAGTGTACATTATATTTTACACCCTTCATTAATAATCTTCGTAATAATATTCATTAAACTTAAACTTCTCAATCATGCTCAAAAAAGAATTGAGTCAAATATGTCAGAACAAAGCAGCAGCCTCCCTATTGACCTCACAATTTTATTTTCAGTGAAGCAATAATAAATACTGGCATTCACATTTAATTTGAATTATGAAAGGCCATCAGCCATAACAAATGCATTCTGTCATATAAAAAAAGAGATAAACTGCTGAGTTTACTTCATTTTATGAGTTTAGTGCAGTTGATTTTTATTGAGTGTACTGCAAAAATGTGTGATCCCATACAAATGAAAATATTTCTTTTTTTTTTTCAAACAATCCCATATTTTTTTCCATACATATATGATCCTATGTATATGAGATTCAGTTACCTATGACTTGATCCTATATCCAATAATTCAAATAGAGTCTAAATTCCACTTAGAATGCAAGAAGAAGAAACTTTTATGCTAAGACAATCTTGGGGCACTAGTTTGCTAATTATAAAGGGGGCGAAATAATCGCTTAACTACTTTCTTAATTTCTCAGATATTTAGATTATCCCAACAGCCTGTGCCTCTGTTCAACAGTGAAAGGACACAGATCAGAAAACATCCTGCGGAAATACAGTTCCAACTTTTCAACAAAAGAATAAGACAAATTAATTTTACAACTGAGGTGTAAAGAGTGGAACACAAACTCTTAAGAGCTGAAATCACTTCAACCTGTTGGGCTCCAGGTAGTCCCATTCTGGAGCCCAACACACCTGAGGAGTACCAAGCAGACCAGTGTGCAAGCCTCAGCACTGATACTGCCCCTCCAAAACCACCCTTTGGAACTAACCTGGGTTCGACCACAACATGCAGTGGAGAACGCCAGCTCGGGAGCAGTACATGGGGAGGACTGGGAGGGAAGGAGAGGAAGAGGCTGGGCATGGAGTGGAGACGATGCCTAGGAAGCCAGGCAGGGGAGAAACCAGGCGTGGGGGATAAGGACAGCATCGGGCATTTGTTAGTGATCCACAGGACCTATGGTGGGACAGGAAAAGACATGGGGGGTAATGGGGTTGTTGAGAATGGGGGGATGGTAGACAGGCACGAAGGAAACAGGTGCAGGGAAGTGCCAGCAAATGTCAGGGATCTACTGCAAGTGAAGAAACAACACGGGGGATGATATAATTAATGAGATGTTAGGTAAGCAGCTGGGGCAGATATATAACGCACTGAGAGTTAGCAGCACTCAGTGCTAGCTTTGCACAAGCTATCATTGATTACACAGCACAAGTGTGAGCGCCAACTTGTATTTCTATACATTTCCCCTGGACCCTGAATCGGCTGAATTCTACGCTCATTACCTTTTCTACTTGTTTCTGTTGTGAATGTGTTTGGGGACCTGTGAAGGATGGCCGAGGGAACAGAACTGGGCTGTACAGTGGAAGCAGAGGCAGATGAGGCTGTGGAAGCAATTGAAGAAGAGCTGTTGTAGGTGGAGGCTGAGAAAGAGAAGCCCATACCTGCAACTGGTTGTAAAGCCAAAGGTACTCAAGCCATGCAAAGAGGTGCGACTCAGTGAGCCATTGGGCCAAGCAGGCGGTGGTGTTGACAATTGGAAGCTGTAGCAGAGGTCTCAAAGTTCTGGACAAGCACAGGATAGGATTGTGAGATGGTGGCTGGGGCTGGATGACAGTGGTGGATAGGACCTGGCAGTGACACTTTGGACATGCTATGGGTGGTTTGGGGAGGTGATGTTACAGGAATCACCCATGTTGTCCTCTAAGGACTGAGCAGAACATAGACAAAGCTCTATTCTTTCAGTGGCATCTTGGGGCCGGTTGATGAGTTTAGTTCCAGTGGGGGACGAGGGTCTTGATAGCAGCCAGTTGGAGCATTATGACTTGCAATCTAGGCACTCACAGGACTTTATGGGACCTATTACACCTTCAACCCAACCAGATCTGCATAGGAGAAGGGAGCCTGAGGTAAGGGAACTGCATGACTGGGATCAGAGAAACAATTTGGAAGATAGAAGTCAGGGTACCAGCTATAGGCCAAGGCCTCACAGAGCCTGGCGTAGCTTTGGGCTTACAGCAAGGGAAATTGACAGCCCCTCCGCTACATGCCTCATTTGACGTGAACACAGATAGGGTAGCAGTGTTGTTAGGTCAGGTCATTAAACATTTTGACCTCTATGGGAGATATTATTCATCACACTGGGCTATGGTAGTAGCAGTCAGAGTGTTGGAAGAGTGTTGAGTTGGAAGAGCAGTAGAGTGTTGGAAGGAGAAGCCGGGGAATGGGCGGCAGACCTGCATCAAGAACACTGTAAGAAATTGACAGATATCGGTTTCCTTTTGGCAGCTTTTGAAGACGGCTCTTGAGGTTAGCAATCCCTGAAACAATGAGGGTGACCAACAAGAGAATATGTCTGGGAGTTTCGATGGGTGGCTGGCAAAATCCATTCCTGGCCAGAAAAAATGTTGGTTTTCTTGTTTAGAGGGGGTTTGAATCATGAACTGAGTCAAGCCTGTCTGTTTTGGGGTCTGCCCCAGAACCTGAAAGATTGGTACCAAACTGCCATCAAGTTGGATTGTGGTCTACGATGATTGAGACTGAGAGATGAGGTCATATTGGGAGCCCAGAGAGGGTCACCCAGCCGAGCCAGCCTGTTGAGTCCCATGCTACCTCAAAGCCAACAAAGGCAGGGATCATTCAACTGTTTCAGGTGCAACCAACTGGGACATAGGCAGGACTTACTGTCATGTCGTGGCAGTGCAGAAATTTGCTCTGCTTTCCTGCATTGGGTTGTTCACTTTTGGACAGCCATTCATGGTGGGGTATGGTCCTGGAGGAACCAACAAAATGAGGAGAGACTTGGAGTCAATTCAGGAAGTTGAGATCCTGAATCATCAAAGAAGAGAGCCCGAAGTCTGAGGTGAAGGAAGTCGGCTCTTTGTGAGCAGATCTGGAAACGCGACGAGCCAGGAAAGAAGGAAGCAGCGAGAAGATAGTGAACAGATATTTGGCAAGTTACCAATATTGGAAATTTATTTTGGATTATAACGGGAGTATTGGAATGAATATTTACTTGTATTATGGAAGTCCAGAGTGAAAGGGGTGAAGGTGGAAATCGGCGGTAGCGATCTAGCTTCCCACCCAATCCAATGCTGGGAAAATAGTGAAAGTATTAGTTTAAGAAGAAACTTGAAAAAAAAAAAACCGGAATGAGAAGAGTTGAGTGGATATTATTGGAAGGAATTATCCTTTGCTAACTGTTTGAATTGAGATTGCTGAGGGTATTCTGACTGTGAAAAATGACTGTACAGAAATTTAAGAGAAACAACGAGGAGTGACTGTGCAATTTTAGGAGGCTGCTATTGAGAGTGCCAAGTTCCAGTAAACTGTATTACTGTAACTGGAAGAGACCTATAGAACTGTGGACAAGAATGAAATTGATACAAGACAAGCCATAAGATTTGATTATTATATTATTGTATCTAACACTTGAATTTATCCACTTACTTATTAGACTATTTAGCAATTTCTTACCCTTCCCCTCCTGAAGTTATGGTTTTTTTAACTCACTGGAATTTGATAATTTTACTTCATATACTTAAATTTTATTACAATAAGGGATTACTAGTTGAATATATTATACAGAAATTTGTTTGGAGAGTGATAATTAATTTCTTCACTTTGCCCTTTTTCTCTTTCTCTCTTTTCCTTTTTTCTTACTGATTTATTGTGGATTATTGATATTATATTGCTTATTGTAATGATAATTTAAATATTTTCTTCTTTCTTGTTGATTAAGAGTTAAGAATTGATAATTTGCACTATTCTTGAACATCCTTGCTATTCTTGTTGGGGGAAAGTGCCACCTGTATAACATCTTATACAAATTTTCTTTATATGCTGTTGACACTGTCATTTTATAATTTTGAGACCACAACTTTTGCCATTTCTCTAAATCGATTCCATATCCAAAATTCTTCCCCCAAGCAATCATAGTTTCTTCAACTTGTTCTTCTAACTTAATTTCCAATAAATATCCATATAATTTTTAATCACCTTTTCATCAGCACCTGTCAAAATCTTATCTAAAACGGTCAATTTATCATAAAAACCTTCTGTTTTAATGTCTTTATCATACCTTGATTGTATTTGCGCATATAAAAACCAATTCATCTTTATACCTTGTTCCTCTAATTTTTCCTTAGATTTAAGTTCACCCTTTTCATTCAATATTTCACCATATCTGACTGTTTGTTCCTTTTTGTATATTATAGGATAAGAAAATGCCTCAATAGTCGTTAACCAGACTGGAATTTTCAAATAACATTGTCTTTTAATCTTCTCCCAGTTTAACCACAGAGACTCCCGTATATAATGCCTTCTAAAGTACCCCTGTGTTTTCATTCCTTTATACCATAAAAAAGCATGCCACCCCAACAACAAATCATGTCCTTCTAATGTCAACAATCTAGTATTTCTTAGTGTTATCCATTCCTTTACCCATATCAGTTTTGTAGCTTGATGATACAACTCTCAAATAGGCAAGCCAAATCCTCCTCTTATTCTAGCACCTTGCAAAAGTTTTAACTTTATTCTTGCCTTGCCATATATATTTCAACACGATTTTATTTAAATCTTCAAAATAATGTTTTTCAAGCCTGATTGGGATTGTTTGAAACAAGTATAAAATTCTGGGTAATATATTCATCTTGATTGCTGATATTCTCCCTGTTAGTGACAGTTGTAAATTTTTCCATTTCACCAAATCTAGCGCTATCTGCTGCTTAAGTTTAGTATAATTATTCTCTTTTATTGTACTGCATCTTGCTGTTAAATATATCTCCAGGTATTTAATCTTATTCGTGACCTAGGCATTTGAAAGATTGATTGGCCTGTTGATTAATTGATAACAATTTCTAAATTTAGTAGTGATGGAGAATTAATTTAACTAATTAAATAACAAAAAAACTTTAATTAACAGGAAACATTTAAAATTTCTTAATTATGTATAAAGTTGATGGTAATTTGGGATAATATAAATAGGATTGTAGATGAGCAATACAGAATACCAGTATTACCATTACGAAGACTGGGAAAAACCCTGTATCAATGGTGACATTATTCATTCCTGAAGCATTGACCCAACTTACAATCAAAGGGATGTTGACTCCTGAAAAATCTACCACTACAACTAGCACTCAATCAGTCCAAGCTTCTTTATTAGCAATTCCAGGAACAATGTTAATGTTCCAAGAATCAATGTCAAAAACTCATATTGAAAGTAGAGCTGACAGGGAAACAATGAAAACTGATCTGAAAACTGATATAGGGGAAATAAAAGCCGAAATTAGGAACCTGGATGAGAAAATAGGTCTGATTCATGAATCTATCAAAAGGAATGAAGAAAAGATTAGAACAAGTAAACAACAATCTAACCAAACAGAGAAAAAACTGGAACTTATGGACCAAAAAATTACTGACCATAACAAAGAGACAGAAGAGGCCTTAATTCACCTTGAGATGGACAGAGCCTCTTATTATCTTATATTTCAGAATGTAGAGGAAAATTTAGCATTGGTGATGGCTGAACTCTTAGTGGAACTTTTGCAAAAAGATAAGAATGAAATAATAAACGAAATAGATGACGTTTACAGAGTTTATACAAGCTGCGCAAGATGGCATAGACTTCCTCGGGAAGTTCACATTAGATTCGCTAGGAGGAAAGTCAAAAATATAATCTATAAGATTTCAAGGGAAGAAATAATAAGGCATAAAGATAGAGAAATAATTATGTTGAAACAAATTCCAAGAAGAGTCCAGGAACAGAGGAAAGACTATCGGTTCCTCACCATCTTAACAAACAAACAAAAAAACATTTCCTTTAAATGGATCACTCCCAGAAGGTATCTTGACAACATGGAAGAAGAAACGAGTGAAAATTTACAATTTAATTAAAGCACAAGACTTTTTTGAACAGATAGGTAGATTGGAAGAGGAAACTAGTAGTAAAGATGAACTAAAGTCCCCAAGCCAAGAAATGCAACAAAGAATTGAAGAGAAAGAGCAAGAGCAAGAGAAAGAGAAAGAAAGCAGGGGAGAAACAGTTGCTCAAGAAGAAATAGGAATCAAAACTAGGAGTCAAACAGCAACCAGAATTAATGAAAGATAAAGACTAGATAATAAAGGAAAAAGGACTGAAATTAACATCTATTAATATTAATGGACTAAATGATTCATCCAAGAGAAAAAATACTTTCTAAATTAGAGAAACAGAAATTTGACATAATATGTCTTCAAAAGGTTCATATCAAATTAGAAGATCAGAGATATCTACAAAATAAAAAATTGGGGAAATTGTATACATCATTAGAAGGGAAAAAGAGAGGAGTTGTATTATATATTAAAGAAGGAATAATACTGAAATTGATCTATAATGACAAAATGGGGAGAATATTAATTGTAGAGGTGGTTATACAAAATAAAAGTATTTTACTGGTAGGGATATATGCCCCCAACAAAAAATCAGAATGAATTTTATAAAACCTTGTATGAGAAATTAATAGAATTAGGCAACCCCAAGATTTGTATAATTGGTGATTACAATGCAATTATTAATAATAAACAGGACTATAAAAATACCAAAAAATCCAGAACATATTGCCCAAAAACTTTTTTGATATGACCGAAGAATTAGATTTAGTAGACGCCTGGAGGAAGTTGAACCCAGAGGTGATTCAATTCACTTTCTACTCCAATCCACATAAATCTTGGTCCAGATTAGAGATGGCATGGGTGAACAGCGATTTATTTAAGGATAAACAAGATATAAAGATACTAACTAATATTTGGGCAGATCACAACCTGCTGCAGATAATCTGGAAGGACCGAATCCGTAAGAAAAATAGGTGGACACTTAATCCACAACTATTGAAAGAAAAAGGGTATATTAAAAAAAATAGGGAAGAATTAGATGGATTTTTTAAATTCAACCTAAAACAGGATACTTCATTGCAAAATCTCTGGGACAAATGAAGGCATATCTTAGGGGACTATCTATAGCTTATACAGCCAAAAGAAATAAAGAAAGGTGGAAGAAACAAAATACTTTAACAAAAAAAAAAAAAAAAGATTTGGAAGAAAGATTAATGAGAACCCTGGGGGACAAACAAATTAGAAATGTCCTGGCACAATCCAAACATGAAATGAATATTTTAAATCAGGAAGATTTAACTAAGAAATTACAATATATAGAACAAAACCATTTCAAGCACACAATCAAACCAGGTAGATGGTTAGTGTACAAATTGAAAAAAGAAAACCAAAAAAGAACTATATACCAATTAAATGACAATAATAGAACAATAGAGACTGACTTGGAATAAAAGAAAATAATTGTAAGAGATTACTTTGAGAATCTATATAATCATGAATATAGTTGATTTAAACAAAATAGAAGAATATTTGAAAGAAAGAACTTTACACTCACTTCCAGAAGATAAGTAGGAGATATTAAACAAGGAAATAACTCTAAGTGAGTTAAAGGAGGCGAACAAAAAATAAAAAAGTAATACAGCGCCAGGCCCAGATGTCTTCCCAAGTGAACTATACAAAGATATAGGAGAGCCATTAGAAAACTTGTTACTAAAAATTTGCAATGAGGTATTATTAGAAGCTAAAATTCCGGAATCATGGAAGGAAGCCTATATCACATTAATCCCCATAGAGGGTGTAGATACCAGTCAAATAAAAAATTATAGACAAATATCCCTTTTGAATACAGACTATAAAATTTTTATGAGTGTAATGGCAGAAAGATTGAAGAAAGTTCTTTTTTTTTTTTTTTTT
>BLBF01000018.1:14521978-14533428 GCA_015471245.1 Laticauda colubrina
AAAGCCATTTGTTTTTCAGGATGAGCCTCATAATACTCCAAGGTATCTTAATGATGGGATTCACCCTGATCAAAATGGATTCCTTCCCATGAGATAGATTAGATATAATACGAGAATCATAATTGACATATTAGAATTTTATGAGATACATCCAGGAAATCAAGTCGCCCTTGTTTTCCTAGATGTGTAAAAGGCCTTTGACAACCTTAATTGGGATTTTATGAAATATCAGATCGATTTGATGGAATTTGGTGGTAATTTTGTAAGAATGTTAAATTCAATTTACACCACATAGAAGGCAAGTGTAATGATAAATGGAGAAGTTACTAAATCATTTGAAATTAAAAAAGGTGTCAGGCAGGGATGCCCACTGTCACCTCTGCTATTTATAACAATATTAGAAAGACTATTGGACAGTATTAGATTGAATAAAGAAATTAAGGCAACAAAGATTAAAAATTAATAATACGAAATACAAGCATTTGCAGACAATATGGTATTTATCATAGAAGAGCCAATAGATTCAGGACCAATATTATTAAATGAAATCGATAAATTTGGTAAATTAGCAGGGATGAAAATCAATAAAGGAAAGACTAAAATGTTAGTTAAAAACTTAACAAATAACAGACAAAAAGAATTAGAGAAAACAATGGGATGACAAATTGTAAACAAGATTAAATATTTAAGCATATGGTTAAGACCTAGAGCTTCAACTCTGAAGGAAGACAATTATATTAAAATATTACAACAAATTGGAAGGGATTTGGAAAATTGGAGCAAAATGCAAATCTCATTAGATAGAATACCTACGATCAAGATTAATGTTCTCCCTAAACTGTTATATTTAATAAAGGAGAATTTAAACTCTGAACTCTCTCTCTCTCTCTCTCCCTCTGAGCAACTGAAGTTATAAAGCCTGCTTGAATTACTGGGAGGGGGCAGAATTCCCCCCCATTTGCAAGAGACAAACAAGTAGCATCCTTGCGGGCTCTCTTTGTATTCTCCTGTTTCTCTCTGCTACCTTAGAGACTGTTTGCAAACAAGAAAGACAGGATTTGAGGAAGAAATTGTGATATTTCCTGGGTCTTCAGTCAGAAAAACAACAACAAAAGTTGATTCCCCTCCGTTCATCAAGAGGAAAGACAGAGTCATAAAGAGGCTCTTCTACCCAAGTTTATGATGGTGGTCTCCAAGCAACAGGGTTGTAAATTCTTTAGGATGGGCCATCTCCATAGAAATGGGTCATAATTCTTCCCTCCTAAAGAGAGAATCCAAATCCAGCCAGCAATTTAAAGACAAAATACAGCTTGTCGTTCATCTTTGCTGGCAAAGCGGAAAAGGTTTTCCCTTTACTGGAATTAAAGGCAATCTTTAGTCAAAGATTAAACCAGCCTACATTACCAGCTTACATTACTCAAGAAGGGGAAAAATATGGAGGGTGGAGCTGGTGTCACGGCGGTATGACGGGCGATCTTGATCCTCCAAGATCGCCGTCGATATCTCAGCTGCTGGTCGGTCCACATGGACTTAAACTGTCCTGTAGAGATGGTGATTGACAAGGATATGTCCTGTTGATCCCAGGGACACCGCAAAGTCCCTGGTTGATTGAAATGCCCTTTTTGCCGGCAGCGGAGAGGCAGCCTTCCAAGCTGCTGAAGCTGGGACAGCTCTGGAATGAAGAGATTGGAAAGAAA
Source organism: Laticauda colubrina (assembly GCA_015471245.1). Classification (NCBI taxonomy): domain Eukaryota; kingdom Metazoa; phylum Chordata; class Lepidosauria; order Squamata; family Elapidae; genus Laticauda; species Laticauda colubrina. The sequence continues at coordinate 14,523,676 of BLBF01000018.1, forward strand.
GTGTGTCAGTGTGGTGAGATTAACTTTTACTTATTATTTGGAGAGAACACCCTGAAAAAATTAAAGTGGACTAAAAGCGAAGAGAAAAGAGATTAAGCGGCATGACTGTCAAAGTGAAAGGTTTTTTTCTCTTTTTCCCCTTTTTATTGGAATTTTGAACTTGGCAAAGCTGTTTAACTTTAAGCTGGACTGGTACTTTTTAATCTTTTTATTTCTGTTTGTATTTCTTTCTCATTTTTAAACAATCCTTTTGAAAATTCTTTTTTGATTAAAACTCTTCTGCTTAGTTTAAAATTTATTCTTCTCCTTTAAAAAAAAAAAAGGAAAGGATTTTTTTTTTTTAGATCCTGGCTGTAGATTTAGGAGGGGGAAGTGAAAGTGAAGGAAAATAAGTAGCACTGCCGCCCAGAGGTTTGGATACATTGGTTTTTTTTTCTTTCACTTGTTTGTGTTACAATCAAGAACTCTAAGCTTTGTATTGGAAAAGATAAAGATGAGCATGGCAGTTTGTTTATACAGGTGCTCATTTGTGAACAGATAGCTGGAGTCTGGACTTGAAGTTGAAAGAAAGAAGATTGAAATGACCTTGAAAAACTCTGAGGTGATTTATCAAAGAGCCTTGGATATTTGGCGGCAGAGGCTTCTTTTATATTAGAATTGCTTTTTATCTTTTGCCCCCCCTTCTACACCCGCCCCCATTAGTTGGGTTTTTCTCTTTAATTGGATTTTGACTTTTTAGACCAGGAACCAGAATGTAAATCTTTTATTTTTGTTTTCTTTTTCTTTATTAAGAGGAACATATAGGATATTTCTCTTTTTCTCCTTTTTTATCTTTGATTTTTACTTTTTACATTTACCATTGCAGCTAATTAGATTAAGGTATACAAGTGCCTGAAGACTTTCTTTTTCCTTTTTTCCTTTGGAGTAGCAACTGTTTGCCTTTGTCTTTTTTTTCCCTTTTTTTTCTTTTTTCCTTTTTTCTCTCTCTTTCTTGACAGATAAGCATTACAAGATTAGTAGAAAGACAACAGCTCCAGCTTCTTCGATACCGACCCCCTCACCATCTGGAGGACAATGATCTGTACAGACAATATTACAACAGGAAAAAGAGAAAGAGAAGGAAATAACATTTACAGACAATTATGCAAGGAATTCAGAAGATTGAGCAAAAAATTGAAAAGACAGATGAGAAAGTGGAAAATATTCAACAGATGATGAAATATGAAAGCAGATTTTAAAAAATTGAAGAAGATATACAAAGAGAAAAGAAAATTGGAGACATTGATATTCGATTGAGCAATGTCGAGAAGGGAAGATATGAACCATTAGGATGGGAAATAGATAAATCAGAATTTTACCTATGATTTCAAAGTATCAAAGGTGAAAACCTTGCTGAAATAATAGCAGAAATATTGGCAGAAGCACTGGAAATAACCAAAGAAAAGATGATGGATGGGATGGACAAAGTGTTTCTTGTCTATACAAGATATGCAACGAGGAATAGACTACCAAGAGAAGTTTACATTAGATTTACTAAAAAGATTATTAAGACACAGTCCAGATGGTGAGAGAGAAAACACTAAAATATAAAGACAAAGAAATTGTGGTGCTGAAACATACCAAGAAGAGTAAGAGAGATGAGAAGAGCATATTTATTCTTGGCTAAAGAGTTATTTAAAAGAGTAAACTACAGATGGTTGATGCCAGAGGCCTCTTGTTCACTTGGACACAGAATTGACACAGTTGAAAAAGCTGAGCTATTCTACTTAGAATACTTTAGAGGAAAGGAGGAAGAAGTAAGAAAGGAAGAGTCACTAATTGAATTCGGTGGATAGGCGGTGGATCCAGAGAATAATGAGAATTGAGATCTACTAGAGCAATAAAACCTTCTTATAAAGCTTAAAGTGGATGAAAGAAAATTGATTACGATTTAACATGAATGGACTTAATTTGGCTACTAAAAGAAGGAAAGTATTTCACAAATTAGAAAAATTAAAATTTGAAATAATCTGCTTACAAGAGGTACATATTAAAAAACAACACGAATCTATACTAAAACAAGGAAAACTAGGGAAATTATTTACGTCACTGGCACAATCCAAAAAAAGAGGTGTGGTGTTATATTTTAAAGAAACAATTTTTGCACAACTAATCTACACAGATGATGATGGAAAGATTCTGATGGTGGAGATAATGGATAACAGTGTGAAAGCACTTTTAGTTGCAATTTATGCCCCGAATGATAAACAAGAAGAATTCTACAGAAAATTACATACGAAAATAATTGAATTGGACTATGTTAATATTTGTATGATGGGAGATTTTAATGGAATAATTAATAAGCAGTTGGACTATAAAACACAGAAAACAACAAAGAAAGTTAGAAAGATACTACCAAAATCCTTCCTTCAAATAACAGAAGAATTTAATTTAAAAGATGCATGGAAAGAGAGAAATGCAGAAAGTAAGCAATATACTTTTTATTCAAACAGGCATACATCCTGATCTAGAATAGATATGACATGGATGTCAGCAGAATTATTGACTTATGTACAACAGATTGAAATAGAAACAAGCACTTGGGCAGATCATAATCCAGTGTCAGTTATTTTGAAAGGATGCAAGAGGAGATCTAGATAGACTTTAAATAATATGATATTAAAAGAAAAAGACTTTAAACAGAAAATAGAGAAAGAACTGGTTTTCTTCTTCAAAGAAAATAGAAAAGAGGATACATCTTTGCAGAATCTCTGGGACACGATGAAGGCCTACACAAGAGGCTTGATAATAGATTATACTAGGAGAAGAAACAGAAAACAGAAAAAGACATTCACGACATCAGAGGATGACTATAAAAGATTGGAAAAAGATTTACAGAAGTCCCCACAAAAAAAAGACATAAACAATAAAATGGATATAATTAAACATAAAATGGGACTAATGGAAAAAGAGGAATTAGCACAAAAAATTAAAAATGCCAAGCAGAATTACTTTGAAGATGCAAACAAACCAGGCAGATGGCTAGCTTATAAACTGAGAAAGGAAAGAGAAGCAAGAAGGATTAGTCAATTAATAAATAAAGGACAGGTTTGATATGGAAATGAGAAGAAAAAAATTATACAAGATTACTATGGAAAACTATACTTTCAAGAAAATATTCAAGAAGAAAAAATCAAGCAATATCTTCAGAAGCAAACCTATCTCAGAAACCTAAAAATATTGAAACAATGTTAGAAGGAAATATAACAATGATGGAATAAACAGAAGCCTTAAAAAACCAGAATGTTGGGAAAGCACCAGGTCCAGATGATTTGTCAGTGGAATTTGACAAGACTTTTCAGGAAACATTGAACTTTCATCTTTTAAAAGTTATGAAGTTATGTTAAAGAAAAGAATACCAAAAACATGGTCAGAAGCATACATTACACTTGATGGCCTTGATGTTTCTTGATGCACAAAAAGCCTTTGACAAAGTGAGTTGGTGATTTATTTTATTGCAATTGATGTAAATGGGCTTTGGTAAAAAAATTATCCAAGCCATTGAAACAATATAGCATGAACAAATTGCAAAGGTGATGGTGAATGGAGAATTAACAGAATCCATAGATATAAGAAAACGGACAAGGCAAGGCTGTCCATTGTTGCCTTTGCTGTTTGTGTTAACATTGGAAGTGTTGAACAGGAATATTAGAGAAGAAAGAGAAATAAAAGGAATGAAAATTAAAAAGGAGGAGTATAAATTGCAAGCTTTTGCAGATGACCTGGTATTTATATTAGAAGACCCATTGGAAACACCACCCAATAGAAAAAAATAGAAGAATATGGAAAAGTAGCAGGTTTGACAATAAATAAAGACAAAACAAAGATATTAACAAAGAATATGTTAGCAAGACGAAAGAAAGAGTTGGAAGAAATTTTAAAAATACAGGTCACGAACAAGGTTAAATATTTAGGGATACATATTACACCAAGATGTAGTACACTGAAGGAAGATAACTATGTTAAATTCAAACAACAGATTGCAACAGATTTGATAAAATGGGAAAAACTGCAACTATCATTGATTGGGAGAATATCCACAATTAAGATGAACATATTGCCTAGAGTTTTATATTTATTCCAGACAATTCCTATTTGACTAGAGAAAGAGTTTTTTGAAGATTTAAATAGAATTGTGTTGAAATATATTTCGCAGGGTAAAAAAGCAAGAATATAATTAAAACTGTTACAAGATGCAAGAATAAGAGGAGGGTTCGCCTTGCATAAGTGGGAGCTATATTACCAGGCGACAAGTTTGATGTGGGTAAAGGAATGGATAACACTAGGAACAGTAGATTATTGACTTTAGGAGGCCATGACTTGCTGTTAGGATGGCATACCTTTCTCTGGTATAAGGGAACTAAAACACAGGGGTATTTTAGAAGACATTATGTTCAAGCGGCATTGTTTTTGAACTGGGAGAAGATAAAAAGACAATATTACTTAAAAATTCCAACATGGACATCAACTATTGAAACTGTTTCTTTTTTTAAAAATTTTTATTGATTTTAAAACAAATATAAACAAACTTAACATAAAAACATAAGCCATCTTCCATATATATATACATACAATGTGCCGGTTGATTTACATATTATTTTGTGCAACCATTTTGTAGTTTTCTATTACAATTACATTATATATCCTCTCATACTTTCAATCAAATATCAAGTACATTTATATCTTTATTAATCAATCATTGACTATATTTTTATTCATTTATATTTTATAAAATAATCATATTTTACTTAATTTATTTTACAACAATTCATATTGTCCTCCCAGATCTATCCTAGAAATCATTTTGTAAATATAATTAAAAAAGAAAAAAGTACATCTTTATATGCTTATTATTTTCTAAAAATCTACATATTCCATTACTATATTTTATTATCTAACCACTGATAGAATAGATCCCAAACTTTGTAAAATTGTTTATCATCTTGTTCTCGAATTTCAAATGTCAATCTACTCATTTCAGCACATTCCAACATTTTCTTAATGATCTCCTCCTGTAATGGTATCTTCTCATTTTTCCAGTTTTTAGCAAATGCAATCCTAGCTGCTGTTAATACATTTACAATCAGATATTTCAAGTCTTTACTATATATTTCAGGCAAAATTCCCAATAAAAAAATCTCTGGTTTCAAGTCTATATGCTTATGTGTCATTTTTTCCAACCACATGTGGATTTTAGTCCAATATTTTTTAGCGTCCGGGCATGTCCACCACATATGGTAATATGAGCTGGGTGTCTGATGACATTTCCAACACTTTTTGGACTTATTCTTGAACATCCTTGCTATTCTTGTTGGGGGAAAGTGCCACCTGTATAACAAATTTCCCCCAACATTCCCCCAAAATTGTGGTTTCAAAATTATAAAATGACAATGTCAATAGCATATAAAGAAAATTTTGAAACCACAATTTTTGCCATTTTTCTAAGTCAATCCCATGTCCAAAATTCTTCCCCCAAGCAATCATACTTTCTTCAACTTGTTCTTCTAACTTAATTTCCAATAAATATCCATATAATCTTTAATCACCTTTTCATCAGCACCTGTCAAAATCTTATCTAAAACGGTCAATTTATCATAAAAACCTTCTGTTTTAATGTCTTTATCATACCTTGATTGTATTTGCGCATATGAAAACCAATTCATCTTTATACTTGTTCTTCTAATTTTTGCACAGATTTAAGTTCACCCTTTTCATTCAATATTTCACCATATCTAACTGTTTGCTCTTTTTTATATATTATAGGATAAGAAAGTGCCTACTATTGAAGCTGTTTCTTATCCAATAAAATATAAAAAGGAACAAACAGTTAGATATGGTGAGATATTGAATGAAAAGGGTGAACTTAAATCTATACAAGCATTGGAAGAACAAGGTATAAAATGAATTGGTTTTCATATTTGCAAATATAATCTAGGTTTGATAAAGACTTTGAAGCAGAAGGTATTTATGATATGTTGACTGATTTAGATAAATTTTTGATGGGTACTGGTGAAAAGGTAATTAAAAAACTTTATGGACATCTATTAGAATTTAAGTTGGAGGAGGAACAAGTTAAAGAAACGATGATTGCTTGGGGGAAAAATTTTGGATATGGGATTGGTTTAGAAAAATGGCAAAAATTGTGGTCTCAAAATTATAAAATGACAATGTCAACTGCATATAAAGAAAATTTGTGCAAGATGTTTTACCCCCAACGAGACATGTTTAAGAATGTTTAAGAATAAATCAGATAAATGCTGGAAATGTCATCAGATATCTGGTTCATATTACCATATGTGGTGGATATGTTCGGACACAAAGAAATATTGGACTCAAATCCACATGTTTGGAAAAAATGATAAAACATATAGACTTTAAACCAGAGATCTTTTTATTGGGAGTCATCCCGGACATATACGATAAGAAATTGAAATATTTGATTGTAAATGTTTTAACAGCGGCTAGAATTGTATTTGCAAAGAACTGGAAAAATGACAAAGTACCTATGTAGGAGGAAATTATTAAAAAAATTATGGACTGTGCTGAAATGTGTAAACTGACATTTGAAATTAGAGAACAAGAAGACAAGCAATTTTATATGATATGGGATTTGTTTTATCAATGGTTGGATAAAAAGACATGGTCAGGTAACAGAATAAATAATTTTGTTATAGAAGCTTAATAGATTGATACAAAATATAATGTAGACATATATAACCATTGGATGACAGCATAATACAATATTGATGGAATAAATAGCAGGATAATTAATAATTGATAAATAGATAAACATATGTTAGTTTGACAATGTGAGATTGATATAAATTGTGAACGATTATGAAAGGATCGCACAAAAGCTTCTAAACCAACTGACACACTGTATGTATAAAATGGAAGATGGTTTTATGTTTTTTTTATATATTGTCTGTGTATGCTTGTCTTAAAATAGAAATTTTATATACGGAAAAAAAAGAAGAAAGGGAAAAACGCCTTGAGCATAGTTTGCTCCAAACATTGACTACTCCTCAGAGGAGACTCCTAAACTTAGCAAACCCCTTGCAATGAGGCACAAGGGTCCTAACTTCAGCTACCAGCTCGCAGCACCATCTCGTGGTCAAGTAATGAGTTTTACAAGAGCTTCCGAAATTCATCTATTAGCTCATAGCAACCCCTTATGGTCAAGTAGTGAATTTTATAGGAGTTTCCTAAATTCAGCTACCAGCTCACTGCAACCCTTTGTGGTCAAATAATGAATTTCACAGGAATTTCCTAAATTCAGCTACCACCTCACAGCGCCATCTGTGGTCAAATATGAATTTTACAGAAATTTCCTAAATTCAGCAACCCCTTGCAACGTAACCCAAGGGTCAAGTACTGAAGTGCAACACAATCAACGGGCCAATCTAAAGCATGGCAGCATCTTCAGCCATGGCAGATGTCTCTGATGTACCAGAGGACTCGAACCCTCCATCCACCCATAATGTAAACATGGAGCTTGGTTCCCAAAACCCAGAATCAGATGTCCAAAATTCTGAAGATGCAGTGGAACCTCAGAAAGCCTATGACCTCAACAGCATAGGAAGCTTACTGAGATCATGGAGTCATGCTTGAGGGAGGATTGGGACAAGCAGTATCGATGCTATGCAGACTAATGGTCTCAGCTGCTGGAGATCTATGATACCCACAAACACAAGCTGTCCCTCGAGAGAATCCAAACGTTGCAGAATGATCTAGATGACCTTCTTGGACGGTGGAGAAACAGCGAAAGTAACCTCAAATCCATCCAGTCAAGGCTGGGTGACTCAAAGCTCCAGGCGCACATACAATGCTTCAAGAAGCTAAACAAGGAACATGAGGACTACATTCGGAGAGGCAAAGGCTCCCTCCATGCAGTACTTCATGATGCACTGCAACTATAAAAAATATCGGGGGAGAGGGCCACATCCAATATAGCCCTTCAATCACATATTGCTTCCTCCCATTATTCTAAGAAAGCCTCCTTCCTCCATCCCAAGCCAACTAGATCTCAAACAGGTTCTAGCGTCTCACAGCAATTGAAAGCTGCTACCTCTTCCCATCCTTCCAGAGCATCCTCCCATTGCAGCAAAGCATCTAAGGCCTCTAAAGCAGCAAGTTACGCCGAACGAGCTGCAGAAGCCCAAACAGAAGCTATAGTAGCAGACACAGATTTGCATGCAAAAGAGGAGGTGACATAGCAGAAGGAGGCAGTAGCAACTCAAGCAGAAGCCCAGGCCAACCAACAGGCAGCAATGGCCAAAGCTCAGGCCAACCAACAGGCAGAAATAGCTGAAGCTCAGGCCAGCCAAAAGGCAGCAATGGCCAAAGCTCAGGCCAAATTGGAGTTGCTCGAATGACAAAGGGAGACGGCAACAAAGACAGCACGGGCCGCAGCATTACAGAAGGTAGCCAACAATGCCTCCCTCAACTTCAACTTTGGATAGTTGGAAAAAGAGAGCCCAGATAAATGGGTCAAGGCCTATGTGGATACGCAGCACTCGCTATGACATGAGCAGGCAAAACCGGCACAGTTACTTAGCAGTCTCCTAAAACCAGGGGATCGAGGGGATGAATCTCAACCACAGACCTCTAACACCAGTCACAAAACTGATGTTGTAAGACCTAAAACTTGACATTCCATTCCCGAACCCAGAAGACCTACCCCAATATCTCAAGACCTACAGGGAAAGCAAATTAGCCCACCAGTAACAGCGAAGATTTCTCAGCAGAGAGACATGTATCAAGCGGCAACTCCTTAGCTCAATCCAAATGTAGTGGAGTTCCTGCCACAACCTCAACACTATTTGAGCTCAGAGGTACAATGAGATAACTGCGGTTGGCCTGCCCAGAAATGTGAAGCTCAACCATCGTATACGGCATAGCAGGACAAACTCCTCGGTATGTAATATTTTTTCCAAATTCTTTTCCAATCCTCCAAATTAATATTGTGTCCTACATTTCTTGTCCATGCTATCATTGGGCCCTTCACCAATTCTTCCGCCATTTCAAACTCTAATAAATAGTTATACATTTTTGAAATTACTTTAGAAAAAATATTATAAAATAACAAAATCCATGGTATATAAAGAGAATCAATATAAAATGTGTTATCGATGGTATCTGGCCCTTTGAGATTAGCCAATATGTATCCCAAATTAAGTCCACTTTGCTGGAAATGCAAACAAACAAGGGGTACCATCTTCCACGTATGGTGGCTTTGCCCAAAAAGTATGAAATATTGGACAAAAATATGAACATGGATAAAAGAAATTACAACTGTTCAATTAGAGCTTAAAACAGAAATATATTTACTGGGAATAATAAAGATGAATACACAAAATAAATAAAATATTTAATTTTACATATAATTACTGCAATGATACTAGTGCTCACGCAGTGTTGGAAAAGAGACCTTATGCCAACAGAGAGTTCAATAATCCAAAAAGTCTACGATTGCACTGATATGGACAAACTTACTCTAAAATTGAAAGAAAAGAAACACTCAAAGTATTATACAGTCTGGGAAAGCTGGTACAAATGTATAAACAGAAACCAGTGAGTAAATAAATAAGGATGGAATAGTATAAAGAGGTTAAAGTATGAGCAATAACCAGATATATGAAATAAGTATTAGAATATTTGATATATAAGTGTTAAGCCTGGGTTCCCCAACCAGGGTTAGGTATACAAGCTAAA
>BLBF01000018.1:14538428-14549341 GCA_015471245.1 Laticauda colubrina
TAACCACTCCTTTAATTGCTATTTCACAGTTAAAGCTGCAGACACTCTAACATACACTAACTATGATTCATAGTTATTATTTCACCTAAACCAGTTAGGGTAAACAATGTTATCCCTAACAATAAGCACCATCTAACTAATGTTTATCGTGTTTTGCATTTTTAATGAAATGTTTTGTATTTTATATTTTGTATGTATATTTTGAATATTTAATAATTTTTTTGTTTATTAAAAATTGGCAGGAGAAAATGAAGTTATTAGACAACATTGATTGTATCTAGTCTTCATCATTTTGAATTTATTGCAATGTTAATAAAGTTCTTCCCTCCACAAAAAAAAGTAGTATTGGAGGACGTCGTATAATGTACAAAGAAAGCACAATTACACAACCAGAGCAAAGAACAGAAAGGCAATTTTTCTACCCAAAAGTTTAGACAAGAAAAAGCACATGAAATAAGAATCAACCCAGATGAGAAAGGACAATGATAAAATTGACCAATGGGTGAGGAATCTATCTGATAGAGAGCTTACCCAAACAGAAAAGAACATTTTATCCAAAGGACTATATTTTGCAGTAGCACCAGAACAACTACCAATTGTAAATCTCACAGCCACACAGTCAGCCATCAGGAATAATAAAAGGCAGAGGTAGAACAATTAAGGATAAAGGTATCTTCAAGCTTCACCTGTGCCAAAACACCACCCACCAACCTAAAGGCCATGTCACACTGCCCAACGGATGCAAAAACGGATGAGCAAAATGTTCCATCCATTGTTATCCGCTCTCAAAAGGGGCAAAAATTTGCATAAGCAGAGCGGATAACATGGAAAGGAACAGACGTGGGGAAGACGCAGAGCGGATGTATAGAGGATGCAGAGCGAATGTATAGAGGATGCGTAGAGGATGCGTAGAGGATGCAGAGCAGATGCAGAGCGGATGCGTAGAGGATGCAGAGCGGATGCATAGAGGATGCAGAGCGGATGCAGAGCAGATGCAGAGCGGATGCAGAGCGGATGAGCTGCATCCGCTTTCATCCTTTCTCCATCCATGCTACTAACGCTGCGCATCCGTTCTGCTTCCTCCCTGTGTCCGTTTACCGCTGGAACGGATTTGAGTTGTGCGGATGCACAGCGGATGCCTAGCGGATATAGCAGATGCGTAATGGATGCAGAAAGGATGTCCCCCGTATGCCTAGAGGATGCAGAACGGATGCATTGGATACATTTTCTGCTCAAAAGTTTTGGACAACTCAAAACTTTCTGAGCGGCTGAAACGTCAATAAACGGATGCTGGACGGATAGAGAGGAAGCAAAACGGAGGCAGTGAGTACATCGCGTTAACCAACGGATGGCAAGGTTTTTTGTCCATTTTACATCCTCTTTGCATCCGTTGGTGCAGTGTGACATGGGCTTAACAATTCAAGAACAGAGAGCAGTGTCATCCCTAAGAAGAGACCCAAACATCACCATCTTGCTGGCTGATAAAGGAAGATGCACAATTATCCTGAACACAAATAACTACAATGCTAAGGTGGACTTTTCTGAAGGACACTGCTGCATATAAGATTCTGAAAAGAGACCCTACCAGCAATTATAAGAACAAGGTAATTGATTTCCTGCAACAACTACTGAAGGACAATGTCATTGACAAACCACAATACTACTGCCTTTACCTTGGGGAAGCTATTCCATGTATATATGTACTCCACAAAATCTACAAAGAAGGAATTCCATTCAGATCAATTGTCAGGAACATGAACTCCATCACTTACAACAATGCAAAAAAAAAAAAAAAAGTCAGTGGTGGTATTCTACCGGTTTGGCCTGGTTCTGGCATAGCAGTAGTGCTCAAGAACAGTGGAAATTGAACAGTTCTGAGGAGCTGCTGTTGAGCCCACCTGTCCACCCAGCCTCCCACATTGACCTTTATTCCCTGCTTCTGAAGCGCAGCTGCTTTGTGTGGAAGTTAGAAACCACAGGAGCTGTAGAAGTAGTAGCATGAGAGAAAAGGGAAAGTCCCAAGATCAGCTGGCAGTCGAGGAGTCTCAGACAGAGAAAAACGGAAGTCTCAAATGACAGCAGCAAAATGGCGGTTAGCTGTATTGTAAAGGAAAAAGAGCGTGGCTGGAAGGGATTGGAATGAAAAAGAGAACGTGGAGAGAGTGAGTGTAAGTGAACGTGAAAGTGAAGTGAGAGGTAACAAAGTTCGGAAGAAAAAGGGACGGGGCAGTTGGAGAGATGGAGCTGGAGGAAAGGATTTATTTTGAACTGGCTGAGAGAAGTGAATAAGCAATATTGTGGGAGGATTTTAGAGGAACGGCAGAAGGAAAGACAAAAGTGAAGGAGAATGGAGGTGTGAAGAGAGGTCGGTGAGTGTGGAACTGTTGGAAGGAACGGGACATTTTGGAGAAGAAGAAAGCTGAAAATGGCTGATTGAGACAGAGGAAGAAACAATGTGCTATAAGACTGAGTGGCAAATGCAACAAATGATGGGGAAAGTTTGACAGAGACAGAGACAGAGACAGTAACACATTGAATGGAGAACCTGAAAATAAGGTGACAAAATACAGCTGTATGAAAAAGTCCTGCATCCTTTCAGTTTTAAGCTTTATTTACATGTTTAATCAATTTTTCACTCATAGAAACCACATAAGATTAGTACTTTGATGAAAATTTCTGTAGTCGGATTGAGATGTATAATTTTTATTAATATAACCAAAGTCTTTTTAAGATTTTGAATGAGTTTATGTGCTAAAACAAACACAACTTGCTACTTGAAAGTAGCCAATCAGCGAGATTTGGCTGACCAATCAAAATGCACAGAGCCTAAATCTATGAGCCAATCTATGTTGTCATACTCTCTAACTATAAATTGGCATGATAGGCATCAAGAAATTTGATAGGCATCAAGAAATTTAATTTAGCTCTGGCTATGAAGGCCTTTGCTTTCTTCAGTACTGAGCAACGGCATCGCATCATTGTGCTTCATGAAGAGGATTACTGCTGTACAGAAATAGCCAAGAGAGTGAAATGCCATCGCACCACAGTGAGCAGAGTGGTTGAAAAATACCAAACAACTGGTTCAGTTGATGACAGGCTGTGCTCTGGAAGACCAAGAAAGTCAACAAAACGGCAAGATCGGGTTCTGCAACGCATTTCAATGGCTGACAGGAAGCTCATCTCATCTCAGATTACAAGAAGTTGAGGTGAAACATGTGATGTAAAAGTGCGTACAAGCACAATGCATCACATGCTGCTTGCCAGAGGGCTCAAAAGCTGCAGGGCTCAAAGTAAACTTTTGCTCATAGACGCTCACTGCTCTTGTCGATGTGCGTGGGCCAAGAAGTATGCCAAGTGGACCAAGAAATATGCCAAGTGGACCAACAAACAGTGGGACAAGGTCACCTTCAGTGACAAGAGCAATTTCTACTTGACTGGGAATAAGTGCAATAAGTATGTCAGAAGATTTCCAGCTGAAGAATTTAGGCCTACTGCCTGAATCTATCTGTGAAGCATCCATTGCACATGATGATCTGGGGCTCCTATCACTGCTTCTGATGTTGGTTGGATACAAATCGTGCAGGGAATCATGAATGCCAAGCAGTATTAAGTCCTGGAAAAGACCATGCTTCCTTCAGCTCAGCAACTTGTACGGAAGGACTTTTGCTTCCAGGATGAAAACGCTCCTTGTCATCGAACTAAGTCTGTCCAGCAGTGGATGAAGAAGCATGGTGTTTGACTCCTGGATTGGCCAGTTCAGAGCTCAGATTTGAACCCAATTGAGAACTTGTGGGCCAAGATTGGTTACAAAATAAGCAAGAAGCATCCGAAGACCAAGCAAGAGCTGCTTGAATCCATTATTGCAGCCTGGCACCACACTGTCACCAAAGGTCATATACAAAGGCTCATATAGGCTATGCTGAAGCGATACCGCCTAGTGTTAAGCGATAAAGGTTTGTCAATTTCATATTAGTAATCATTTTGGCTACTTAAATGGTCCTTTTCAGGCCCACAAACAATAAACAAAACACGAGCATCAGCCTTCATAATTGCAACACGTATGCCACTGGGTATGCATATCAGTTAATATGTTTTCATAGTCATTGTAAGCATGCATTGTAAGCATGCAAGAAAATCCACAATCTCCATCCAAACAGCACCAAATTGCAAAAAGCTTATGCTTTTCACTTAAAAACCACCAGTATTTATTTAGATACAACAATATTTGCATAACAGTTAGCATAAAATATCATAAAATCAATGGCCTATTCAAAAAAATGTCATAAACCATAAACCGTAAAGCATGCAGAACTTTTTCACACAGCTGTAGCTGCAAAACAAAGTGCCTTATCATATGTTTATGCTGTTTCTATGACAGAGTTTAGAGTTGTAACATTAACTTAGATTATATACTTTGAATACACACTATACAATATAGAAAAGATTGCCTGAGTCCTCATATTGTGAAGTAGGAATTTTTGCTTATGATACCAGGTTACTGTTGATTGTACTTAGACTAAAGCAAGTAGATTATAATGTATAGTTATCACATTCAGATTATTTAGATGGTTGTTTAAGCAAACTTATTTTACTATTAATATTAATTAATACAAACTACCAAGTAACACTGTTAACAACTATAGAATAGTGACATATCATATTATATAAAGTTGATATAAGACTATAAGATAACAACATACTGAATATCTTTGATTGTATTAAATAATAAAAGAAGGGAGACATAGAAGTTGAAGGGTTGGAAAGTGACTTGTAAAATATTACTAAAGAGCAGGTGCAATTAAGTGAACATATAGTTGATGGTAGAGTGGAAGAAGTTAAATATTAAAAATGACAACCACTACAATGGTTCTACGGACTGGAAGGAAAACACCCTCAAACCTTCCTTGGCGTCAGTTGACCTTTGGAACAGAGATCTATAAACATCATGCTGGGCGCAGAAAAATCTAGTAGTACAGATGATGCAGATGACACTTTTGGTGATACAAGAAACCATGCTCAAAATGCAAGAATCCATGACCAAGAACCATGAAGAAATGAGAGGTGACATACACAAATTAAATAGTAAAATAGGCGAAATCCAACAGATAATGGGGGGAAAAAATGAACAAAAACTGAAAGTGATTGAAAGCAGAACAGAACAGACCAAAAAGAAATTGGAAGTGGCAGACCAAAAACTAATAGCAATAAATAAAGATTTAGGGATTATATTATAAATTTAGAAATGGAACGAGCAGCCTTCTATCTACGCTTCCAAAATGTGATTGAAAATAAAGAAGATGACCTGAGAACAATTATGGCAGATATAATAGCAGACGCCACACAACAGGAGACCCAAGAAGTTTGAAATGATATAGATGAAATTTGCAGAGAACGTATAAATTATGCCAGGCACTATAAGTTGCCGAGGGAGATACACAACAGATTCACAAAGAAAACGGTAGGAGATTAAGTTTATAAAGTAACAAGAGATGAACCAATGACATACAAAAGTAAAAATATAATACAGGCATGGAAACAGATTCCCAGAAGAATAAGAGAACAAAGGAGAGACTACCACTTTTTAACATTGCATCTGATAAAACGTAACATTTAGATGGCTTATTCCGGAAGGCATGCTTATAACTTGGCAAGAGAAGAAACTAAAAATAGACAGTTTAAGAAAGGCTCAGAATTTCTACGATGAACTGATGATAGTAGTAGAAGAAATTGGCAGTAAAGAAGAGTTAGAAAGTAGAAGTCAAGAGGAACAGCAATCAGAAGAAAGTCAGAACAAGAAGAAAGAAAATAGTATTTAAATTCAATGACATTATCAAACAGCAGGATTTAAATAGCAGTTCAACATACAAGCATTGTAGTAGTTCCATTACAAAAACATTTACTTTTAATTCAGGTACTGTAATAGATTTAAGATAGTTTTATCCCCTGTACTTAAATATTATTTCCAATTTATTTGATTATTTATTGGAAGATAGAATTTCTACAGATATGATACCACCCAATTTTAAAAGATTAATTAAATAAAAAACAAAACTAGTATATGTCTTGGCCAAAGAGGCTGTGGGGAAGAAACTCAAATCCATAATAGTTATGACTTTATTGTGCGAAAGGAATGTTTACAGAATATTTGGAAGTTTTTAATTCTTCATGAGGCAAAGTAGTTAAATATCCAGGGAGAAAATGTGAAAAGAATATTTTGCTGATATTTGATCCATGTCTTAAATAAAACAAAGGATTGCCAACCATGCCCATTGCGTCTAATCAGGACAGAAGTTGTTTTCAATTGTATTAGTGCATCAGTTTCCCAAGATTGCTGGAAACAAGAAATAAGTAATTGTTGGACCAAAAATTCTGGAAATATGAAATGTAGTTGAATTAACATAAAATGCACTAATTCTTTAGAAGACTGAAAATAATTAAATATTACAAAGCATTGCAAAAAGAGACACAATATAACTCAGTGTAGAGCCAATGTTCAGACAGGAATCAGAAAATCAGAATGTCCTTTTAACAGTACAGGTATCGAACCAGAGGATCCCGAATCTCTTGTTTGTCACTTTCAATTCCCTTCTAGAAACTGAAATTAAGTTCTCATTTATAACTAGAGAGGGGGAAATTATTAAATTAATTACAAGAGGAATAATCATTTAAATGTATTTAATGTTATTTAAATGAAAAATATATTAGTCACACATACTTTATGGAAGTGTGTCAAAGTTTGCATTCCCAGATGAAATATAAAAAAAAATGTTCCCTTCTGTTTTAACAACTCAAGCCCAAATGTATGAATTTATATCATCAGAAAAAATAATTAAGGTTGGAATTGTAGAATCTGAACTTGAAGATAATTCTAGGCTGTGTTTGCACATTATCTGCAGTTTACATGATCTAGACTTAACAGTCTAGATTTACACAATGCACTGAACCTCAAACTAGCTAGTCATATTCTAGCTAAATGTGTGTGCAAGCCTAGCGTTATTAAAAACCAGGTGTTAATTTTCAGCCACACAGATAATCTTATAACAGCATGATCCTGATCCAAAGAGATGGTTACCACTTTGGACAATGTTGCTCTTACTTTCAATAGGCTCTGGAATTCCAATTTTTAACTCCTGCATTGTAGATTCCTAGGGGGAAATCTAATTGTGATTTTAAAGATTTGTATTGTGTATGCATCATTAAACAATGCTTACTGTTCACTAATATCTTCACCTCCCTACAATTCCACATTGCAACATACAAATTGATCTAGTTAAGTCCTGGAGCTCTGTATTACTTGGGTGTTATATAAACTGAAGTTGGCCTATTTCAAGATGGGAAAGTTTTTCTTAGATCTAGTGTGTATTCTCCTAAACGGCTCTTTTCATAGGGGAGGGCAGGGGAAAAAGATTAACTTGTTTTATGCTCAATGAAAAACATTTCTCTCCAGTTTACAAACTCCAATTCATCCCTCAAATGTGTGCTTGTTTTGTGTATTACCTAGGGATGCATGACATAAAAGATATTTTAAAAATGTATGTAGAGGCCAGATGTCTTGCCAGATGTTGTATAGAAAAAAGGTATTCCTACTAAACTGCTTCTGTTTCAATTTATTTATTTTCTTTCAGAAAGGCTTAGGGCTAAAGATGGTACAACGGCAGGCAGGCAGAAACTGATTGACCAACAAATCCTTTTGAAATGAGAGTTATGTGTGCAATTTGAAGTTCAGTAAGTATGAATGGGGAAATGATATCACCTTAAGATTTCCTTGTTTTTCCTCAAGTTATTTTTCATCTGTTTAACCTGGTGATGATCTATAATACCAAATAATCTCCTTAGCAAGACATTTTTAAAAATAGAAAAGGAATCACAGATTGAAGGGATACTTCCCTGCTCCGCACCCCTACCCCAATGTCCCAATCTACGTTATACTTTAAATCATTCCTGCAATTTTTTAGGAGGATCTAGTAGAGTCTGAGTCTTAATACCAATTTGCTTAATAGCAATGCAGGCTTTTTTTTTAAAAAAATGTAGTCATTCAATTGTTATCAGCATTACCTTTTATTAAAGTTTGTGCATCTCACATTAAAATACTCTAGCAGAATGCAGACAACTTACTCCATCCAGTAATTAAACATAATTAATGGCACTTCTATGGTTCAACATGTCATACATGTTTTGTATAAATGCAGCCAACCACACTAACCATAATTAAACCACAGCTTAGTATAAGGTATGAATATTGTTTTTTATCAGTTGTCATTTTGTTTAAATTATGAGAGACTGCAGTATATAAAGCGGTAATTCACATTTGGCAATCGCACCTATAGCAAATATTAACCCTCTAAGTTGAAAAAAGAGAAGGCAATAAAGAAATCAGTGTTTTAATGGTGGGACAATGCCAGGTATTTATTAATAAGAGTTTTCTGTATGGAAGTACCAAAAAAAGAAAGATGAGTAAACCAGCTATTAATTTTGGGCACAAGGTGTGGTTAAAGTGCTTTCAAGTATATTGTATAAACAAAAATACTTAGCTCTTTTCAAGTTTCTTGATTCATACAACATACTGTTCTTTAAATGTCCTGGTTTTCCATATTGTATAAATAAACAACAACACAGACCATATTTTTCAAAACAAGTATTTTTTTATTTATTTAGCGAGCAAAGGAGAGGGGACTGAACATAGGGCCTGATCTCTCATATGGATGATTTAATACTAAAGCCCCTGTCACACAGCACCAATGGATGCAAAGAGGATGTAAAACGGAGAGAAACATTTGCCATCTGTTGGTTAACGTGATGCTTCCGTTCTGTACTCACTGCGTCCATTTTTCATACTCTCTATCCGTCCAGCATCCGTCTACTGACATTTCATCTGCTCAAAAAGTTTTGACCTGCACAAAACTTTTTGAGCGGAAAATGTATCCAATGCATCCGTTATACATCTGCTACGCATATGGGGAACATCCATTAGACGTCTGTCATAATCCATTATGCATCCGCTATATCCGCTAGGCATCCGCTGCGCATCCGCACAACTCGCATCCGCTCCAGCGGAAAATGGACACAGGGAGGAAGCGAAACGGACGCGGAACAGACACGCAGCGTTAGTAGCACGGACGTAGAAAGGATGAAAGCGGATGCAGCTCGCATACAAAGCATTAAAACGGAAAAAACGTTCGCATAGGGGACGTATCTCGGATATTTAGGATGTCTGCAGGATGCCTAGAGGATGCAAAAGGACACCTAGCGGAAAACCTATATTTCCTATAAAAAGGAGGAGAAATCACCTGGATCTCACTTTCAGTCCAGCAGCCCTGCTGTGCAGACCTCTACAGCCTTCATCTGGCTCTTGCTTTCCATAGCATCCAGTCATCTCCACCATGGATCATCACACACTTCTTTTGGTAGCCACCATCGTTCTACAACAGTGCGAAGCCATCTACAGGCTCTTTCACCTGTTCTACACGAAGAAAAGGAGGCGGTCAAGAAGTGTCTGGGTCCGAAGATGGATCGCGAGAAGAGCCGAGTATGGACTGTATAACAAGCTGATGGTGGAGCTGAGGAACGAAGACCCTCGTGCATTCCAAAACTTCATGAGGATGCCGCCAGCCATGTTTGACGAAGTTGTGGAGCAGCTGAGACCCAGGTTGACCAAGCAGAGCACCAAACTCCGGCCCAGCCTGGAACCTGGGCTCAAGGTGGCACTGACTCTGCACCACCTGGCCTCAGGGACCACGTACAGGAGCATGCAGTACGCCTGGAGGGTGCCACACAACACCATCAGCATTGTGGTCAGAGAAGTGGTGCAGGCCATCATCGAAGAATACCTGGAGGAGCTCCTCCAGTGCCCCTCCACTGAAGAAGGCTGGAAGAAAGTTGCAGAGCAGTGGTATCAGAAGTGGAACTTCCCCCACACCGTTGGAGCCATAGATGGGAAGCACGTGGCCTACAAAGCTCCAGCCAAGTCAGGGTCCACTTATCACAACTACAAGGGCTTCTTCAGTATCATCCTCTTCGCCATGGTCGATGCTGACTACAAGTTCACGTACATTGATACTTCAGGCAACGGCTCATCTTCAGATGCCCAGATATACAACACCAGTCACCTCAAGGAGGGGCTGGAATGCAACCTCATCATGGGCTTCCCAGATCCAGACCCCCTCCCAACGACACACAAGATGTGCCCTACTTCATTGTGGGGGATGCCTTCTCCCTCAGAACCTACCTTATGAAGCCCTACACTTCCAGATGCCTCACCCGTGAAGAGAGGATCTTCAACTACAGGCTGTCCAGGGCAAGGCGGGTGGTGAACACCTTTGGCATCCTGACCAACAGGTTCCAGGTACTTCTCACCACCATGCAGCATCGCCCAGAGACTGTGAGGAACATCGTGGAAGCTTGCTGCATCCTGCACAATCTCATGCGCACCCGCTACCCAGTGTTGCAGAACAGGCTCGTGGACCTCCAACAAGGCAATGGGGACATGGAGCCTGGGGAATGGAGGCAAGGGCGAAACCTGATAGACACTGTGGATGTGCAAGGCCCCAACAGAGCTTCACGTGAAGGGAAGAAGCAGCGCAACCTCCTGAAACACTGGTGCAACTACCCAGCTGGAGTGGTGGAGTGGGAAGACAGGATGGTAGATGCTTAATAGATGCTTCCTTCAGCCTGTCTCATCACACTGATGAGATTGTGCCATGTATGTTAAGTGGCCCTACAATGAACAGGGCATTTAATAAAGAATTGTGTTTATTTTGAAATGTGTGGATCAATGATTACATTATTATTGATAATAAAGGGCCAAAGGTGTGGCACCTGGGAGGGTGGACCATACAGTCCCACTATGCTTGCACTGGAGGTTTATCTATCCCACAGCTATTACCCATCCCAAAGGTATCCCTGCCCATCCCACA
>BLBF01000018.1:14549351-14580559 GCA_015471245.1 Laticauda colubrina
CAAAGGTATCCCTGCCCATCCCACAGCTATTACCCATCCCAAAGGTAACCCTGCCCATCCCACTGCTATCTTAACCCATCCCACAAGCATGCAAAGGCTTAAACCATTTCTAAAAGTTTCCACCAAGACTTTATTGACTAAAAGAACTGAAGCAAGTGTGTGAAGCAAAGATAATCTTTATTAATAACAAACTGTAAAAGAAAATGACCCAAGTGTCCCAAGCAAAATTAAAGTCATCAGTAGCAACCCAGTCTCTGGCACTCTTCTCAGTCACTCTGAGGCGTGCCCATCATCTCAGGGGTGAAGGGTCCAGGTCCTTTGGAGGTGGCTGCTGATGGAGTGCTGGTCTGAGGTGCCATTGGGGTGCCTGGCCCCGAGAGGACAACAGGGGATGGTGTGTGGAGGAAGCTCTCAGAGAGCTGGCTCAGTCCTGTGATGTTGAGAGCCCCTTCCTCCAGGACATGGGGTGTCAGTCCCAAGACCGATGACAGATGTTCTGAGGCCAGGCTTGGCTGTGGGATGGAGGAAGGAGGAGTGTAGTGGGGATGTCTGGTCTGCAGGTGAGCGAGGTGAGGCATGGGTGGCATCTGTGGCGTAGGTGGCATCTGTGGCGTTGGTGGCATCTGTGGTGTGGGTGGCATCTGTGGCGTCGGTGGCACCGGTGGCATACGATGTACCTGTGCCTGGACTGGGAATGGCTGCCTGTGCTGCTGGAGCTCCTGGTAGCCATAGCCTTGGTGAGGGCCTGTGGAAAGCCTTGGAAGGGCAGTGACATCACCTGGGGTGGAGGAGCAGACCTGGGTTGGGTGGGAGCAGGTTCAGCTGGGTCTGGAGGACCAGGATCATCATCAGCAGACTAAGCACCAGCAGGACCAGGATCAGCAGCAACAGAGTAAGCACCAGCAGCACCGGCAGGACCAGGAGCACCAGCAGGACCAGCAGCACCAGGAGCAGCGCCAGCAGAGTGAGCCCCAGCAGAAGCCCCAGCACCAGGAGCAGCGCCAGCAGAGTAAGCCCCAGCAGAAGCCCCAGCACCAGGAGCAGCGCCAGCAGAGTAAGCACCAGCAGAAGCCCCAGCACCAGGAGTAGCACCAGCAAAAGCTCCAGCACCAGAAGAGTCAGCCCGAGCAGCAGAAGCCCCAGCAGAAGCAGAGTCAGGGCCAGGGGGTGGGATGGTGGCCCTGTCCTTCTTGCCAGGGCTGGCAGGAGTAGGCACAGGCTTCCTCTTCTTCTCCATGGTTGTTGGCTGGAGATGTGTCTGGCAGCAGGTCTTTCCTCTGAATGGTGACCTGCTTGCGAGCTGCATCCTTTTATATCCGCGGGGCTGACGCAATGCATCCTCCCCGCATGCGCAGTGAACGCTTTGCATCTGCTAGGCATCCGCTAGGCATCTGCTAGGCATCTGCTAGGCTTGTGATGCATCCGCTTCATCCGCTAGGCATCCACTCTGCATCCGTTCCTTCCGTTGCGCGTCCGCTTCGCTGTGCTCCCCCAGAAGCCCCGTGGATGTGCCATCCGCTTCCATCCACTTCTATCCGCTAGGCTTCCGTGGAGCATCCGCTTTACATCCTGGCTACATCCTCCCCCCGTCCGTTCCTTTCCCTTGTTGTCCACTCTGCTTATGCAAATTCGGGGCACTTTTGAGAGCGGATAACAATGGATGGAACATTTTCTCGTCCGCTGTGTCCTTTTTACATACGTTTTGCATCCATCGGCCTATGTGACAGGCCCTTAAGCTATGCTATGGCTACAAATATAAACCAATACACTCTGTGTGATAATCTTATTTTATTTCACAGACACTGCATCTCTCTATGTGTATGTTAGTGTGTGTTCACACAGCATTTTAAGTTGAAATAAACAATGTTTGGGTCAAGGATGCATTAGGAAGCATTTAAATTTATACTGCTGGCTATTTTGCAAAGCATATGGTAACTATATTTATAAAGTTGCGCCATGGGAGAATTTCCTTAACTTCTATCATGATGGTCATTACTGGATTCAAATACCTGTTTATCAGAAGGGAAGTAGGTTCACACTCACAATGCTGTATCATTACAGTGGGACCATTTGGGGATCCAAATGTCATTATTGCAAGTATCTATGATGCTATAATTGTGGCCTTGCTTTGCAGCAGACCTGCTTTTATTTTTTATTAAAGTAATTAAAACAAAAAGCCAGTGTATGCACCAAGATGACTCCATTGACACATTGTGTGTGTGTGTGTGTGTGTGTGTGTGTGTGTGTGTGTGTGTGTGTAATAGTGAAGTATACCAAACAGTCTGCATCAACATAAACAAGCAAATGTTTAAATAGGGCACAAGCTATCTGCAAAAGCAAGGTAAAAATACACCACCTCAGAATAGAATCCTTTCTATTCTCCTTTCTTAATAGGAGAAATAGGAAAAAGTTTTAAAAAATGGGAGGGGGGGCACAGCTTCTGTAGCAAGAACTCTTTTCTTCCTGTCAGTATTATTTCAAATTTACTCTACTACGTTTGGGTACAAACTTTCATCCCTACTTAACCCATTTTTTTCCAATCTAAAGCAAAAACAATCATTCTGAAAAGCACTTGTATTCCAAAGCCTGAGATCTGCAAATAATACTATGGTATTAAGAAAAAGTTCCTTATTTTTCAGACAAGCTAGCTCTGGCATCTCCCTTCATGAAGGCATCCAAATATTCTACTTGCTACTGGTAGATGGAGGGATAAAAGTTATAATAAAACAATCACAGATACTCTTCAGACATTATGTTATGACCACAACTGAGCAGAGATAAGACTAAGTCGAGCACCCTTGACATCCAAGCACACACAACACACCTGGAAAGAGGTAATCTCTGCATTTATTTATTTATATTTGTTTGCTGCCCATCTCCCCTAGCTACATAGCTGTTCATAGACAGGCTCCCATATAAACAGAACTTATATACTTTGACATTTCTTCCTCATATAAAGCCCTTATTGTTGGCAGCACAAAAGATGTTCCCTGGTGAACTTGGCACTAATAACCTGTTCGCTGAAGGTGAATTATTAGATATTCAACACCAGGCCAGTTTTACATGGCAAAGCCAATTCTGTTCCATGTATTGTGCATGCTCCAAACACAACTATTTTGAAGGCTGCTGTCAGAACTTAAAAGGAAGTTATCTTATGAATCTTGTTCTTGCTAGTTATTAAAGCTTTCATCAAGCTCCAAATGATTTCATAGAAACATACAAGTAATTTCTTGATCAAAGCCATTTGCCAACTTTCCCTTTTTTGGACTTCTCAATATAGCCCATTTTTGTGCCACTTTCTAGTGGTTTCCCATCCAAACATTAAACAGGATTGTCCCTGCTCAGCTTTTCCCAATCAGCCAAGTGCTGCCATCTAGCTGAGTATTTTCAGATACTACTGCCCACTGACAATTAGCATCTGGCAGCAGCAAAGACAAAGCCTTTAGCATTACATTAAGTTGTATTATGATTTATCTGAATTAAAGAGTCCATTTCCATTTCTACATATAAACTAGCATGCTAAGTATATGCAGATTAACACCTTCCTTTATTCTTTTAAAGCAATATCTAAATGACCACTACCCCATAAGTTTGACTTTGGTTGGTGGTTTGTCCAGATGGACAGCTCCTAAGTACCAACTATCAAAATACACAATTCTACAGCTATTCGATCTCACATTCAACATATTTGGGTGTGAATGGCAAAAAAAAAAAAAAGAATTGTAACACTACAGGAAAACGCAAGAGGTTACAAAGGGGCAATATCGTCTGGACCTTTCATTAAAATTACACTTTTGAAGCAGTTACAATTCCATTTTTAATTCAGGAAAGTTACGGGTCGAGAGGGTGGAAGGACAGGAGTTTCCCCCTAAGATTTATTTAATGAGCAGCGATGAAAACATAGCGTACAATCGTACTCATTTTAGTCTGAAAATAAAAATGACTTCTCCTTTTAAGAATTCCGCAAGACAGTTACGAAGCTCGTTTTTTGTAAGAGGAAAAGCTCAGCGGTCGCCTTTCTGCCTTCCCGAGAGAAAGTGCATCTGCAAAGCTGATGAGAAATTCTTCTCAATCGTTAAACATAAAAAGACTGAGAGGAAAACCGCGAGTTCCGTGCAGCACAAAGGCGGTACAGCAAGAAGTCCTTGAAACCATTAAAAAGTGACGAGAAGTTAAATGGCAGAAAAGCAACTAAAACAATCCGTTGGGCAGAAGAAAAAAGCTCGTCAAGTTATGGGACGGCTTTTCTTTTCTTTTTCTTTTTTTTTCCCCTCCGCTGTTTTGGAAAAAAAAAAAGAGAGAGAGAGAGCGGGCACATCTGGCGGAAAAGCCCTCGTGACGAGGTGCCCAGCAACAGCAAGCGCTACGGAACCGCCGGCAAATCTCCAAGCTCAGGCAGCCTCCAGGCAGGCCTCGCCTTTCACCCGCGTTACCTTCAGCCTATCCCACCAGAGACCCATAGCCGTTATTCCCCACCATGCACCGCGCCCAGGGAGAAAAGAGGCAGCCTGCCCGAGGCCCGCGCTCCTTTCGCGGCCGAGGAGACTGCAGTGAAGAAGCGCGAAGGACGCGCGGACTGACCCGGGACTACAAAACCCCGCCCCTTTCTCAATCATCAGCAACACGCCTGTGGAGCCAATAAACCCGCCCCGAAAACGCTGATTAGCCACAACGGTGAGCTCGCTTCGCTTTCTTCTCTTGCCATTGGGCGAGCTTCCATTGTCGATCAACGACTTTCTTTCTTGCCGATTGGACGAGGCAGCGCCGTGAGCCAGCTGCGCTGTCAGTCAGGGAAACTGCTCGGGGAAGGAAGGGAAGAGGGAGGGGAGGGAAGGAAACATCTGGCTGCCGCAGCCCGGGCCCCGTCTGTGCCGCCGCCGCGCGTGCTCCTGCGCTGTGTGCGCTTGACTCCCCGCCCCCTCTCTCTCCCTCCCTCCCTCCCTCCCGCTCCGCCGGCCCGGGATCCTCCGGGGCGCTGCCATGGGGCGCCGCTGAGACAGCGCGGGGAGCCCCCCTCGCTCCCTCCCCTGCCTTCCTCTCCCCATTGCCCCGCTCGGGTGGCCCCTCACTCACTCGCGGACTTGGAGCGAGGGGAGGAGGACGAACGAGCGGGACGCCGGGCGGGGAGACGGGGCGCCCGCAGCGGCGGAGGGGGCGGTGGCGGCCGAAGGAGGAGGAAGCGGCGCAGGGAGGATCGCGGCTGGGACCTGGGGCCGCTCCAGAGTGTGAGTCCCGAGGGCTGACCCCGCGGGGACTGGGCGGAGAGGGGCGGCCGGGTGCGCGGAAGCCGTCCCGTGTTGCTAAGGAAGGAGTAAGAGCCGCAGGTTGCTTGTTGTGCTGGGGTTGCCGCGCGCGCGGGAGGGGGGGGGGAGGAGGAGCGGGGAGTGTGTGTGTGAGGTTGTTATGGGACAACTGGCCAGCTTTGGGGCAAGGGGCACCGGGGACAAGGCGAGCAGATCGGTGTCAGGAAGAGAGAAGGATGCCTGGAGTCACCCAGAAGAGCCGCTTAAAGTGAGCTGATCTGAGGTGGGGGGTGGGGAGGAGGGGAGGGTTTAACAGGTGGAGAAAAGGAGGGGATCGGTGGGGTGTGAGGTGGGAGGGGGGGGGGGAGAGAGAGAGAGAGAGAGGGCTTTTTGGGGGGGGAACAAACCCCGTACAGACCGATGGAGATAGTTAGAGAAGAGGATCCGGGTTTCATGGGCTGGAGAGCGGCCAGCTCGTCTTGGATGGTGAAAGTCTCCGGTGGACTATAGGCGTGTATCCTGGACGGGGCTTTTCATAAGAGGAGAGGAAGAGAGTAAGCTTCAGAGTAGAGTTTGTAACTGCAGGAGGAAGAGAGTCAGGAGCAGCTCCAAGGAAGTTTGCAAGGTCCAGAGTTTACAGCCTCACTTGCAGGATGGGAGATGGAGGGGGGTGGGTTTGCCTGGGGATTGGGCTGAGCTTGAGAGCAGATGGGGGAGCAGAGAGGGAGTCCTTTGTGTGTGGCAGAGGCTGTGCAGTGTGTGTTTTGTCTCACAGCTCAAGAGGTCAGAAGGGCTAGGTGATGTGGGGAGCAGTGCAGCTGTGGAGACAAGGCAGGGTGGATGCTGAGAGAGAGATTTGCTCCCTCCCAGAACACTTGCATTCGGCTCTTCCTCCTTACTTTCCTTTTGTTATTCCATTGACAACTCTTCCTGTATTTGCCTGCTTCCTTCTTTCCTGTCTGTGCTGTCTTCCACCTTCTGTGCATTTACTTATTTAATCTTGACACACTTTGCAATGTGTCAGGAGACAAATGAAGTTATAGCTGACTTAATCTTCAAGTTGATGTCACTCCCTATGAAAGGGGAAAGGGGAAAACCACAATAGGGTCATCTGCCATGCTGTGTTTGTCTCATATTCACCCAGAACCTTTGCTTTATTTGTAAAATTCTATTAAGAACAGAGTCAAAAGAGAATTTGCTTGAATTAACCAGCTACCATAGTAAAATGAGATGGGGGAAAGTTATGAGTAAATGGTGCAGAAAACTTTGTTAATTAAACATTGTCTGTGGCCTAAGACTGGCAAGCTGGATACTTGCTTATTCTGCTGGGCTGAACAGTTTGTTTCATTTTAGTTTATTTCCCGATTACTCACAGTATTTTCCTGTGAAGTTAAGAGAGGTCATTGAATTTTTTCCATTCTAAAAATAGGTTTAATATACACATACAGAATGAAAATGGTAATTTTGAAATGCATGATAGTATTATTGCCTGACTAATGAATAGCAAACTTAGTATTCAGTTTCATGCCATAGATAATGCCAGAGGCTTTATGTGATCACTCCTTGAAATAACTGCACTTTTTAGAAATTTATTATGAGGAGGGGAATATTACTATTATTTCTGTTCTTATATTTGCAATAGTATGATCTGTAAAGCAAATTGAGCATGTAGATGACTTATAAGTGCCCAGAAAAGTGCTCCCTATGGTACATAAAAATATAAGCAATTATTACATCATTAATGAGTAAAATGAGTTAACGTACAATTGCATTCATATTGTATTTATATATGTCAGGTTTTTCTAAGTTTGTTCCTTCTAAACTGATAGAAAAAATGAACTGAGTAACAAGATAAATACGTTGGTTAAAACGAATTGCTTAAAATGAACCTCTGGGTTCAGTAAAAAATAGATGGGTAAGTTCTCAATATAAAAAAAAACCCTTCAAAGTTATGACAGAAAGGTTTCTATACTGTACATGCAATGAAGCCCCATATGTCTAAGGGTTTTTTTACCCCTTTACTTTTCTCTGTTAGAAAGTTTTGAAAAAAGAGACTTTGAAGTATTTTGTTTATACTAACAGACAAGAAAAGTTCTCTTAAGAAAAAGCTGGTGGAAGGAGTGTAGAGGAGTAGCATATGGCATTAAAAGGAGCACAGCTGGAGGTAACATTTCCATCTGAACATGATGTCAGAGCAGCTGACAGCCTGCCATCCCTCAGCCTTTTATTCTAACACACAGACAGGGAGTGAGTGTGTTTGCAGATCTGTGTGTAGGGAAGGTATCTCATTCCTCTCTAACATCATCTCCACTTTGCATCTGTCTCTTTCTTAGTCTGCTTTTTTCCACCGATCTAACAGACCTGGAGACAGCAAGACTCGGACAAAAGGACTTAATCAGGTTTATGTGTGCTAAAGGTAGGAACAGCAGGAGGCTAGCTACAGTGTGCTTCTTCTCTCTTGATGTTTGTTTATTTAATTTCCAAACAAAAATCCCATTACTTGTTTAATGATGTTTAGGAAAAAATAAGTAGGGTTCATTGAAAAGGGAATAACAATTTCTATTGTAATTAAGACTTTAAATACATGTTGATGCATTTATTCCTGTGCAGTAATATTAAAATAACTATTTAAATGATGTAGTTCCCCTATTTTTATTATGAGCACTTGAAAAAAAAGATTATAGTTTAGGAAATAATTTTGGTATTGCAATTATGATGACTGTTCTAAAAGTACTGTTTCTAAAAGTAAAAATATGAAAATAAGACTTGAAATGATACATTGATAGAAATGAAAAATATATATGAATATGCATGATGATTTATACTATTCACATTTATGCTTTGCCCAAGCCATTGAGGGATCTTGAAATCTATAGCCCCCCCCCTCCCCTTTGAAAAAAGAAGGACTTGAATGTCTATGCAACTTGAGGATCCCACCTACCTTGAAACTAACTTAGTTAGTTTTCACCCTATTTTTTCTCCCTGGAAATATATTAAAGTCCATTTCAGTACAACAATAACTGAAGGAAAGGTTTTGTTTTCACGACTAATTTAGAACTTGTAGATTTGAGCTGCCTGAATTGGCCAGACAGCTGTAATCGCACTCCTCTATTCTTAATCTCTTTATCTGGGCAGCAGCTGCCATATGGCCACAGTCAGCTGGATCAGATGTTTATAAGCTTCCTTCTTCGTCCCTCTCTGTCCTTTCAGCCTCCTAATTTGATCACAGCTACCTTGTGAGCTGCCCTCCAATCTTTATTTTTAGCCCTCTTAAGGATTAGGATTGATGTTGGCTGTGGGGCACTTAAAGTGATTGTATTGTAAATCTTCTTGCTTTATTCTAACAGTAGAATATACTTTGGACCAGAATGTAACTTTAAGAACATATAATGCCCAAAGATGCAGCAGCTGTATGTAACTAGTTTAGCACAACTTCAGTTGTAAGTACTGGTAGTAGAAAATAAAGAAGATATTTAAGATATTTAGAAAATTCTAATGCTCATTTTGAATGGTTACACAATGACCCCAAAAGGAGAAAAGATTACTGAATTATGCTTAAATTGTTTCAACTGATATGCAGCAATAACATAGGACAGTCCTAATAGAAGAATATTTATATTAAAGGCTTTTTTAAAAAAAAGATTAAGAGTTTGCATTTTTTGTGTATTTTTAAAGGGGGACGTCTGGTAATCAGTTATTTTGTTAGAAAAAGAAAATGGAAAAACTGGCATTCACAGATGAGGCCAGCGATGATCTGTGCCAAGACAGTTTAGAAGCTATTGTCATCTTAAATCAGTTTAGTTTTTAAACCCCCCCTCCCCTTTCTAGGATTAAGCAAGTTATATCATAGATATCTGCTTCTGAATTCAAATAGTAAAAGGCTGTTGTAGCTTTCAAGTTCTGAATACTCATTTTCGTCTGCATTTCCCAGTCTATTTCTTTACGGTTAACAAAACGGTTAATAGAGAACTCTGAAAGTTGCAAAAAGTGATGAACAGAAAGTCATAAAATCTTAATTTATTTCAATTTCTTTACAGAACCTTAGTTTGGATCTTTGTATCCATTGCCAAATTATCAAATGCAGCCAATGAATATTTCCAGTGTTTAATTAAATCTTTTTTGATCCTAGGTTATGAAGACAGCATGGAGTTCCCTGACCATAGCCGGCATTTACTACAGTGTCTGAGGGAACAGAGGCATCAAGGTTTTCTTTGTGACTGCACTGTTCTGGTAGGAGATGCCCAATTCCGAGCACACAGAGCTGTACTGGCTTCATGCAGCATGTACTTCCACCTATTTTACAAGGACCAGCTGGACAAAAGAGACATTGTTCATCTGAACAGCGACATTGTTACAGCCCCAGCTTTCGCTCTTCTACTTGAATTCATGTATGAAGGGAAACTCCAATTCAAAGATTTGCCCATTGAAGATGTGCTTGCAGCTGCCAGTTACCTTCACATGTACGACATTGTTAAAGTTTGCAAAAAGAAACTAAAAGAAAAAGCCACCACCGAGGCAGACAGTACTAAAAAGGAAGAAGATGCCTCAAGTTGTTCGGACAAAGTGGAGAGTCTTTCTGACGGCAGTAGCCACATTGCAGGAGACATACCCAGTGATGAAGATGAAGGGGAAGATGAAAAATTGAGTATCCTTCCCATCAAAAGGGACTTAACAGCTGAGCCTGGGAACATGTGGATGAGATTGCCCTCGGACTCCGGAGTGATTCCCCAGAGCGGTGGGGAACCAGACACACATGCAACAGCAGCTGGGAAAACAGTAGCCAGCCCCTGCAGCTCAACAGAGTCTTTGTCCCAGAGGTCTGTCACCTCCGTGAGGGATTCAACAGATGTTGACTGTGTCCTGGACTTGTCTGTGAAGTCAAACCTTTCTGGAGTTGAGAATTTGAACAATTCGTATTTCTCTTCACAGGATATGATGCGAAACAACTTGGTGCAGGTGAAGGTGGAAAAAGAGGCATCCTGTGATGAGAGTGATGTTGGCACTAATGACTATGACATGGAGCATAGCACTGTGAAAGAAAGTGTGAGCACTAATAACAGGGTACCATATGAGCCAGCCCATCTGGCTCCTATGAGAGACGATTCTGTTTTGAGGGAACTAGATAGAGAGGACAAAGCCAGTGATGATGAAATCATAACTCCAGAGAATGAGAGAGTTCAGGTGGAAGGGAGTATGGACAGCAGTCTGCTCCCTTATGTCTCCAACATACTTAACCCTGCAGGCCAAATTTTTATGTGCCCCCTCTGCAACAAAGTCTTTCCTAGTCCCCACATCCTGCAGATTCACTTAAGTACGCACTTTCGAGAGCAGGACGGGATCCGCAGTAAGCCTGCCGCTGATGTCAATGTCCCAACCTGTTCCTTGTGTGGTAAGACTTTTTCTTGCATGTACACTTTGAAACGTCACGAGAGGACTCATTCAGGTGAAAAACCATACACTTGTACTCAGTGTGGAAAGAGCTTCCAGTATTCCCACAATCTGAGCCGCCATGCCGTAGTTCACACACGGGAGAAGCCACACGCTTGTAAGTGGTGTGAGCGGAGGTTCACCCAGTCTGGAGACCTTTACAGGCATATTCGGAAGTTTCACTGTGAACTAGTGAACTCATTGTCTGTCAAAAGTGAAGCACTGAGCTTACCTACTGTCAGAGACTGGACATTAGAAGATAGCTCTCAAGAACTTTGGAAATAGAATTTTATATATATAATTAATATATATATCGATATATATATATATATATAAATCTATATAGTTGTGGTACAGTCTAAAAGCAGTCTTGTTTCCTTAAACTAACAAAGTTTGGCCATTAGCTTGTTTTATGCACTTTAAAGCAGCATGAACATTTCACTACTTAGTGTTCTGATAATGAACTATAGAAATAAGACAAATAAACTTCATAAAACCTTCCCCTGTCTCCCCACCAAGAAAGTACTTCTTTTAAAAATAACTGCAATTGAACAAGAGCGATTGTTAGAGTCTATTTAACATTATTTACAACATTGCATCATTTCAATCTCCACTTAAATCAGTAATCTCCAGTTCTTTTTTACCACTTCAGTTAAATTTTTTATACTGCATGCATCTTTTCTAGCTCAGGGAAACCTGAATGCTTTTAGACCCAAGCGATATGATTTCTAAATGACTGGAGTATCAATTTTTCAAAAGTGATTGTTGTTATGTTGTAATTTACTACAATAGTTCCCACAATTAAAAAAAGAAAGAAAATTTTGAAAATACACTGGAATCATGGGGACTCTGAAGGCGTGTTTGGGATGAAAAAGGATGTTGCATTTTCAGCAGTTGCAAACTGCATTTAAAATGTGAATTACTGTTATATACTGTAATTGATTAAAAGGGTTGGGGGGGTGTCAAAGAAATTGACAAGTTGTGTTAATGCTCTAAGTTAAGTCTTGGAAAGTAAATATTAATGCTACAGAAATGCATGCATTTCGGTATATTTTTGTCTTTGTTTGCATTGTATAACTTTAATGAGTGATTTTAAAAACTTATTTAATTTTTAGTAAGGAAAAGCACCAGAAAAAAAAAACTGGTGTTACGAAGAACATAAATGCACTGCTTTTATTTTATATAATTTAAATTAATTACCCATTGTCTTTAAGTTGAACAAACACTATATGTTGATTTTAGCTATGTAAAGGAAGATAGTAATGTTTACAAGACTTAGAGATTTGCATGTGCAGTGAACATTTATTTAAAAAATGATTGCACAAACCCATGCCAGCTCCAACCTTAGATGCATATACTTCCCCATGTGAGCATTTTTAGAATTCCTGCTGCACAAATAAACAATAGGTGTTCATTTTATTTGCCACTTCAAAAGATTCTATGGAGTGAAAAAGCCCCAGGCTAAAAGAACTAAAAACCTTGATTGACATGGGACAGGGTGGGGAGGTGGTGGGAGAAAAGTTGGGGGAGGGTTTGTGAACTGTGTATCCAAACAGCAAAGACTGCAGCCTGACGTGTGGTTTTAATGATCAACATATAGGGCAAAAAGCATTTTGCACAGTGTATGTTTTCCTGTCTTGCACTTACAAATAAGGTCTATGAGAGTAGCATGGAAAATGGTTTTTTTTCTGCTTTTGTTTAGAATTTGATCGCCTTAACTACTGTAAACATAGCCTATTTTTGTGCTTAAGAAATTGAATGGAAAACTCCATTGTGTATTGCTGGACTGTTTTGGAAATATTTTGGTCAAATGTATATTAATTTGGCTGTAATGGCATTTACAACAACAACAAAAAAACTGTGAAAATGGCCTTGGAGCATTATTTTTAGTTACTTGAACAGTCTCTAGGTTTTAAAAATTCATTGTTTTTATTTAGAAAAGACAATCAGTGTCTGAAAAAAATGGACTACTTATGCTTTTTTATTTTTTTGTGGACATGAGTGATTGTTGGGGGGGTTAGTTGCCCTTTAGTTTCACATTTTATTTTATTTTTTGGTTTTAAAAATTAGACTGACATCTAGCCTTGACAATCATAGTATGTTTTATTTTCATGAGGGGGAGGGGAATAACTTATAATGCTGTTTAGTTTTGTACTATTGGTGTGTTGTTGAATTTTTAAATTGTGTGCTAACTGCAATAAATTATACATACTGAGAAATCATTTAGTTGTCTTCTCCCCTTTTTAAAAGAAAAAAATGTAAAATATTGTACATTCTTAATCTTTTTGTGCAGTTTCCTCTTGCTGCGTGGAATAAGCTTGCAGTTTGAAATGGATCTCAAGCAAAAATTGTTTCCATTAAACAAATGCTACTAATGCTATATTTCTAAAAAAAAAAAAGAACCTGATCATGGCAACAATTTTTTTCCTACAGGTTCCTAAATAAAAAGCTATGGTAAGTAATATTTGGAGTCCTATGAAAGCACAAACTTCTAAGTCCAAATGTACATTATGTAAATTCTAAATCTAATTAATATTAATGTGAACATAAAAATGGGGCAAAGGGAAAAAGTGACAGTTTGAAGAAATGACTATGTAGTGAGACATCTACAAAACTAAAATAATGGCTATTCCAAATCACATGCATGCAAATTAGATGGTCGGCCTGTTTTTCTTTAATATTTGAGCTTATTCTTGTTAGAGCAACTGATAAGTTCCCCTTAATTTGATAGACTAGTTTCTTAGGATGTTCCCAATGAAAGCTCTGTGATAGAATTTTCAGTCTGGATCAAAAGAAATGCACACATCAATCAGTGAGCCTAATCTCTATTATTTACAATATGGTTCATGCAATATTGACAAATTATAAACCTCCAAATGACCTCATTCATTTAATGCAACATCCATACAGTTTGATAGTTCACTTCATGATAGATTGGTCTCACAATTGATAGATATTTTTAAAATGCATGTCATACATAAAATTACTTAAAACTTCATATCACAAGGTTGGATATGTTTCAAAACCTCATTTTTGGGCTTCGGGCTTCCTTTTTTTGAATTTTAAGGTAATGTACAGAAAATAAAATTCAGATTGTCACTTTCATAGTAAGACATGAAAATTCTGAAGTAATTCATATCATTTCAAATTTTCCATTGAGATAGTTAAGGTGCTCAAAGCTTACTTTGGGATATAATTTTAGAATTCACTGCTTCTGATAATAAGAGGTCTGCTTAACTTACACATATTAGCATCTTTCTCCACAGGGCTGTAAAAATAAAGGGAACACTGTATCTGAATTGAACAAATTCGGCCATATTACATTTACTGCAATTGAAATGTAAATTCTTGTGATCATCTATGTATGAACGTATAAGATAATGAAATGAACCTCTCCTCCCATAAGACATGCTTTCTCTTTTAGCTTGTAATAACCTAATCTGCATGACATAATTTCTAGGGTGTGACAGTAACAGTTAACACCTTGGTATAAACCAACAAAGAATGCTTAATAAAAGCATTGGTAAGTCCCAACAGCTTTTTGAATTCCAATGGATTAGACTCCAATACTGCAAATCAGGTTAGATTCAATTAGACTGAATTGCACATTGTTTTAATCATGAAAATCACTTGGTGAATTTATATAATGTTGCAACATTTAGTTAAATGGCTAAATTTTGAATGAATCTGGTAATTTTGTTTTGGGATACATCATATCATAGAATAAATAGCCTATTGCTTTGGTTATTGTTTATGTCTTTTTAAAGTGAAATAAAGAGATTTTGCTGCACACATGTGTAACATGGTACATGCCTGTTCTTATGCACGTGTGCCAAAACATAAGAATAGTATTATCAGAAACAGAATAAGTATTATCAGAAAAAAATTCACAGCTAAACTGCTATGATAAAAGTTGATACGTTTGAAAAGTATTAACCATTGTATTTATTGTTCTCTTTTTTCACAAGCAGCTGCATTTTTTCAAGAAGTTTGCTTGGGTTCATTTTTCCTCCTAAATTAAAGTAAATGTTTTTAGCATCATATCTTAAGTCCTTTTAATTATGTTCTTGAGTACTTTCTTTTTTGCAATTTAGGTCTACCTATGAACCTCGTAAAAAGTATATGAAACACAAATCAAGTGCTCTGCCAGATCAAGGTAAAATGGGGGGGGGACAGCTGTTTTGAATTGAAATTTAAATGCATGCTTGTATTTTTATCTCTGAAGAATGAATGGCGTATTTGGGTTAATACGTGCATATTATTTTTACTTCGTGGAAATCATTTTTTTTAGAATAATCATAAAAGGTTGTTCTCCAAAATTATTCTATAACAATAACATTGGAAAAATAAAGGATAGGTAAAGAAAAAAAACTATTAACCTTTTACAGTTTGTCCCCACTGAAATCTTATATTTAACACAATTTGGAAAATGTTACAGAACACTGGCTTTAGTCATGTTTCTTTTTATAAATATCTAGTACGATCACATTATTTCCTTTTTCAATATTGCAATATCCAAATCAAAAATAATGTTGTATAGTCCAAGCCCAGAGTCACAAAGTTGTTATAAGGTGATAGATACGCTTCTAAAAGTTTTGCTGGTGGCAGATTTTGATACAGAATTGGATTATAAAAACATTGCTTAGAAATCTTGAGGATTTTAAGTACTATCAATATTCTGCTCAATAATGTTACAAGTTCATTGTTATCTATATTCTAAATTGTGAGTATAATTGTGAGCGTCTTGTAGAACACTGATTTTTATTTTCTGATTTGGATTTTTTTTATTTTGTCATAGTCTTTGAACTTGTAACTATGGATAAATGTATAGTTATTAAAAGAAATGCATAGTATTTTCAGAGTACTACATATTTTAATGCAGCATTTTGCTATTGAGAAAGGAAATTAAAATATATATTTTGTATTGATATTTATCACATAATTCCACACATTAGAAGAATTATTAACTGAACAAGAGGTACACATATCTCATTATAATTATTTTTTAAACAATTTTTAGAACTGTAGCAAACATGTAATGGTACAGTTAAGCATAAAACTAAATTGTAATGTGTTTATGATGTATGTAAAAGTGTAGATTGATTAAATTTTCTTTCCACTCTAGTGAATATAACTCTTAAATTAGACAAATACTGAATAAATACAACCAAGCAATTGAAAAATTATATATTAAAAAGTATACATGTAAATGTATCCTTAACACATGTCACCATTTTTATTCATCAGCCAATACGTAAATATTAGAATTTTCAGCTTTGATAAGCATAATGTAAGCCTGGATTCAATATCTTTAAATTTCCTTCATGAAAATCCTTCAATGATATTGGAAAGCTAAGGAGGATTGGACTGACTAAATATTTGGATAAAGGTCCCCCACAAAACCCCAGGGTTACAGGCTAGACTGGGGAGCCTTGAACATATCACGGAAGGAAGGCAATGGCAAACACTGCTGTATTGATCCCAAAGAAATTGCATTAATTAAGGAGACTATGCTTAGAAATATATTGCTTCCTGAGATTATTAAAAGAATTGTCAGAAAAAAATAGAGTTATCTTTTATTTGAGATTTTATGAGGGCAAGATGTCTTCCATTCATAATAGGTATTGGTGTGTGCATATGTTTTTCCCCATCAAGGGTGGAATCATTTTTTAAAAAAATGTGTAAGCTGTTCCTTAAGAAGAAAAAGGGAATAATTCTAATGGCAATGGTTGAGGTCCTTTCACTGAAAGCCCTCCTGATGCAGTTGCTCGAGAATATTATATGTAGCATCGGGCACCATTAGTTAGTATATCTTTACTGAAGTGAAAGGATTTTCTCCCAATAATAGCACTAGAATTCTATAATGGTTTAGTGAGGGGATGCATTTTTATTTTTCTGTTTAATAAAATGATTTTATATACTGAATCCTGTTTGTTTTACCATCACCATGGAATTAAAATCGAGTCCATTGTACTTTCAATACTTAATATTTTGACAAAGAAATTGACTGTGGGACATTAAATGTAACCTTTATGTGTGAAATAATTTATTAAATATATATATAATTCTATTTTTTATTGCTGTACGTTATGTAAAATGTTGAGCTAATGAACTTTCTGTTAATAGTAAAAAATGAAGACTCAAATGACTACCATGAACTGCATTAAACTTAGCCTATATACCTCTGTTAAAGGTTGTAAAATTTTTCTCTTAATAAATTAAGATTTTCAAACAGAGTAGCCTCTTGTGTTAGCTTTGATTGCCATTATTGACCTAGGTACATTTTGAAGAGTAACAATGCAGTAAATAATCAGAGAATTACAACTAAAACTGTAACTTTAATTATTTGTTTGTTTAGCAACTTTTAAGAATGATTACATAACGGAATTAAAGTACATGATTTATTTTGACTATACTGCTTTAAAGTCTACCATAGTAGAGATTTTATATATTTTCTATAGTTTTATCAAATATTTTAATACATAGATAATTTATATTTAATTTATGAGGATTATTTGTATGACAGCAGACAATTTCTATCATGGGAGAAATCCAAGAGAAAGGGATGAATAAAACTATACAGTAAACACTCTTAAGAAAAAACATTTTGAGAAGTCTGTAAACAAAGTTTTTACATTTATTTATTTAGAAACTGATATGGCTTCCTATCTTATACAGTATAATCCTAAATGGTTCACAATAATCAGAAAAAGCAAAATAAAACCAACTCATCCCATTAAACTCTACATATTCTTTAATCGGCTGGGCTTATGTCTATCCTAGCCCCACTCACACCAGCCACTTTATTTCTTTGTTCAACATAATCAATGTGTATTCTTTGCACCTACATGAGAGAGGTCTGAAGGAGGCTCTTCAATATAATTAGACATGGATACCTCTGCAGTTCTCATAGTTTCCCCCAAACCTTTTTTTTAAACAAACCAACAAACTTTAGAAAACAGTCCTAGCATGTTTACTTTCTAAAACTGACAGGCTGTGGGTATCATGCCACCAGGATTTTTCAGCAGTTCAGGAGCAGCTGCAAACCTGAGTGATCTAACAACAACTTCACTGGTGAAGAGGGCACAACAGTGACTGCATTTTCTGTGACTGCATTTTCTGTGTTGCGTGAGAAAAGTACTTCTTCCTCTGTTCTTACCATTTTCTATAGAGGGATGACTGAGAGCATCCTCTCATATTGCTTTATAGTCTGGGTTGGAAGCATTACTGCTTCAAACAGGAAGGTGGTGCAGAGTGGTAAGGATGGCATAAAAGATTATTGGCAGTTCGCTCAGTTCTATCCAGGATACAGGATATAAGTGATGCTTGAGCATCCAGGATTCACAGGATTGTCTGGGACACTACACATGACCTGTTTTCCTTGTTACCTTCTGGGAGGAGGCTTTGTGGTATCCGAAGAAGAACATCCAGATTCAAGGCACAGTTTTGTTCCATACAGTATCAACCTTGTGAACTCTCAAGCTTCCTCTTTCTGCTATGTATTCAGGATGGACAGTGATTTAACATATGTATTTATATGTATGAGTGTAATAATACCTAATATGTAGGTATTTACATTTGTATGTAGCATGTCTGTGTGTATACAGGTACACTTCTGAAAGCAGGCAACAATTTCATTTTTAATGTGTGTCAGCGTGCCCACAGTAAAACATGATAATAAAGGTTATCTTATCTTACATTGGCTGGTTTAGGGAGTTGACTCAACATATTTCTATTCCAGTTCCCAGTTTAAGAGCAGCGGAAAACTTTTTTTTTTTTTTTCTTCCACAGGGCTGGACCTTTGTGGGCAGACCATTTTTTTCCCTTGGCAGAAATTCTTGCTTCACCCTGTCTCCTGCATTTATAACCCCCCTCCATTCCTTGACCTAAGTGTTTATCAGCAGCCAGTGATCGTTATGCAACCATGACTAAATAGAGCTATTGATCAGATGATCTCTTTTTCACTGTTTCACTGATTGGCTGAAGCATGAGCATTGGTTCATGATGACACTTACACATTTTGAAAGTTTCAAGGTCTGCAAAAGTGACCGTTGTAAGTTGCTCTGAGTGAATTAGAAGCGGAAACATCATGCTATAGAAGTGTCCTATATTTGAATCACAAACCAGCCAGCTACAGTTTAGCCTGACATATTGAGCAATTTTAATGACTTGAATTTAAATATGACAATAATGTATTTAAAGTTGATGTATTGCATGAATGTATTGGAAAACATGGTTAACTATGAATAAGAATATCAAGCAAATATATGTAAAAATAGGAAAGTATCATAAGTTCAACCATCAGGAAATAAAGATTCTAAAACTTTGTTAGAAATGCATACACACA
This sequence comes from Laticauda colubrina, assembly GCA_015471245.1. Classification (NCBI taxonomy): domain Eukaryota; kingdom Metazoa; phylum Chordata; class Lepidosauria; order Squamata; family Elapidae; genus Laticauda; species Laticauda colubrina. The sequence goes on from BLBF01000018.1 coordinate 14,568,369, forward strand.
TCTGTACAGCTTGAAGGGTTTTTAAATAATATGCAGAGAAGGGCAACTGTGAGTAGGGAAAGTGCTTTAATTTTTTTTTCCTTCTTGCCCTTTCTTTGCAACACATCTTGCTCCTTTCTACTTCTTTCTCCCGTAGTTCCAAAAAAGAAAGTCTCAAGAAGTAGAGATTCCTGTATAATATGTTCTGTGATTTATAAGTATCGGAGAGAGGTGTATGTTGCCACTACCACCATGAAAAGTTTCTTTTAAAAAAACTTTCCGTTCACCATGAAATATATATCTCTGCCTTGTAAAGATTTGCTCAAGATGACAGTAAGTGTAACAAAATTCCTTCTGAAGAGCTTCTAACATCTAGTGGACTTGTCAGTTGTCTGTACACTGCAAACCTGAGAATAAAAATTCACCCAAATAATATCAAAGCCAAATGTTGAAAATTTTGAGGATTTTAAATGTGGAGTGGGAACTCTCATTACTGCTACCCCAGAGTAGAGAAAATAACTTTGAATGGACCAGGCAGGTTGCAAGTACCTCTAAATATATATAGAAAGAACAGTCTTTCTCCAACTATTGCCCTCCAGATGAGTAGGAACTCTCCAAATTTCCTAGTAGTAACTGTTGAACAGATTGACTCAGAATCCTGGGGTTAGTTTCTGTAAACTTTTGCAAAGCATCAGCATCACATGGATAGTGATCTTTCCACTATAAACAACAGAGAAGAAAACAGTAGCCATATTGTGGCGGCATGGCAATTTCATTTGTAGCATTTAATGCAGCTTAAAGAAAGAGGGTAAAAATATAAACAAAACTGCTGTTAAAAAGATTGAAGCCACTTTTTTATTTATCTTTTTCATTTTTTCCACATATTTCCTTTTCCTATTCTTATCTTCAGTTCAAAATTTGTGTTATTCTGTTGAAAACTTGAATTTTTTTTAAAAAATGTAGCTAGTATATAGAAGGGCAATTTTAGAAGGTGCAGGAAGGAGGATGTACTACATATGAACTACTCCCATTTCTGCCGACTACCGGGCTCCATATTACTGAGACATTATTATTATAAAATTTATTGGCCATCCATCTTATTAGGGATAACTCTGGGAGACTTACAATATTAAATTAGGTAGATCTATAAATGAAATGAAAGCACAGATCCTTTTAATAAAAGTGGTATCATTTTTATCATGCACTGGTAATGTTGCATAGTACCAAATTACTATTATCAACCCTACTGGGTTTATATGAGGTTGTGCAAGGTATATCGTAGCTTAGTGAAATCTGAAAATGTGTCCCTCCTGATTCTGAGGAAGAACAGTTATATTGCAAATAAAAAATAAAGCGTACCATCTGAAAAAAAAAAGCCTGTCCCATTTCTTTTGGGAATACTGTACAGAGAGTCACAGTTTAATTTTAATTGAAGCATGTTCATAAATTCAACCATGATGACTTGCTTATGGTGATCCGTTATCCCAACTAAGTACCAGACATGAAGCACCAGGGTAAGGTTTTTTTAGCCATTTTTTAATGTTCTTAATGAAAACATAGTGGGTTTTTTTAAAAAAACAAAAAGGCTCATATGATGAATAGACAAAGACACTGTCCATTAATTTGACTGGTTTTCCAAGATGAGGAGTTTAGAGTTTTCTGCAAGTGATTTTTTTTTATTTTTAATAATATAATCAGCTACAATGAAAAACCAGGTTGATTTAAAAGTATTTTATTTTGAAATATTTTTTTTATTCTCAAGTTATTTATTGCATTTGCAAATAATATGTTTCTGAATAAAAGGAATTCTAAACAATTATGAAAATTGTAGAGATGACATTCAGTAGCATAAAGTTCTTGCCACCATTGACTATTACTGTCATCACCAAAGGGGCTTCCTCTTAGCAAATTTTATATTGTGCACTGACTGGTCCCCATTTTCTGAAGCAGATTTTGGGAAAGAAGAATGGAAGGAAAGGAGGACATAGGTAAAAATCACCTCTTCTTCCCACAGAAGAGTTTCCTCTGAATGAAAAACCCAACTGTAATAAACTATTGTTTGTTTGTTTTTTACACATTAGGAATCTACTGTTTAACACTCAATCCTTGTCCTTGACTATTCAGGTTCTTGACATTAGGAACATTTTAATCATTTTTAATATCTCTGAGATAGTCAACTTTTTACAAAGCATCAGAACCAGAATGCTTTTCACTTTTTCTCAGCTCAGTGGGTGACTCAACCTTCTTTTGTGTCTGGATGAATTTAATTTATAGCTTTTAGGATTTGGGTAATTCCCTGTGTTTATTTTTGGTTAAATATTCTTATTTGTTGATTATTTAATTGTTTGTTTGGGAGAAGATCTCATTCCTAAATGGGGAGAAAAAGCAGCTTGATGCCATAGCCGGAGTCCAAAATAAATTAACTGCTCCATTGCACGTACTGGAGTTAGGGAGATTTTTAAAATGAGGGAAAGAGGAGACAGAGAGAGATCTTCTAATCTACGATTAATTTACTAAAAGTTACATCTGTCTGATGAAAACCTGCATTTGTTTTAAGTTAACTTACCCAAGAAGTCTAATTTGGAGAAAAATCAATTCTTTGTAATTTCATTTAAAATTTAAAAGTATAAGATTGAGTATAAGATATTCAATCTTTTCTTATTAACACAAGGAAACAAGCTACATAAAAGCCTCAAAATACTCTGCTTACATAGAAAATTTAGATTGTTGAAGCTGTACATTTGTTCTCCAATGTTTAACATTTGAAATCATGTAAGTGAATATAAGTAGAGAAATAGCTATCTTTTTTTGGTATAAATAACAACTGCAAAACTCTTCAATAATAATCCTAAACAAAGCCGATTTAAAATGGCATGGGTTTATTTGCTAAAAGATTATGGAACTAATTAATTTTGAGCCCAGAATAATTGTAAAGAGATGTTGTAAAAAGAAAAGAAAAAAAGAAAGAAACACCCTAAAATGCAATCTATTATTTTGTTTCAAATCATTTGGAAAAGAGGAATATATGCTTTGGTTTATATGGGAGAATATGTGTGTACTTTAGCAGACCACAAATAAGTTAATGGAAGATACAGCTCAATTTTATGTATTCTTATTTAGAAGTAAACTCCACCATATCCAATGGGACTTTCACCTTAGTAAGTCTACTCTTCATCTTTCTTGAAAATACAGCATTATTTATTTGACAGTGCTTGGACAAAAGCACATTTTTTGAAAAAAAAAAAAAAAACCATTTTGGCACAGTAGCTATGCAAATGCCAGAATACACTAAAACCGCATTTAATTGGACCCACTTGCCAACTTCTTGAACACAGCTTGGATTATTTCACTGGAGGCCGTTTCTGTTAAAAGCTGGGGGAGGAGGAAGTGGCATGCTGTCAAAACTTCAGTATTTTTTTTTCTTCTCGCTAGAAGTACAATTTTACTCAGAGCCAAGTTTAGAGGTATTTTACTATATTTAATAATTATTACTCCAGATATTGTAAACATATGCATTGAAGGAGATTATAAGCAGAGAGTAAAATCATGTTAAGAATTTGGTGAGGGTTTATTTTAATTTTTCTTTTTTCTGATCTATCTATCTTCCACAATTGCTTTCAGACTGTCCATGCTGCTGTAAAGCTGAGGTTACATGAGATGACACTTGAGGGTTAAATGAACTGACAGGCGTTTATTCTTCTTGGCTGCATGAGACAGTTTTCTCTCTTGCCAGAAACAAAGTACATAATGGGATTAAAATTATTTCTTAAGATTGGCTCTTCTCAATTCAGAACTGGACAAAAGTTAGTAATTCAGGGAGCTCTCATGAACTTCTATACATCTCGCCATAAAATTCATCTACATCAAATATGTACATCGTGATAATTTCCATTCAAGAAATGGTTTTCTATATCTTACATACAGGAAGATCGTGTCTAGTTAAATATTGGTGTATTGTGTTTCCCTGGGAAGGCTGTTTCAGGTGGTGGGTTAAAGGGTCGATCAATAACTTTCCTCTCTTTTAATGCCTTTTTATAGCTGTCTATGATTATGATGTCCACATTGTGCCATTACTTCTGAACTACTTTTTAATTGAGTGGTCTACTTCATGCCCCAATCAAACCAATGAGCGATTGCATACTTAACAATTTGTTGTCAGCTATGCCCTCTATCTATAAATGTGGATTTTTGATGGCATTGCATTGACTGGTGATGCACTACTTTTACACAGATTCTAAACTTGGGAAGTAGAGAAATAGCATAATCATTCCTCAAAAGGTTAGGGCATTTCTTGATGTTGCGTTGTGCCATGCTGGTGGTTTTATCCCTTGCCAGTACCAGGCTGAACAATTTCCCCAATCGGACTTTAGTTGCATGTAGTTGAACAGAACATGGGTAGTCATTCATGCTTTAATCCAATTCCTATCGAAAATAATGTAGTGCAGATGGTGACATTTCCGTGGGATATGCATTTGTGTTTGCATTCAAATTAGCATCCCTATCACATTCTGCTTCAACTAGACAACTTTGCATGAATGTACTGTCTCAGACTAGGATTAGTTTGTTATTACTCTTTTCCAAAAGAAAGGAAAATTGTTACAGTGGTGGGGGCAGGGTCTGTATGAAAATATTCACATGCATATTTTCAAATTCAGCTCAGCACAGTTATGTTTATGACATACACCTATGACAAGCAAAGATTACGGCTGTCAAAAAATGTTGCAATATTTTAACAAGAGCAAGCAGCGTTTTGGATTTTTTGTGGGGTTCGTCTTGGTTTCTTGGCTCAGTTCAAGCACTGAATTGTGTGGATTTATCTAGTTTAAGGGACTGCTTGCCTTATTGACATCTTTAGCACCACTTGGGGTTCATTAGAACACCTGCCCTGAGAATATATACATGTATTTTCTTATAGGCTGTTCCAGAATTGAGAAGTTCCATTTTTTTTCCTGAGAGTTCATTAGACTGAACTTCATTTTATAACAACTACATGACCAAGTTTGACCAACTACATGATTTAGTTTGGACCAAGATTTTTTTAAAAATGGGATATAAGTGTATGAATTGTATGTTTAATTAGAATTTGTTGAGAACCCTTATTTTTATTTGATGTTTGTTGCATTCCAAAAACTTTCCATAAGTGTATTACCCCTGTATCTTTATGAAAAGTCAAGATGATTAAGTTTCTGCTTCATTCCTACTTCAGAAAATATGTGGCAAAAATACTTTCTATCCTGCAAAATGCTTATGCGTAGAAACTCACCCCTGATACTGTCTCCTGGATTTCCCCTCTCCTTTCAGATAGCTGGATAATATGATACATTGATACAATTTCACCATCCTTTACCATTGCATAACCAATGGCTTTGCTTTGCCACTGCACAGAGTCTATCAGGGCTGTACTTATCCCAACTTACTAGGGAAAAATGTGGCAAGAGAAGAACAGGGAAGATGACAGAATGCTGGCAAACTGCTAATTTTAGTGCCCCCCCAACTGACCAGCTGCAGGAAGTGCTGACCGTTCAAAGAGGAGGAGACTTGGCTTAGTGCCATGCAATGGGGTGTTGATGATGGGGGAAAGGAGACAGTACAAAATGAACCGTTTCTATGTATTTCTGCATTCCATTGCTTGTAGTTAATATTTCAAAATGTAGCCAAGATATCTATAACTAACCAGGAAATAAAAATCACTAATATCATCAATACAGTGCTCTGCTATCTGAGTAGCACTACACTCCTAGAATTTAAGCATGCCCTTCAGTGGTGGGATTCAAAAACTTTTAACACCGGTTTGGTGGGCATGGCTTGGTGAGTGTGCTTTGCATGCATGCACACACTTTGTGTGCTGCCAACTTTGTAAATACATGACAATTGTCAAGCATCCAAAGTTTGATCACATGACTGTGCTGAGGAGTTATTTGTCTGTGCTGAGGACTGTGCTGTCCTATGAGGATGCTGCTATAGTCATAAGTGTAAGGACTGGACATAAGTGCCCTTGTAACTTTGAATGGCCAATAAATGAACTGTTGCAAATCAAGGACTAGCAAAAGAGATTTTTTTTTTAAAAAAAGTTGCATTTTAGATTACAACTTAGTGGAAGATTGTAGAAGACCAACTACATGGTTTCAAGAAACTGTATATGTTTCTCTATCCTATATAGTTTCTAAATTTATCTCTAGTGCTGTAATTGTAATGTTCTCTTTTTTGACAGTTTAATAATTTTTTATTAGAAATAAATGACTGGATGTGGAAAGGTTTCTTGAAGACATGTAGTTACAGCTTCTTTATTGTGTCCTTTAATCAGAATACTCCTATCATGAAAGAGCAAGCATATTTCAATTGTATCTATCTATTTAGGCATCATCAATTCTGATACGTAGTTGTCACTTATTCCAATAAATATTTGTAAGATTAAAACTGGCTGTATAGTTTGAACCAAATGCTAAAGTACAAAGGCATATCTGATTACTTGGACACTTTTCACAGTGAGATATTCTGCAATATTCTAAGGAAAACAGAAAACACTGATTTAGTTTTAAAAGTGGATGTTCCTTCTTTTAAATATCTTCTGTTCCTTTCCATCAGAATGTAGATTACAATTATTACAGCTATTAATTTTTAACAAAATATTAAACAAGAGAAGTGCTTCTATTTAGACCATATTAGACTATTAGTAGAATGTTAACTTCAAATAAAACTTTTTTAGTTTTGGGAGTGTGGCTCAAGGCTCATGATTTAATTGGAGTAACTGCTGGAATCTTGACATAAGTTTTGTATTTTACATTGTAACAATGGTACTCAACATCCTGCACATAATGGTGGAAACCACCTTTGTACTTGCAGCTCATGTGCATGGCAAGGTAAAATTGTTGTTTAGTGAAGATTAACTAAATATGCTTTTACCTTTGTCCACAATAATCAGAAGCATATTTTTGTTCATGTTTTTCATCCATGAAGCACCTGCATTCCCATAAAGTCAACAAGGAGACAGAAGATTCCTTTTCAGCGATCTAGATGCCTTTACAATGCAGCAGTATACCCTTTCTGGCTCTTAAGCAATATTTGAAAAAAAAAAATATTGCAAGCAAATATTTCCCTACATGATATATTTAATGTATGAATCTCATATCCATGAGTCGTCTGAACACTTTGAAATGGGTCATTGCAGTAATTATATTAGGTTGCTGGTGAATTAGACAAAAGGGTGGGAGGGCATAATTCAGCCAATGTTAATCTGTTATAAACGCCACTACTTTTAATAAGAAAAATACACATGTACTTCAAAAATTCAATTGACACAAATGAGGATTGCTCCACATTCTGCCCAAAATAAGAAATTAATTTTGACAAGTTCAGACTCTCCAGTTTATTCCAAAGTGAACTTCTGAACTAGGTTTAAGCAATTTTAACTAGATCATGGTACTTTTTGCCTGACTGGTAATTCAAGTATTTTACATTTGAAATGCTTTGATTATATTTGTGCTAGAGTATCTGAATATTTAAAAGCTATGTTGCATAGAGTTCTGTTATTTTTTGAGAATCATTTAAGGGTATGTGTAAGGATGAAAATGTCTTGCAGGCATAATTTCATATCTATAAATACCTTATTTAATATAAGATAAGGGTTGGGGAATAAATCTGTAGATTCCTAAAGGGTGTTAATCAACCAGATGGAGATGGGATGTGGAATAGTGTGGTGAGAATTAACTAGAAGAACTGGGAATTCTGCGTAAAAAAGTTTAACTTGTTTACACAATAATCTCTTTACTCAGAAGCACATGTATTTGTTCTCTGAACTGGGAACTGTGATGCTTAGATTCAAAGTCCAGTTTAGTCTTGGACTTCTCAGATGGCCAATCTCATCTTCATTCAACTAAAATGAAAATACTGGCCACATCTAACAAAGATAAGTAATCAGGGTGTTTTTTTCCTGAAGTACTAAAGTATATTAGTACATCAGTTGTTGGAAATAAATCTGTGTTAACAGGAGAACAGGCTGCTATGGTTTCTCAGCTTGAAATAATGAGTAGTACAGACTTGCTACGACTTATGCTTGCTGTTTAGAAGACAGATCAGGGGATTCCAATATGTTCTCAATAGTGTTTTTGTACCACTGTGACAGATCATTGACCTCACAGAGAATGTTCCATGTTCTTAGATATAATAGGTTCTGTGTCATTTATTTAAGAGACTATTCCTCAAATGCCATAATATTCATCTGAACAAATATGGAATGAATCAAGGTAAGGACTAAAAATTTGAAGTTCAGCAACATCTGGACAGCCATAACTCCCAGCACCTCTCATTATTGGCTGGGGTTGTTGAAAGTTGTAGTTCACCAGTACTTGGAACACCACATGTTATCTATTCCTGATTTAAAGATTTATATCTTAATTCTTTTGGTGGGAGGAAACATTAAGGTAAATCTCTGTATTCAGCTCAGCATGGAGAAACTAATGTTCTCCTAATTTGGTACTCTCATTAAATATTTCAGTCTACCTACAGCTGGAATGGCACTTATTCTACATAGTGCCCAGATCTGAAATCAATATAATCTTCTGTTCCTTTTCTATTATTGTCATGAACAGAAATTCTTTTTTAGAGATATCATTCACATACCCACACACTATAAAATTTAACAATTCTCTAGCCTCAAATTATTGGACATACATCACATACTATTTTACCAATCCAGGGGGAGTGGGAGTTATTTAAAGAATAGGTACAAAGTGGTTTCATGCACATTACTGTCCCAATGTATTTGAAGCAAAGATGCTCTTCAATCTCACCATGGAAAGATTTTGCTGCATGAACAGAATACTCTTCTATTCATTCAGAGAGAGTCGCTTTTCTCTGTGAACTCTTGAACAGTATTTTGAAGGGTTCTTAATCCCTCCAAATCAATTTTATGGTGAGCTCAGAAATGGGGACCTGGATGGACACACAGAAGTTGCAACAGAAGTGACAAATTGGAGATGCAGAAAATCTGCAAAAACTTAACTGGGTTTTTTTTCATAAGAAAACAAAATGAAGACTGGTCTATAGCTCAGAGGCAGGTTGTGTGTTTTTCATATAAATGCTCTCAGGTTTGCTTCTTGGCTTCTCTAGGATGATCTGGGGAAATCTTCCACTCTGAAACACCTCTTGCTTAGAAGTGAAATTACTAAATTACAAACCCTAAGATAAACCTTATTTGTCTTCCCAATATATGGTTTACACTTCAGCACCTAATAAAAACCTGTTTAAAATACTCCGGGATAATTTTTAACTAGTCTTTGTTTTCATCTCTTTGTATTATTTGGGGCTGCTGCCTCCATTTCACTCATTAATGTATACTGCAAGCTCAAAAGTACCAGTTTGGAATTGATAAAGAAATGCCTGGAAACAGCTGAAAGCTAAAAATGTCAGAACCTCTCAGCCCTAGAAAGAAGGCAATGGCAAACCACTTCTGAAAATGTGGCCAAGAAAACTGTTGGAGCTAGTCCTATAAATCACCAGGAATCAATACTTCCTTAAAGGGAAAGGAGGAGGAAGAGAAATGGGTCTCCACATGGTATGGTCATAACCATCAAGCCAATGGCTCCATCTGTTTTTTTTTTATGTTGAGTTTTCTGACCATATCTTGCAGACACTCATGGACTGAAACATCCTAGGTGTTGAACAGTTTCAATTATATAATGAAGAAATTTTCCCTGATTGATTATAGTTGCTTTTCATAAATGTTTGTAGGCATTAAAAGACATCATACAACACCCTTTTTCTCCCTTAATGAAAAAAAAAAACTGATGGGAAACCATGAAAATGGATTTCTGCTACCTGCTTTCCCCCTTCCTCTTCCCCCCACAGTTACATTCTGTGGATATATCAGGATGGTTATACATTAAAAACTGCTCTGGAAATTCTTTCAACATGGAGTGAAACAAGCCCTGTCCTTAAGTTAGGGTAATATTTTGGAACATGTACACAACTGCAAAACTGGAATAACTGTTAATACTGTGAGAAAACTCTCTGCCATAGGGTTGTCCTTGATAAGTCATTGGAAGCTTCAGCTAATACAAATAACACTAGTCTGGCTCCTAATATTAATATTCAGCTGCCATGCTAATTGTGAGAGCAGCATATCTTTTTGCATAGTTTGGGGGTAAAGTATGTTTAATCTAGCATGCCAAAAAAATAAGTCAAATCTCTAGAAATAAGAGCATGCTAGAAAACTACAAATAATAGTAAGAAACAACAAACATGAGCTTGGACAGAATTGCCCAATGAGTACAGAAGCTCTATAAAAGCAGACAATTAAAAAAAACCTCTTATGCCCTGGAGGGTAAATCTGGTATTACTCTAAAGGAGGTCTCTGCGATGATAGTGCCAATTATATTGCTGCTTGAAGTTGGCACACTTTCTTATGGTCGTAAAGGACTGCCTTTTCCATGTCCATCTTAGGGACTTCCTTCATCACCTCCTTGTCATCTGGCTAGCCATGTCTATGCATTGCTACTGCTTGTGAATTAATTTTACTTTAATAGCAAAGGTGGAGGAAAATGTTCGCTTAGCAAAAATTAAAGCAAGAGACCAACTCTGGGAATATTTGCTGTTGTTTTGAAATGCAGGAGCACAAAGAAACCTATTCAGCAACACTACCAGCCTTTTGCATACACAATGTCCTTGAAATGCAAGCAGTAAAATAAGGTAACTCCAGTACTGATGGGGATAAAAAGGGCCCATTCTTATGTATGCATGCATTTGGAGTTCCAGAATCTCCCAAAGTTCCCCTTGCAGGCAACTGTGCCAAAACAAACACAAGTACTGTAAGAACCTGAATAAGATCCTCGGAGTTCATTCTAGCTTTTCCAGGATAAAATATAGTGGAGCTAGGCAGGCAGGCAGACCCTGCCATGCTCATTGATGGACAGATTATAACAGAGCTAACTAAATCAACATATAGATCTAGAAAATCAAAGTATAGAAAAGCATAGATAACCTTGCTCTAAAAAGCTGGTTTGTGTCAGCAGTGCCTATAGTTGCAAAAGGATATAAGAAAATGTGGGGAGTTGAAAAAAAACCCCATAATGACAATCATATTACAGTATAATTATAAACAGTCTATATTTGAGGGGGAAAAGATTAACTATATCACAGAAAAGCATGATGCCCCGATTGATATACTGCCTAACCTGTCTGCTAGCTGATACCACAGCAGACACATCTGCTGAGCGATTTCCAGAGTGATGGGACTTTTGCCCATGTGATTTTCTCCTGCCAACATGCTACTCCATGAGGAGCACAGAAGCCTTGAGATCTCACCCATTTCCTTCTTTGTTGGCCTCTCTCTCCTTTCAGTTTCACAGAATGTCCCACCCCAGCTTAGCCTGAGAAATGAATCTGATTCCACCCAGAGAGTTGTGACAAAGAAGCTATGTGATATGCCATTGCTTAATTGTAATTTGATACTTGTATACCACCAGAGTCACTTTTTGTGAGATGGGGAGCTATATAAATGTCACTAATGCAAAAGAAAAGTGAACCCCCTCTCTTTCTCTCTCACACACACACGTTATTATGCACGTGCCTTAAATTCCTGTTTTAGTTCTATCAAGTAGAGATATAAGTTCAAGCAATGATCAAGAACAAGGAAGGTGGAAAAATTCAAGGAGGATTTCATTCAGGGCTACGTAAGAGACACTGGTTGTAAGATCTTTGGGCAGTAAGCAGGAGATTTTATTGCCACCCCAAATGTCAATGTAGAATTGGCTCCCAATATTGCACAAAACTGGAAGAACCAGTTGCTTCCTTCCTTTTGGTTTTATGCTTGCTGGCCAGAAATGTGGCTTCCCAGTTAGCAGGTTTATGACATTTATAAATTATAGTACATGAGCAATATTCTACTATTTCTAACACCATCTGAAAAATTCAGTGCAAAAGAAAACACATTTTAAAAGAAAAGACTAGTGTTACACCAGTCTTCCTCAACCTGCCCTCCAGGAGTGCGGTGCTTCTACTGTAATTCCCCAGCCAGTAAGAAGGATTTTCAGCATATTACAAAAATCACACACCTATGGACAGCAGCATTCCCTCATAAGCTGAAGACACCCAAGCATTTGCAATGGCTCTACAATCTTTCAAGACATCAAAAAAAAAAAAAAAGGAAGAAGAAGAAGAAGAAAAAGGAGAAGAAGAAGAAGAAGAAGAAGAAGAAGAAGAAGAAGAAGAAGAAG
>BLBF01000018.1:14580569-14592349 GCA_015471245.1 Laticauda colubrina
GAAGAAGAAGAAGAAGAAGAAGAAGAAGAAGAAGAAGAAGAAGAAGATTCCTCTTGATAATTTTTTTTAAGAGTCTCCACCTTACTTAAGCCAATTGGCAGGTCACTAACTTTTCATTACAGTTCTGGAAGTTATTTCCCTTTAACTGTGGAATGGCAATTAGGTTGAGATATTATCAGCCCAAGAAAAAAACTGCATTTCATTTTCTGTTTCATTGGATTTGGTATTATTGCCAACATAGTTTGTCTCATTGGTGAAATTTTCTCAAGAGTGCCAAACACCCTGTTTTTTTCCTCCTTTTGACCTAGGAAAATTAATAATGCATATAATGCAATCAAAGCTTTACTTTAAAAAAGCATTTAAAATGTAAAGAAATTCAAGTTATCTGGGAGATCCCACATTTTTACAATGGGACATACTAGGTTCCCCTTTCCTCTGCATCTTCAAGGAAGGATGGAAAGCCCTTATTGAAAAATTGGAAAAGCCTGTTTGCATTGGCAGTTCTGAAACTAAGACCACTGATAGTCTGGCTGGTTCAGCATGAAGCAGTTTCCTATGTATTCTTCCAAAAATGCGCAGAGAGCTCACTTTCTGTAGATTTTGCAGGGCTGTTTGCTTATTATTTATCACAATATTCTATATGCCACCTCCTTGCCACTATTATTATAATTGTCATTCCCCCTGAAAACTCAGGCTGTCTCATTCCCATTCTGACTGAAAGCCTGGTTAAAGGTTCATGAAAAAGCAGAACTGTATTTAAAAGTGAAGGTTGGCTTCCTAAGAAGACCCCTTGCCAGCATGTTAGCTGTTAGATTGTATTTCAGGCGGTGCACTTGCTGAATTCTTCTGACATCCATGGCTGCCTTGTAAAATTATTCAGCAGGGATATTATGTGTAACTCTTTAGAAGATCAGGCTAATTAAATGACTTGGGGGGGGGGGGCAGAAGTTCACTTCTTGCAAATGGGTGAAAAGAGAAAGTAATACTTGGTATGCTACAGACAACAGCTGGCAACTTTGGGTCAATGTTGGAAAGCTCTCTGGAAGCAAGTGCACCTCTCCATTGTTCAGATCTTCCTTCTATTTCTCTCTCAGAGCAGCTGCTGCTAAAAAGCCCTTGCAGGTTTACACTATTTGCCCAAGACAGATGCAAAGGAGGGGTAAAGGGACTTTCCACTTCATGTTCCTTCACCAAGTTTCACTTTCCAAGGAGGCACAGCATGGAAATCTTTACAGTTTGCTGGGGGGGGAGAGAGAGAAAGGACTCTGGCCTTGTCTGCCTGTGTTAATTGATGGCTTCTGCTGCAGCTCTTCACACTTTGAAAAATGGGAACAAATGTTTTTATTTATAAGTGTAAAAAGGAAGGGGAAAAAAAAAGCTGAAGCAAATTAACAGCTTCATTAGGGTGTTAAACTAAAGCTAAAAAAGAGGGAAAAAGAGTATACTCAAAATGCTTCAGTGTCAAAGGCCTAATTCATTTATGGTAAAGAAGAAAGGTACAGGAGTTTTTTGTTTGTTTGTTTGTTTTTACAGGGGAGGGGAGTAAGAAAGCAAATGAGGAAACGGCAGGTCTTATTTTTGTTTTAATTGCTGAAAAAAAAATTTTTTTTTTGCCAGTTGTCCTGTGAATTTTCTAAACTGAAGGGCAACTTATAAAGTTTGCAAGTATAACACATAAGGCTCTTTCCACATACAATGACTGTGCCAGGCTGATACTGGCACCACACTCTTCCATGCCCCACACAATGCGATGGGGCTTAGAAAGATGAGCCCATTAACTATCAGCTCGCCCTCCTGTTCCAGAAGAAATGGCTTTGGCAGCATTTCTTTGAGGCTGTGGGGCAGGCGGTTTCCCACTGGCAGCAGCCCTGCCTCATTTTCTTCCTGGGCCCTGGGATTTCCTCCCTTCAACCCATACCAAGGCATATTACCATCAACTCAAACTCTTCATTTTATAGTGTTGGAATATTCATCTCCGATGTTAATGTTTTTATACTGTAAGCAGCCCAAAGACGTTCAAAATGAGAAGGGATGAAAAATAAATGTAATAAATAAAACAAACTCTTGCTCTGCCTTATTTAGAGAGGTGCACTTTTGCTGTTCTCCCCAAGGTAGCTGGTGCCCAGGGGGACCCCTTGCTTTTCACTGCAAGGAGGAATATGGAGATCAGACACCAATTGCCGTTCATCCATCCTCTTCCCTAGGCACCTGGAGTTACAGGGGCCACTAAGTATATCTCCATAGAATAATGAAAGACTACTAGGGCTATTTATGTAGCAGGAAAAGATGACCACCAAATATTTGGCAGGAAGTAGCGATGTGGAAGTATCTTTTAAAAAAATATGCATATACTTGTTATATTGCAAACTTTTTGCTTTGCATTTTTTGTTTTGTTTTGTGGCAGTAGCACATTCTGGAGTTACCAACATGAAATGATGCACATACATATATGTCAATTCCATGCAAAATAGGCAAATAAAAGGTATAAGAATGAAAGTCATCCTGGGATTAAAAAAAAAAAAATCACAGGTATGACAACTAACAGCCATAGAGAAATAGAGACATCTGTCATTTGGAAGAAAGACTGAAAGTTAGAGACAAAATATTAAAGAGTAAAAACATCACAGTGACAACAAAAATAATTATCATCAGGGCCAGGTCTACCATTCAGATGCAAAAGGTGGACCATCAAAAAGAAAATTAGATGCCTTTAAATGATGGTTTGGGAGAAAAATGGATTAAAAGCAGATCAGTAGCAGATGGAATAAAATCAGGCTGTTCACTGCTAGTGCTAATAATGAAATTAAACTGAAAATATTTCAGACTCAAAATATGATGGCAAGGAGAAGACCCTGATATCAGAAATAACCAAAGGGATTAGAAAAAGGCCATCAGAATATAAGGTTGCAAGATAAACCCACTGATAACATGAATGTAAAATTACACAAGTTTAGAGAAGCAAGAATTTAGAGTCAAGTCCTTATATTTACATCACAGGTGGTATTCAGCAGGTTCTGACCATTTCTGGGGACCTGGTAGTGGAAATTATGGGTAGTTCGGACAACCGGCAAATACCACCTCTGACTGAAAATTTTACAGTATCCTTCCCCTACCACGCCCACCAAGCCACGCCCACAGAAGCGGTAGTAAAAAAAATTGAATCCCACCACTGATTTAAACATGCTCATGCACACGCACACATACACACAGTTGTAACTAATCAAGAGGAGAAATAACTTATATTTTGTATAATTTTAATTTCCTGTGCTCCATTCTTTACTATCTTTAATTTCATGAAGTATATTCTGCAGAAGTTTTTTTCATTTTAAACATTACCTGGAAGAAGTAAAAATTAGCTTTTTCTCTTCCTTGGTGATTATGAGATAATATGCTTTAAAAGTCATTTATTTGATTTATATTCATATTCATATCCACCGCAATCAGAAATCCTTGCTCAGTGGTTTATGGTAATTACAAGCAACAGAAGCATTTAAATATCAATGGTCAGAACTAAAATATATGAAATTCCAGCTATAACAGTTCTTTTCCTTGCCTGGAAGTAGATTTAAAACCAATATTGTTTTTCTGAACATTTTTAGATTTCAATATAAGGCTATTCATTCAATTTTCCCACTTCATAAATACTACTATAACTTCAATAACTGGCTATATCTCAATTCTTCAATTCTTCATATCATCCTCATTTTACTTTAATATCACAGATTTCCTCTAGCTTCTCAGATGATTATGGGTGTGGGAAGGATTATTTCACTTTTTTCCTCACCATCTTTCTGAAATGAGTTGAAATATCCCAAGTATGTGTCAATACACTGTATGCACTTTCTAGTTAATAAGACAAGGGAAATACTATATTAGCCCACAAGGTATCTGTAGATTGTAGATCCTGTCTTATTCAAAATAGTATCAACATGAGTTTTGCTGTACTTGGTGTGTTAGCTAAAATATACCACAGAACTAACCAGTATGGTATCCTTAAGCCCATGTCACACTGGCCAACGGATGCAAAAAGGACACAGCGGATGAGCAAAATGTTCCATCCGTTGTTATCCGCTCTCAAAAGGGGCAAAAATTTGCATAACCGGAGTGGATAACACGGACGCAGGGAGGACGCAGGGCGGATGCAAAGTGGATGCGGAACGGAAGCCCAGCGGATGGAAGCAGATGGAAGCGGATGGGAGTGGGTGGCACATCCGCAGGGCTTCTGGGGGGCCTCAGTGAAGCGGACGCGGAACGGAAAGAGTGGATAAAGAGCAGACGCCGAACGGATGAAGCGGATGCAGAGCGGAAGCCTAGCGGATGCACAGCGGAAGCCTAATGGATGCCTGGTGTTCACTGCGCATGCGGGGAGGATGCATTGCGTCAGCCCCGCGGATATAACAGAAGCAGCTCGGAAGCAGGTCGCCATTCAGAGGAAAGACCTGCTGCCGGACGGATTGGCTGCCTTGGCTGCCCTGCCTGGATGTCTGCCTGCCAGCCTTGCTACCAGCCTTGCTGCCAGCCTTGCTGCCAGCCTGCCTGCAAGCCTTGCTGCCAGCCAGTCTGCCTGCCAGCCTCCCTGCCAGCCTTGGTTCCTGCCAGCCTCCCTGCCAGCCAGCAACCCCACAACCATGCGGAAGCACAGCAAGCCTCAGTCATCTGCTGCCAGCCCTGGCAAGAGGGACAGGGCTACCATCCCGCCCCCTGGCCCTCACTCTGGTTCTGCTGGGGCTTCTGCAGCATGGGCTCGCTCTTCTGGGGCTGGCGCTTCTGCTGCTTCTGCTTCTGGAGGAGCTGATGACAAGCACTCCAGCACCAGCCACCTCCACAGCACCTGCACCCTTCACCCCTGAGACTGAGCGACCAAGAGGAGTGCCAGAGACTCATTTTTGTCTTATAGCTTGTAGTTAATAAAGTCTATTTATGATTCACACATTTACTTCATTTTTTTTTTTTCATAAAGTCTTGCTGGAAACTTTTAGAAATGGTTTAAGCCTTTGCTTGTGGGATGGGTTAATATAGCAGTGGGATGGGTAAGGATAGCAGTGGGATAGATAAGCCTCCAGTGCAAGCATAGTGGGACTATATGGTCCAGCCTCCCAGGTGCCATACCTACGGCCCTTTATTATCAATAATAATGTAATAATTATCCACACATGTCAACATAAGCACAACTCTTTATTAAACGCCCTGTTCATTGTAGGCCAACCAAACATACATGGCCCAATCTCATCCGTGTGATGAGACAGGCTGAAGGAAGCATCCATTAAGCATCTACCATCCTGTCTTGCCACTCCACTGCTCCAGCTGGGGAGTTGCACCATTGTCTCAGGAGGTTGCGCTGCTTCTTCGCTTCATGTGAGGCTCTGTTGGGGCCTTGCACATCCTCAGTGTCGATCAGGTTTCGCCCTTGCCTCCATTCCCCAGGCTCCATGTCCCCATTGGCTTGTTGATGGTCCACAAGCCTGTTCTGCAAGACTGGGTAGCGGGTGCACATGAGATTGTGCAGGATGCAGCAAGCTTCCACGATGCTCCTCACGGTCTCTGGGCAATGTTGCATGGTGGTGAGAAGTACCTGGAACCTGTTGGCCAGGATGCCAAAGGTGTTCTCCATCACCCGTCTTGCCCTGGACAGCCTGTAGTTGAAGATCCTCTCTTCACGGGTGAGGAGTCTGGAGGTGTAGGGCTTCATGAGGTAGGTTGTGAGGGAGAAGTCGTCATCCCCCACGATGAAGTAGGGCACATCTTGTGTGTCGTTGGGCAGGGGTTCTGGATCTAGGAAGCCCACGATGAGGTTGCGTTCCAGCCCCTCCTTGAGGTGACTGGCGTTGTATACCTGGGCATCTGAAGAGGAGCCATTGCCTGAAGCATCGATGTACATGAACTTGTAGTCAGCATCGACCATGGCAAAGAGGATGATGCTGAAGAAGCCCTTGGAGTTGAAATAAGTGGACCCCGAGTTGGCTGGAGATTTGCAGGCCACGTGCTTGCCATCTATGGCTCCAACGGTGTGTGGTAAGTTCCACTTCTGATACCACTGCTCTGCAACTTTCTTCCATCCTTCTTCAGTGGAGGGGTACTGGAGGAGCTCCTCCTTGTATTCTTCGATGATGGCCTGCACCACTTCTCTGACCACAATGCTGATGGTGTTGGATGGCACCCTCCAGCTGTACTGTATGCTCCTGTAGGAGGTCCCTGAGGCCAGGTGGCGCAGAGTGAGTGCCACCTTGAGCCCAGGTTCCAGGCTGGGCCGGAAGCTGGTGTTTGCCTTGGTCAACCTGAGTGTCAGGCGCTGCACAACTTCGTCAAACATGGCTGGAGGCATCCTCATGAAGTTCTGGAATGCCTGAGTGTCTTCGCTCCTGAGCTCCACCATCAGCTTGTTGTACAGTCCGTCCTCTGCTCTTCTGGCGAACCATCTTCGGACCCAGACTCTTTTTGGGTGGCTCCTTTTCTTCTCGCAGTAGAGTTCACAGAGCCTGCAGATGGCTTCGCACTATTGCAGAATGATGGTGGCTGCCGAAAGGACTTTGTTACAATCCACGGTGGACATGACTGGATGCTGTGGAAGAGGAAGAGTCGGATGAAGGCTGCAGAAGTCTGCACCGCTGGGCTGCTGTTCTGAAAGTGAGATGCAGGCAAGTTGCTCCCCCTTTTTATAGGCAGTATAGGTTTTCCGCTAGGCATCCTCTAGGCATCCTCTAGGCATCCTCTAGACATCCCTAATATCCGAGATAGGTCCCCTCTGCGAACATATTTTCCATTTTAAACACTTTGTTTCCGTGCTGCATCCATTCTGCATCCATTCTGCATCCGTTCTGCGTCTGTTCCGCTTCCTCCCTGCGTCCGAGCGGATGCGAGTTGCGCGGATGCGCAGCGGATGCCTAGCGGATATAGTGGATGTGTAACGGATGCAGAACGGACAAACTGGATACATTTTCCGCGCAAAATTTTTAGGCAGCCCAAAACTTTTGGAGCGGATAAAACGTCCATAAACGGATGCTGGATGGATAGAGAGGAAGCCAAACGGAGACAGTGAGTACATCGCGTTTTTGAACGGATGGCAAGGTTTTTTGTCCGTTTTACATCCTCTTTGCATCCGTTGGTTCAGTGTGACATGGGCTTTACAGTTAACAGGAATGGAGCACTTAGCACCAGCACTAAGGCTAGTTATGCCTAATTGATTATTTCTCTATTATTAACAAACTTTATGTGAAAGCTTTATCAAGTCCTGCATCTTGGTTATCCAATTCTTCTAAGATAATCTACTGTTAAACCCACACTATCTTTTCTGAAAACTTCTCCCAAAGAGAAGGTTGGAGATTGGATTAAAGTTAACTAATACACTGGTTCAAGATACAGCCCCTTCAGAATAGAACATAATAGTTTGCACTTTGAGGTAGGTAGTAGTACCTCCCATTTCACTAGAAGAGGTATTACTCACTTCCTGAATCCAAGCCTTGATATCCTACCCAGAATATGTATTAAAGAAGCCAAATGGGGCAAGGAATACTCTACAAAATTGTCCAAACCATCTCCTAAGACTTTGCCTGTGCTTAGAAGTGACCAAGAGCAATCTTACTTATGAGAAACTTAGAAAAATTGTCAGTGAACCTATCTATCTCCAAACAAAAGAGTTTTTCAGAAGACAGTAAAGATTTGTGATATAGTACCCGAACTATCTTGATTGTCACATATAATTGATAACACTCTTTGACTACAAGTTTCCATCATCTATGTTGTATTTCTCCAAGATTAGGGATATCTGGGGAGAGATCAAAATATTAAAGAAGTGTCATAATATTACCCCTTCTCCTTTTGTACATGCATATAAAAAGAGTGGGCGGGGATCATGCCCTATCTTGCAAATGAACAATTCAGGAATGCATATAATAAATTGGTATTTGTGTATTATTTTTTGGTTTAACATTTCTTCATACTGGGGATTGTCAGTTAGGAGGCCCAAAGCCCACATGAGAATTCTATGGCCAGATGTACCAGATACTAAGCTATTCTGTAGTTTCCTCTCAATTTAGTATGTTGTGTGAACCAGTTTGTTATCTATAAATTATTCTGGTTTATTAGGGTGTATGAATCCAGCCAGTTGTGATTTATTCAGTAAATTATGGTTAAATAAACTATGATTTCATGCCACAATGTAAATCAGCTGGTAGATTTTGAGGAATGCTTTGCAGCATTTATGTATGTGCTATAATTAAAAATGAATTTGTTTACACATGGTGTGTGAGGGAGAAATAATTCACAGTTTGAGGCTACATCTTTCTTTGTTTTATATATAATACGGTTGCTGACAACTACCCATAGTATTGTGAGACTCCCTGCTATTTCATGTCAGCTGTACTATCTGAAGAAAGGTTAAGAGCTTGTCACAGGGTCCTTTTCTCTTTATCCAATTCAGTGGGCTCCCACACCTCCTAGGGTCCACTCCAGCCTCCCTAGCCTTTAGGTAACCCACACACCAGCAGATCCTTGCATAGTAGCCCAGTTGTTTTCAACCTCCCCCCCCCCCAATCTTGTGCTGCTTCTTACTATCAGGAGTAAATTATAATTCTCCTAAACTTCAGGTTGCTTCCAATTTCCTATACAGAACAACAAAACCCACAACCCTTCTCACTTTCAGAACCCTTCCACACCAACTACTCCACAGTCACACCATACCCAATTGCTTTGCTGCAGGACTTTTATAGCTGCTATTTGCTAAGCAGCTGGGCTGGTTGGGGAGAGATCTTAAAGGGAGAGGGCACCATCAGACCAAGTGCTGGCTAATCTCATGCAGCCTTCCCTCTAAATGGTTACTCATTATCTAATAACAATCTACTGTGAAAAAGAATGTCCTTCAGTTTTTCCTTATTCGTGGCTTGTCTCTGAACTGATGTTTACATATACGAGATGATATTTATGGTGCCAATTTCATGGATGTTGATGATGAAAGGATTTATATCCTGGTATAGCAGCCCCTTGAAAATGTTCTAACAAAACATGGTCTGCATATACTGGCTGTCCTTGCTTGCTGGAAGAAAGCATCTTACCCCATCCATTAGCTCTTTCTTTCTCTCTTTCTCTCTCTCTCCCAGAGCTTGTATAGATAATATTTACATGTTTTTTCTCCAGAGTTGTGAAATATATGGAAGCATAATGTCAAGTTCTCAGAGTGCCTCTTTCGTATGACAAGTGTGGTTATTGGGCATGTCAGCTCAGATTTCCCATGTTGCTCTGATTGTAAGTGTTTGTGTTGTACCTTTCCACCTCCAAATGTTGATTCTTGAGTTGTTATTTTAGGCTCATAGTAACTGTAAGAAAAATCACATCCCAAATGTTTCTGTCAAAAAGAAGATATGTAATGAGCAAGTCAACATTGAATTCCACTTGTCAAACATCACTTGCTTTCATCTATGGCTTTTGTTATGCAACCTTGTGCTTAGATAAGTTGTGTGAAGTAAATAGAAAATCCTAGCATGTATTTCTTTCTGCCTTACCATGAAATTTTGGACATGGTGACTGAAACTTCTGAAAAGAAGAATATTAAAAACAATTTTTGTCTCTTAAAAATCATTCAGATTTCTTTCCCTATACTGTACAAAACCACCAGATTGAAGTTTTTCTGATGCTACCCCCCTCCAGTGGACAGCTAAGAGAAAAAGAGATTGTATTCATAAAGAAGAGTTTGACATTAAAAAAAATTCACACACTTCTGAAATCGACTGTCAAATCACTTCACATCTGTACCTAAAGCAAACAGACATAATGCTAACAGCTTGCTGGAACTCAAAAATGCCACCCACTAATCAGTCCACCTGTGGAGTTCTCAGTCCATCTTGCAAACTGTGGAGCTGACTGCCAAGATGCTTGACAAGAAAATGTATATTTGACTGCTGCTGAAGAAGGGAAATGGAGGGTAATGTGCTATGGTACAAACAAAATGCATTTGGCATGGAGCAAGGAAATGTCTTAAGGGAATATGACTTGCCATTTGCTTACCTCTCTGAGATACCTCTCAAAACTGCTGTTTCTTAATTAGTAACCTTAAAAATGGGTCATTTGTTGACAAGGTGTAACATTAGCCATAAGTGCTCAGGATAGCCAAATAAACCACTTCAGTCAAACTATACAGCGAAGGCATTCTAAATGTGCAAGGTTACCCTTACAGAATCACTTTTTAAAGGGAAATCTAAATGAACAGTAGTGGAAGAATATTTTCCATGCAGTCGATGTGTAACTTTAATAAAAGTTCATGAAATGGAGAATATTTTGAATATATTGAATGGTGTTGTGTGGCACCCTCCAGGCATACTGCATGTTTCTGTACGTGGTCCCAGAGGCCAGGTGGCGCAAAGTCAGTGCCACCTTCAGTCCAGGGTACAGGCTGGGATGGAAGTTGTTGTTTGCCTTGGTCAACCTGGGTCTCAGATGCTCTACAACTTTGTCAAACATGTCTGATGGCATCCTCATGAAGTGCTGGAATGCACGAGTGTCTTCATTCCTCAGCTCCACCATCAGCTTGTCACACAGTCCGAACTCCATTCTTTTTCTGATCCATCCTCGGACCCACACAGTTCTTGAACGTCTCCTTCTCCTTGTGTAGAAAAGGTGAAACAGTCTGCACAGGGCTTGGTTCTGGTGTTGAATAATCGCAGCTACCATAAGGACTGTGTTATGATCCATGGTGGAGAACAATGGATGATGTGGAAGAGCAAGACCATGGGTGAAGAGGTCTGTACACCACGGCTGCTGGACTCATACTGAGATCCAGGTGATTTCTTCCCCCTTTTTATAGGAAATATCGGTTGTCCGCGAGGTGTCCTTCCACATACTCTAGGCATACTCCAGACATCCTAAATATCCAAGATACATCCCATATACAAAAGTTTTGTCCATTTTAATGCTTTATATACGAGATGCATCCACTTACATCCTTTCTATTTCCATGCAACTAACTCTGTGTGGACGTTCCGTGTACCTTTCATTTCCTCCCTCTTTCCATTTTCAGCTGGAGCAGATGTGAGTTGTGAGGATGGCCAGAGGATGCCGAGAGGATACAGCGGACGTTTAACGGATGATAATGGACATAGAACATTTGTTGCCCATATATGTCGTAGATGTACATCGTACACGGCGGAAAGTTCATCCGTTCAAAAAGTTTTGTGCAGCTCAAAACTTCTTGCACAGATGAAATCTCAGTGGACGGATGCTCGACGGATAGATCGTATGAAACACGTATGCAATGAGTACACAACGGATGTATCGCATTTTCCAATGGATGGCAAGCTTTTTTATCCGTTTTACATCCTCTTTGCATCCGTTGGTGCAGTGGGATAGGGGCTTTAGGGATTCTACCCTTCAAACCAAACTCTTAAACAGACCTAACATAATGGTGGCAGAGGCAATCACGGAAGCAACTGCCGTGGAACCCGCAAAGAAATCAGCAGCCACAATGAAGATGATGAACACCAGTGCTGACACAACAACCCGTCCAAAAGAAAAAATCTCAGGGGGAGGGAGAAAGCAAGCTGCCACAAACACACACCACGAAGACCTAGATTCTAAGATCTACACGTAGAACAAGAAGATCTGCTTGTAAGTTTCGACGTGGTTTCACTATTTACTCAAGTCCCAATAAAAGAAACTCTTGAAATCATCAAAAATAAATACCAACCAGCTAAAGACCTCATGGAACTAACAGAACACTGCCTAACCAACATATATTTCATATACAAAGGACAAAGATACAAGCAAATTGAAGGAGCCCCTATGGGATCACCACT
>BLBF01000018.1:14592749-14637629 GCA_015471245.1 Laticauda colubrina
ATCATCAGGCTTCTGTATGGATGTGGGTCTTACAGCTCCTGGTACCCACATCCATACAGAAGCCTGATGATGGCAGATGAGATTCTGCTGAAACGTTGCTACAACTTTAACAGAACTACAATGACGTGGGATAATACCCGAAGGAAGCTGAACAGCACAAATATATATATATTTATATTTATATATTAATGTGACCATAGAGGAAGCTGTACTTTAAGCACATTATTTCTCTGAAATCTAGCAATCCCAAATTATTTGCAGAGTCTGAACTCGCTGCCTAACAATGCAACACACAAGAATCAGTGATAGTATTAAGCAGGTAGAGTTATGAAGAAAAATCTAGCATGGCTCTATCTTGAGGAAATCATTTAATGGAATCCAACATGTGACTTTGCTATGTTTTTATCTGTGATATTTTAATTTACTTTTTGTTGGATCAGGTATTTGTAGGATCAGGTTGGATCAGAAAATCTGCATCAGATTTTCTCATTGGCTTTGCTAAAGGTTTCTTTCTTTTAATTACTTCTTCACACCTGGATATAATTACCATTCATAAGAGTCTGCTTATTCGTAGGCTTAACTCTGTGAGATTTCCCAAGCAAGCTGGTTGCGTGACTAAAGACTGCCTCCTTAAGGACTGGATAAATGAGCTTATTTGATATTTTTAAACTATTATTATAGTTCTTATAATATAATGAATAACAGCAGCATTGCTTATGAAAATGGTAAAAGAGTTAATATTTCGATTATTAAGGCCAAAGATTGTTTCAAAAATAGGAAAGCTTATGGAAGCTCACATGTAGAATAATGTTATATGTCACTGAGTGGTTGAACAGCAAAGGCCAACAACTTTTTAAGAAATTATTTTCTACATGCTATATTCCAGGTCTATACATTCACATTCGAGGTTTTTTTCACTTTATTTTTTTACTTTCATTTATACAAATTTGAAATGTTACTTTAGCATCTGCTCTTTTAAGGCAGTTAGCTCTGGGAAGGCAGTGTGCTTTGCCATAAATTTAGGTCATTAATTTGTATCTGTTCTTTGTTTATTTAAGAAACAGGACAAAAGGGCAGCTGCTGAAACATTTGGCTAGGCTAAGGGGTAGTGGGCTGAATATGCCAGAGTTCTGCATGCAACCAGCTTGAATTTGTATCCACAGCTACAGGACAGCACTTTATGGAACGCCTTTGCCAAGCCATGTGGTGTCCTCAGCATCGCTTAAAATACCTGGAGGATCTTTTGGGAAAGGGATAAAATGGAATGTTCTGGAAAAGGAGTGGAATGCAACCAGACATATGTAAGTGTGTGAGAATATACATGAGCTCTTTGGGTTGCACTTTTTATTGAATTTGGTTTTTTTTTAAAAAAAAACCAGCAAAAATAATTAGAGCAAAACGACTATTTTGAATGGATGCAAATAGCAATAAACAAATTCATTCTACATTAATTGTCAGCCATATACAAGGTCCTAAATTGATAGTTTAGTTCTGAATAATTTCTAGAAAATTATTCATAATTATAAAATATTGGGGGTGGGACGGGGTTTCTATTTGTTTTCTAAACCTAAACATCAAAAAGAAAATCAAGTCCCTTTGTTGCAGTGGTGGGATTCAATTTTTTTTACTACCAGTTTTGTGGGTGTAGCTTGATGGGCGTGGCAGGGGAAAGATACTGTAAAATCTCCAGTCAGAGGTGGTATTTGCCAGTTCTCCAAACTACTCAAAATTTTTGCTACCAGTTCTCCAGAACTGGTCAGAATCTGCTGAATACCACCTCTGCTTTGTTGGAATTTCATCTTCATCTTTGGCTTTCAACCTTTGGAACTGGTCTACTACGATACAGTCTACTTCCAGTGAGGTTGCTTTAAACTTCTTGAAAGGCAGACCCAGGGGTGGAATTCTACCAGTTCGCACCTATTCACTAGAATTGGTTGTTAACATTCTAAGCATTTGGAGAACCAGTTGTTAGAAGAAATTACTGGCCTAATCCTGTAAGAAAGGCAGGAAGGAAACATTCTGGTGTTGCTTACAGAAACTGCTTCTCCATTAACCTTTATTACATTCTTGGCAGGACGAGACTTCCTGTCTCAGGAACTTCTCTGGAGTTTTTTTCCCCCTCCTTTGCTGGTACTTGTGTGGAGTGACCATTCAAAGTTACAATGGCACTGAAAAAAGTGACTTATGACTATTTTTCACACTTATGCCTGTTGCAGCATCCCCACAGTCATGAGAGGCCAGACGAGGAGATGCGTGCCTCGATGTGAGTGCCTTGATTGAGTTGGCCACACCCAGCCAATAACATGACCACCAAGCCATGTCCACCCAGTCACATGACCACCAAGCCACACCCACCAACTAAGCCACACCCACAGAACCGGTTGTTTAAAATTTTGAATCCCACCCCTGGGCAGACCTTTCTACAGACTTGATTTACTTAAGAGTTGGTGTCTTACTTATAAAATAGGAGACATGTATAAAACAAAAATGCAAAAGGAAGTTAATCTATATTAAACTGCCCATGCATCTTTCAGGCATGTGACATATGTGGCATATCTTTGCAGGTCAAGAAGTTGTAACTAGCATTAGAAGTCTTGAAAGGCCTTTTAGGAAATGTGCTTGCTACTGTGCACAGGGGCTGGGCCAAGATGTCTTGTTACCTGTGATGAAAAATATGTTACCTAACAGAATAACAGAATTGGAAATTACCTTGGAGGGCTTGTAGTCCAACTCCCTGCTCAGACAGGAAACCCTATACTGTTTTAGACAACCTCTTCCCATTCTTTCCGAAAAAGCTAATTGCAGTAGTATTTGTTGCAAGGGGACAGCATTCCCACTTCATCACAAAGTATGATGCTAGCTTGGGAAGCATAACTTTGTTTCCAAAATTTTGTTGTTGCTTCATTCTGCCTAATGATGGAAATGGCCTGGTGAGCATCCTTCTGCATCAGTATATTGTCCATGGACTTCCTTGTCAGTAAAAGTAGTAGCAAACAAAATGTTCAGAGCCAAATTAGAGTGATGAAAACAAGTTTGATTGTGTTTCCATGTTTTGAGGTTCTTTCTTTTGGACTACAATGTCAGAATTTATCAAAAGAGAGTTTGATAATGCTTGATAGCAAAGGTAAGTAGTTTGTACAATCCATACTTTTTCAGTAGAACTTTAGATACTTTTTTAGAGAAAAATCAGCACATTTTTCTTGTTTTAAAAATGATGTACATCACATCTATAAGATAAAATAAATTTTATAGAAAGAGAATCAATAAGATAGACCTCGGGGGGGAAATGCATACACTGGAAAACATAGATTCAAAATCCACATGGCAAAAGTTTATTGATGGTTTAAAAAAATTCACCTTGTGATTTGATAAACCAATAAATCAGCAATTCTATGAATCCATTTGAATTGGTCTTTATTCCCAGTAGTAGGTGGTCTGTGGAAAAGAAGTATTTTTTCCACATTAATTTCAACAAAAATAATTTTCTGGAACCTTCCATGAGCAAAAAAATATCGTGTGTGTGTGTGTGTGTGTGTGTGTGTGTGAATAATATAGTGTCTTGGAAGAATGTGGATTTAATTTTGGCTCCTTGAAATAGCCCAGTATCTTATTACCTCAGGTTTTTGTTAGCTAAATAATTAAATACAAAAAAAATGGATATGATCTCTCTCATGGAAAAATATTTTAACTGGTGTAAAGAATAGTGATTATTATTGTACCTAAACCAACTGAATCAAAAGATTTAAATTGCCTAATAGAGCTTCCCTCCTCTCCCTAAATTGGACAGGAACTATTAGATGGAAGGGGCATCTAGCCAACAGACCATGATTCTGTTTTCAGTAAATAGTTAGAAAAATTTCTAAGCACTAACTAACCAGCCACATTTTTAGCTTAGTATACTGTGAACACAACAGGGACTGGCAACTCATTTATTAAGCAAAGCTGTCAGTAAGTGCAATCATTGGCTGTGCTTATGATCTTACTTCGGCTTTCTTTTGTTTTACAGAACCAGAAAGGTCATAAACATGAAAACTAGAAGCACAGTTACTTCTTCATCACCACCATAACTGTGAACATTCATTAAACAAAGCAGTTGCTAACCAAGGATCACCTGTAAAGGCTTTGGAATCAATATGTCGATGAAGATTCTTAGTCATCCAGGTAGAGTTGTCTGAAAATTGAGCCATGGCAACAGGACTAATTTTTTTTGTTGTTGTTGGCTTGAGCTTTGGAATCAAATATCTCACTCAGAGGATAGGAATGAATGAAAGTTGACTTTTTTTTTTTTTTTAAGAAAAGAAACTTCATCATAAGCCCCCAAATATTCAAAGTTCTTGATTTTATGTTACATAAGGATGTTCATATTCCAGTCAACTGGTCTCAAATTTTCAATGAGAACCAAACAGGCTGGAACTTTAAGTCTCTGCTAAACCAATGTTCCTCAAAAAATGTTCTTCCCCCATTTGCTACAGAGAAGGGACTAGAAAGAGAAAATATTACACTTGTTCTTTTTTACTGCTTTGTGTTTCTTATAAATTGTTTCTCCTTCCCTCCTGCTTCAGAAAAATAAATTATATAGTCCCTGTTCCTTATTACTTTAGAATACTTATAACAGTAATAGTTGAAAGGGACCTTGAGGTCTTCTGGTCCAATCCCCCCCCCCAGCTGAAGCAGGAGACTTTATACCACGGCTGTCAAACTCCCGGCCCATTGGCCAGATGTGTCACACACTGGCCAAGTCCACGTCTGGTTTCATGAAGGGGAATAAAGCCCTATGTCACTTGATGCCACCGTGACAATGTGAGTTTGACATCCCTGCTCTATACTAATTCAGACAAAATTTCCAATGTTGGAGCACCCACAATTTCTGAAGGCAGGCCATTCCACTGATTGTTCTAACCAGTTTAATTGTTTTAACTTGTTTAAGCCCATGTCACACTGAACCAACGGATGCAAAGAGGATGTAAAACGGACAAAAAACCTTGCCATCCTTTCGAAAACGCGATGTACTCACTGCCTCCGTTTTGCTTCCTCTCTATCCATCCAGCATCTGTTTATTGACATTTCATCCGCTCCGAAAGTTTAGGGCTGCCCAAAACTTTTGCGCAGAAAATGTATCCAGTTCGTCCGTTCTGCATCCGCTACGCATCCGTTACGCATCCATTACGCATCCGCTATATCTGCTTGGGATCCGCTGCGCATCCGCGCAACTTGCATCCGCCCGGATGCAGGGAGGAAGCGGAACGGACGCGGAACAGATGCAGCACGGAAACAAAGCGTTTAAAGCGGAAAAAACGTTCGCAGAGGGGACCTATTTCGGATATTAAGGATGTCTAGAGGATGCCTGGAGAATGCAAAGGGACACCTATACTGCTTATAAAAAGGGGGAGCAACTCGTCTGCATCTCACTTTCAGACCAGCAGCCCAGCTGTGCAGACCTCTGCAGCCTTCATCTGACTCTTCCTCTTCCACAGCATCCAGTCATGTCCACCGTGGATTGCGACAAAGTCCTTTCGGCAGCCACCATCCTTCTGCAACAGTATGAAGCCATCTACAGGCTCTGTGAACTCTACTACGGGAAGAAAAAGAGGCGGCCAAGAAGCGTCTGGGTCCAAAAATGGATCGGGAGAAGAGCAGAGTATGGACTGTACAACAAGCTGATGGTGGAGCTCAGGAACAAAGACACTCGGGCATTCTAGAACTTCATGAGGATGCCTCCAGCCATGTTTGACGAACTTGTGCAGCGGCTGACACCCAGGTTGACCAAGGCAAACACCAACTTCCAGCCCAACCTGGAACCTGGGCTCAAGGTAGCACTCACTCTGCGCCACCTGGCCTCAGGGACCACCTACAAAAGCATGCAGTATGGCTGGAGGGTGCCACACAACACCATCAGCATTGTGGTCAGAGAAGTGGTGTAGGCCATCATCGAAGAATACAAGGAGGAGCTCCTCCAGTACCCCTCCACTGAAGAAGGATGGAAGAAAGTTGCAGAGCAGTGGTATCAGAAATAGAACTTCCCACACACCGTTGGAGCCATCGATGGCAAGCACGTGGCCTGCAAAGCTCCAGCCAAGTCGGGGTCCACTTATTTCAACTACAAGGGCTTCTTCAGCATCGTCCTCTTCGCCATGGTCGATGCTGACTACAAATTCATGTACATCAATGCTTCAGGCTACGGCTCATCTTCAGATGCCCAGGTATACAATGCCAGTCACCTCAAGGAGGGGCTGGAAGGCAACCTCATCGTGGGCTTCCCAGATCCAGACCCCCTGCCCAATGACACGCAAGATGTGCCCTACTTCAGCGTGGGGGATGACGCCTTCTCCCTCAGAACCTACCTCATGAAGCCATACACTTCCAGACTCCTGACCCGTGAAGAGAGGATCTTCAACTACAGACTGTCCAGGGCAAGACGGGTGGTGGAGAATGCCTTTGGCATCCTGGCCAACAGGTTCCAGGTACTTCTCACCACCATGCAGCATTGCCCAGAGACCGTGAGAAGGATTGTGGAAGCTTGCTGCATCCTGCACAATCTCATGCGCACCCGCTACCCAGTCTTGCAGAACAGGCTCGTGGACCTCCAACAAGGCAATGGGGACATGGAGCCTGGGGAATGGAGGCAAGGGCGAAACCTGATAGACACTGAGGATGTGCAAGGCCCCAAAAGAGCCTCACATGAGGCGAAGAAGCAGCGCAACCTCCTGAAACACTGCTGCAACTCCCCCGCTGGAGCGGTGGAGTGGCAAGACAGGATGGTAGATGCTTAATGGATGCTTCCTTCAGCCTGTCTCATCACACGGATGAGATTGGGCCATGTATGTTGGGTGGACCTACAATGAACAGGGCGTTTAATAAAGAGTTGTGTTTGCGTTCAAATGTGTGGATCAATGCTTACATTGTTATTAATAAAAAAGGGCCATAGGTGTGGCACCTGGGAGTGTAGACCATACAGTCCCACTATGCTTGCACTGGAGGTTTATCTATCCCACAGCTATTAGCCATCCCAAAGGTATCCTTGCTCATTCCACAGGTATCCCTGCCCACCCCACTGCTATCTTAATCCATCCCACAAGCATGCAAAGGCTTAAGCCAATTCTAAAAGTTTCCACCAAGACTTTATTAAAAAAAAGAAATGAAGCAAGTGTGTGAATCAAAGATAAACTTTATTGAACAACAAGCTGTAAAAGAAAAATGACCCAAGTCAAGTGTCCAAATAAAGTCCACAGGTAGCCAGCTACCCAGTCTCTGGCACTCTTCTTGGTCACTCAGAAGTGTGCCCAGTCTCAGGGGTGAAGGGTCCAGGTGCTGTGGTGGTGGGTAGTGCTGGAGTGCCTGGCCCCGAGAGGACAACAGGGGATGGTGTGTTGGGGAAGGTGTCAGACAGCTGGCTCAGCCCCGTGATGCTGAGAGGTCCTTCCTCCATGCCATGGGGTGTCAGCCCCAGTTCTGATGACAGATGTACTGAGGCCGGGCTTGGCTGTGGGGTGGAGGAAGGAAGAGTGTGGTGGGGCTGTCTGCTCTGCAGCTGGGTAAGGACTGGCATGGGTGGCATCACTGGCGTGGGTGGCATCGCTGTCGTCGGTGGCATCATTGTCGTGGGTGGCATCGGTGGCATCAGTGGAACAAGTGGCAATGGTGTCGCCTGATGACTCTGTGCCTGGACTGGGAAGGGCTGCTGCCTGTGCTGCTGAACCTCCTGGTAGCCGTAGCCCTGGTAGGTGAGGGCCTGTGGGTAGCCTTGGAATGGGAGGGACATCACCTGGGGTGGAGGAGCAGACCTAGACTGGGTGGGAGCAGGTTCCTCTGGGTCTGGAGGGTTGTGAAGCAGCTCGGTGATCCAGTCCTTAACCAGCTGGTACTGTGGATCCGCCATTTCCTTGAGGGTCTGGTTGACATAGGTGAGGAAGGGCTTGCGGTTGGAGGATGAGGAGTCGGTGTGGACCAGCTGAGAGAGGAGATCTATGCTGGTGCGGATGGTGTCCCTGATCTCCAGCAGGACAGTGTGGCTTTGCCCCTCCTGCTGTCCGGCTCTCTGCCTTTGTGCGGAGGTGGAGCTGGGGGTGGTGGATGCAGCTAGGACTGTGGTGGACTCGATATCTCCTTTCTCCCACCGCACCAGGAAGTCCGTTACGCACTCAACCATGCTTACCACACCTGTCCGCGGGTTCTCCGCCGTGGCACGCTCCACAGAAACCTGCCTGGAGACAGGGACTGACTCTCGGCCAGAAGAGGACTGGCTCTCAGCAGGCTGCCGGAGAGAGAGGGTCATGAGAGGGGCTGCTGGTGCTCCTCGGTGGCGGACCTCACCCTCCAGGAAGCTGCACCTGGCCATGACGTAGGTCTCTCTGTCTGTCAGCTTCACAGTGGCCTGGCCAGATTTCTTCAGGTGCAGCTTCCCGTACCAGGTGTGCATGTGCTTCCACCAGCCGAGGAGCACCTCCGAAGTGTAACCCATACTCTCTGCCCTCTCTCTCCAAGCAGCCTGTTTCTGCTTGGTGTCCCTGTACAGCCGGTGTCCCTTCCGCCACAGATAGTCGTTCTCTCTCAGCCACTCCAGCACCTCATCCTTGTGCGCCTCCTCAATATAGTATTGCCTCCTCTCCCGTTGTCGCATACGCCTCTTCCTCCCTTTGGCTGGACCAGATGGGCCCTCATCAGAGGGGCTCCCAGGTCATAGGGGCTACTCCTCCACACCACCACCAGCAGCAGCAGCAGCACCAGCAGAATCATCATCATCATCATCATCATCATCACCTCACCAGCAGGATCATAATCATCATCATCATCATCAGCAGCAGCAGGATCATCACCATCAGCAGCAGCAGCAGCGGCAGCAGGATCAGCAGCAGCAGGACCAGCAGGACCAGGATCAGCTCAGTAGAGTAAGTACCAGCAGGGCCAGCAAGTCCAGGAGCATGAGCAGGACCAGGATCACGAGCAGGACGAGCAGGACGAGCAGGACGAGCAAGACCAGGAGCACGAGCAGGACGAGCAGGACAAGCAAGACCAGGATCACGAGCAGGACGAGCAAGACCAAGAGCACGAGCAGGATGAGCAGGACCAGGAGCAGCTTCAACAGAGTAAGCAACAGCAGAAGCACCACCGTCAGGAGCAGCTTCAGCAAAAGCCCCAGCAGAAGCAGAGTCAGGGGCAGGGGGTGGGAGGTTGGCCCTGTCCCTCTTGCCAGGGATGGTGGCAGGCTGCTGAGGCTTTCGCTTCCTCCCCATGGTTGTGGGGTTGCTGGCTGGCAGGGAGGCTGGCAGGCACCAAGGCTGGCAGGAAGGCTGGCAGGAAGCCAGGCACAAAGACTGGCAGGCAGGCACCAAGGCTGGCAGGAAGCCTGGCAGGTAGGCTGGCAGGTAGGCTGGCAGGAAGCCTGGCAGGAAGGCAGGCAGGCAGGCAGGCACCAAGGCTGGCTGGAAGGCAGGCTGGCAGCAAGGCTGGCAGGCAGGCATGCAGGCAGGGCAGGCAAGGAACTTGAAGTGTCCAGCAGCAGATCTTTCCTCGGAATGCTGGCCACATGCGAGCTGCTTCCCTTTATATCCGGGGGGCTTACGCAATACTTCCCCCCCACATGCGCAATTAACGCTCGGCATCCGTTCTGCTTCTGCTGTGCATCCGCTAGGCTTCCGCTGTGCATCCGCTTTATCCGCTGTGCATCCGCTGTGCATCCGCTTCATCCGTTCGGCGTCCATTCTGCATCCGCTGTATCTGTTCCATGTCCGCTTTGCTGAGGCCCCCCGGAAGCCCTGCGGTTGCGCCATCCGCTCCCATCCGCTTCCATCCGCTGGGCTTCCATTCCACATCCGCTTTGCATCCGCCCTGCGTCCTCCCCGCGTCCGTGTTATCTGCTCCGGTTATACAAATTTTTGCCCCTTTTAAGAGCGGATAACAACGGATGGAACATTTTTGCATCCGTTGGCCAGTGTGACATGGGCTTTAAAAACATGTTCTTTACAATACCATCTAACTTATACTTCTTTCCTGCTCCTTTACATCTTGCCCACTTTTATACTTTTCTAGCATCTCTGTGTTTTGCTTTGTCCTCTTTACTGGCTCAGACAACGCAAGCAAACAAATATACTCAGTTTTGCATGTGGATTTTCTGCCCTGGCCTGGTTGCTATTTTCTAGATGTAAGTCAGACATGGGAATGAGGAAAAGAAGAAAAATAGTTCATTTTTGGTCTTTTAAGAATATTTATTAAATTTATTTTATTTATTTATTAAATTGAAAACAAACATTAAAATACAAACTAACATAAAAGAAAAAAGGGAAAAGAAATAATAGGACAAGTTAAAAAGTGCCAAAAAATACATCAAACAAATATACAACAAAAATGAATTTTTAGTACAGAGATAATACAATACAAAACCTCTCTAAATTTAAATGAGTAATATCAATTTTTAAAATACCTTAAAACACTAATAACATAGTAAAATCCAATATTTATAACATTCTTAATTTTAATCTAACATATAATTTGTCAAATATAATTTTACCTTAAAAAAAACATAATATTTCTCAATGGCAGCTGCTCTAATGGGAGGCTTGATGAGCTGACCTGGCTGCTAGCCATGGCTGGTATGGGTAGATTTTGAGTCAGCAGTCCCATAGTGCAGTGAGATATATATAGTTGAGGACTAGAGCCTTAATAAGGTGGGAGGGGGGAAATACCCGTCTCCTGAGATGCTATGAAACATGTTGCCGGTCTAAACAAAAATTGGACAGAAATTTAGAAAGAGAAGAATAAAAGTTTAAATCTGAAGTAAATAGAAGAGCTGAAGAGAAAAGGCTGAAGAGAAGTTGGAGAATGAAGTGAAGAGCGTAAGGCAAGTATTGGTTCCTATCTGAGGACAGGAGAAGGATATTCCAGGGGTGGCTTCTCTGGGAATCGGGAAGCAAAGACTCAGAGGCACAAGCTCTACCAAGTAATAGTTTTATAACAAATGAGAGAATATTATAAATTTGGAACTTGAAATTTACTTTTGATCTATCTGTTTCAAGTCAATTTTTGCAGGAAATCAATTGTTGTAGTATCAATTTCAGCAAATTACATGATGAACAGCAGCCCAACTCTACTGGTAAAGTTGAATTTGAGTTGTTGAATTTAGAATCTTATCTCTCAGCTTTATAAGGGATTGCTTTTGGTTTTGTGTTAAATATTTCTAACATGCTACAATTTTAGTACCATAATCTGATTCTATTTAACTATGGCCTCTCCCCAACAATATACATAATTATCATAAATATTGGCAAGCAGTCTATTCACTCCATGACTAACTATTCATCCTTGTATGAATCAGCCTTCTCCCTCACCCCCAAGATACAAAGCAAATTACTTTCAGGTTCCCCTCCACTCCTGTGCTGCTTTCTTTGTTCCATTTGCTACTCTTGGCTTTAATACTATGTCCCACACATGATCAATATTAGCCTTTTCCTTTTTCCTGAAATGGGGTGAACATTCCGTGACATTACCACTTTTTTAGTGATATTACTAAAGGTCCCCAATTTACTCTTCCAACTCTCATAATTACCAACAGAGGTCTTTTTTCCCCTCCCTATAATGTACAAAATGATCTGCCCTTTTATGATTGCCTTGAGAATATCCCATAAAGCCAACGGTGAGGGAGCAGATGCCTCATTCAATTCCAAATAGAAGGAAATCTGTTGTCTCAAATAATCCCTAAATTCAGACACTTTCAGCCAGCTATTACCAAGAGACCACATTTTAAGAGCAGATGTGTTATTAAGGCTGAGAAATGTTATGAGAACTTCGTGATCTGACAAATAAATGCAATTCTACTAAGCATTCCAACATTTAATTTTTTTAAAGGTTTTTTTTTAAAGTGTGTGTGTGTGTGTGTGTGTGTGTGTGTCTGTGTGTGTGTGTAGATAGTAGACAGGCTGACGCTGGAATTATAAGGGGAGATGAGATCTTTCCACGCAAATAACACAGTATTTTTTAAACACTACTTAAATATTTTTGAAAAAAAGGCAGATTTGAAACTGATCATACATTTTAAATATATTTTTCTCTCTAGGAAAACTAAGAAAGTGTGTAATATATATGTACATGCAAACACCTACACATATGTACACCATTCCATTGAGTCCGATTCTTGGAGTCTGCCTGAACAAGACCCCACAACTTTCTAGGCAAGATTTTTCATAAGTGGTTCACCATTGCTTCCTTCCTAGGGCTGAGAGACAGCAACTGGCCCAAGGTCATCCAGATGGCTTTGTTCCCATCACAGGACAAGAACTCACCATCTCCCAGATTCTGGTCTGATACTTTAACCACTTCACCAAATTGACTCTCCAATCTAAAACATACAGATAAATTTTAGATATTTTTAGCATTATGGTCTTAAATTGAAGACAGGGTGCATGCTATCTCCACTTCTCTTCTCCCTATATACCAATTAATTAATTGTTGGTTTAATGGTTTTAAGTCTTTGTCTGTAGGCAGGTACAAGGTGAATCATGCAGTGGTCAGAGTGTCCCAGAGCTGCTGGTGGTAAAGACCTATAAGTATGTTTTACTGTTGTGTAGCAGTGGTCTAAAATATTTTTGCCTCTGGTGGGATAATTTACATGCTGGAAATATTTTGGGAGCTCTGTCCTTAAATTTGCTTGATTGAAATCTCCTAAAATGATGTGAAGGGAACCTGGGTGTTTGGCTTCAGCCTCCATAATTTGATCAGCAAGAGTTCGTAATGCCTTGTTTACACAGGCTTGTGGAGGAACATACACAGCTATTAGGAGAAATGAGAAGAACTCACATGGAGAGTAAAATGGCTTGCAGTTGATGTGTAAAAACTCTACGTTTTCATCACAAAATGTATATATTGTAGTTATATCCTGAGACCAACTGTTGTTGATATATAAATATAATCCTCCACCCTTTGTTTTACCTGATGTCTCTTCAATTCTGTCCAATCTAAATATCTGAAATCCTGGGATGTATATGGTGTTATCCCCATGAATTTG
This sequence comes from Laticauda colubrina, assembly GCA_015471245.1. Classification (NCBI taxonomy): domain Eukaryota; kingdom Metazoa; phylum Chordata; class Lepidosauria; order Squamata; family Elapidae; genus Laticauda; species Laticauda colubrina. The sequence goes on from BLBF01000018.1 coordinate 14,605,744, forward strand.
TGGGTTAAGGCAGGTTTCAGTGAAACAAAAGAACAGCTGAATTATAAAAATTAGAATTCCATCTATTTAAAAGATGAATTTCATCCATCTTGTTAACCAGTGAGCGTAAATTAGTCAGAAAGATTGAAGGAAGAGGAGTCCCCCCCATTCCTTAGTCTGTTTAAAATGTTTAAATTTAAAATGTCTGTTTACTTCTGAGTAAGTAATTGACCTGTGCAAAATCTGCAAGAGCATTTCATATCACATGGCTTCAAGCAAAACACTCGTTCTAAGCTGTTTTATGAAGCAATTCTACCCCATTTCCAAAAGGGAAGTGCTCATGTTGCTTCACTTGTTCTATACCAACTGCTTCCTCTGGCTGTTCCAACAAGTAAAAAGGGCTCCTTCTGGACATGCAACACATACACAATAACCTCATTCAGCTATTGGAACTGCCTAGTGAAGTGGAAAAATCCCTAAGATCCAATTTATGAGTAGAGACTACATGATTTGCTTGAGCCAGGTTTCTTTGAACAGCACTAAGAACAGAATACAAGGTTATGCCCAGTTAAGGAGAGTACAACTTTCACATAGGTGGATAATAAATGCTGACCGGTAATCATGGCAAATGCCAATTATCTTATTTTTGATAACATGGGTTATATATGTCTTGTTTATAGTGAGAGTACACAGTGTATAAAGCAGAAGTCAGCACAAATTGGCTTTGTAATTCTTGTTTACAATATGTGAGGAACTTAATTGTCTGTAGAATGGAAATTCTAGAATTCTCTATTAATCATGAAAAGTTCATGAAGTGCACATCTCAGCAAATGTTCTGCTAGACAAGGAATTAAAGATCAAAGTTTTGGGGTGTTCTGTTGCTTGCTGAATTTGAGTACAGATAGTTCTCGTTTAAGCCCATGTCACACTGAACCAACAGATGCAAAGAGGATGTAAAACGGACAAAAAAGCTTGCCATCCGTTGGAAAACGCGATGTACTCACTGCCTCCGTTTGGCTTCCTCTCTATCCGTCCAGCATCCGTTTATGGACGTTTCATCTGCTCCAAAAGTTTTGGGCTGCCCAAAACTTTTGCGCAGAAAATGTATTCAGTTCGTCTGTTCTGCATCCGCTACGCATCTGCTACGCATCCATTACGCATCCTATGCATCCGCTATATCCGCTAGGTATCCGCTATGCATCCGCGCAACTCGCATCTGCCCGGACACAGGGAGGAAGCGGAACGGACGCAGAACGGATGCAGAACGGATGCAGAACGGATGCAGAACGGATGCAGCAAGGAAACAAAGTGTTTAAAACGGAAAAAACGTTCGCAGAGGGGACCTATCTCGGATATTAAGGATGTCTGCAGGATGCCTAGAGGATGCCTAGAGGATGCAAAGGGACACCTATACTGCCTATAAAAAGGGGGAGCAACTCGTCTGCATCTCACTTTCAGAACAGCAGCCAAGCTTTGCAGACCTCTGCAGCCTTCATCCTACTCTTCCTCTTCCACAGCATCCAGTCATGTCCACCGTGGATTGTGACAAAGTCCTTTCGGTAGCCACCATCCTTCTGCAACAGTGCGAAACCATCTACAGGCTCTGTGAACTCTACTACGGGAAGAAAAGGAGGCACCCAAAAAAAGTCTGGGTCCAAAGATGGTTCGCCAGAAGAGCAGAGGATGGACTGTACAACAAGCTGATGGTGGAGCTCAGGAGTGAAGACACTCGGGCGTTCCAGAACTTCATGAGGATGCCTCCAGCCATGTTTGACGAACTTGTGCAGCGGCTGACACCCAGGTTGACCAAGACAAACACCAACCTCCGGCCCAGCCTGGAACCTGGGCTCAAGGTGGCACTCACTCTGCGCCACCTGGCCTCAGGGACCACCTACAGGAGCATGTAGTACGGCTGGATGGTGCCACCCAACACCATCAGCACTGTGATCAGAGAAGTGGTGCAGGCCATCATCGAAGAATACAAGGAGGAGCTCCTCCAGTACCCCTCCACTGAAGAAGGATGGAAGAAAGTTGCAGAGCAGTGGTATCAGAAGTGGAACTTCCCCCACACCGTTGGAGTCATAGATGGCAAGCACGTGGCCTGCAAAGCTCCAGCCAAGTCGGGGTCCACTTATCACAACTACAAGGGCTTCTTCAACATCATCCTCTTCGCCATGGTCGATGCTGACTACAAATTCATGTACATCGATGCTTCAGGCAATAGGTCATCTTCAGATGCCCAGGTATACAACGCCAGTGACCTCAAGGAGGGGCTGGAAGGCAACCTCATGGTGGGCTTCCCAGATCCAGACCCGCTGCCCAACGACAAGCAAGATGTGCCCTACTTCATCGTGGGGGATGATGCCTTCTCCCTCACAACCTACCTCATGAAGCCCTACACCTCCAAATACCTCACCCGTGAAGAGAGGATCTTCAACTATAGGCTGTCCAGGGCAAGACGGGTGGTGGAGAATGCCTTTGGCATCCTGGCCAACAGGTTCCAGGTACTTCTCACCACCATGCAGAGACTGTGAGGAGCATCGTGGAAGCTTGCTGCATCCTGCACAATCTCATGCGCACCTGCTACCCAGTGTTGCAGAACAGGCTCGTGGACCTCCAACAAGGCAATGGGGACATGGAACCTGGGGAATGGAGGCAAGGGCGAAACCTGATAGACACTGAGGATGTGCAAGGCCCCAAAAGAGCCTCACATGAGGCGAAGAAGCAGCGCAACCTCCTGAAACACTGGTGCAACTCCCCAGCTGGAGCAGTGGAGTGGCAAGACAGGATGGTAAATGCTTGATGGATGCTTCCTTCAGCCTGTCTCATCACACAGGTGAGATTGGGCCATGTATGTTTGGTTGGCCTACAATGAACAGGGCATTTAATAAAGAGTTGTGTTTATGTTGACATGTGTGGATAATTATTACATTATTATTGATAATAAAGGGCCGTAGGTGTGGCACCTGGGAGGATGGACCATACAGTCCCACTATGCTTGCACTGGAGATTTATCTATCCCACAGCTATTACCCATCCCACAGCTATTACCCATCCCACAGGTATCCTAACCCATCCCAAAGCTATCCTTACCCATCCCACAAACATTCAAAGGCTTAAACCATTTCTAAAAGTTTCCACCAAGACTTTATTAAAAAAAAGAAATGAAGCAAGTGTGTGAATCATAAATAGACTTTATTAACAACAAGCTATACAACAAAAAAGAGTCTCTGGTACTCCTCTTGGTCGTTCAGTCTCAGGGGTGAAGGGTCCAGGTGCTGTGGAGGTGGCTGGTGCTGGAGTACTTGTCGTCAGCTCCTCCAGAAGCAGAAGCAGCAGAAGCCCCAGCCCCAGAAGAGCGAGCCCGTGCTGCAGAAGCCCCAGCAAAACCAGAGTGAGGGCCAGGGGGCGGGATGGTAGCCCTGTCCCTCTTGCAAGGGCTGGCAGCAGATGGCTGAGGCTTGCTGTGCTTCCGCATTGTTGTGGGGTTGCTGGCTGGCAGGGAGGCTGGCAGGAACCAAGGCTGGCAGCAAGGCTGGCAGGGAGGCTGGCAGGGAGGCTGGCACCAAGGCTGGCAGCAAGACTGGCAGCAAGACTGGCAGGCAGGCAGGCACCAAGGCTGGCAGGCAGGCAGACAGCAAGGCTGGCAGGCAGGCAGGCTGGCTGGCAGGCAGGCAGGCACCAAAGCTGGCAGGGAGGCAGGCACCAAGGCTGGCAGGAAGGCTGGCAGGCTGGCAGGAAGGCTGGCAGGCAGACATGAACCAAGGCTGGCAGCAAGGCTGGCAGCAAGGCTTGCAGGCAGACATGCAGGCAGGGCAGGCAAGGCAGCCAATCCGTCCGGCAGCAGGTCTTTCCTCTGAATGGCGACCTGCTTCCGAGCTGCTTCCATTATATCCATGGGGCTGACGCAATGCATCCTCCCCGCATGCTCAATTAACGCCAGGCATCCATTAGGCTTCCGCTGTGCATCCGCTTCATCCGTTCCACGTCCGCTGTGCATCCGCTGTATCCATTCCACGTACGCTTTGCTGAGGTCCCCTGGAAGCCTAGTGGACCTGCCATCCGATCCCATCCGCTTCCATCCGCTGGGCTTCCATTCCGCATCCGCTTTGCATCCGCCCTGCGTCCTCCCCGCATCCGTGTTATCCGCTCCGGTTATGCAAATTTTTGCCCCTTTTGAGAGCAGATTACAATGGATGGAACATTTTGCTCGTCTGTTGTGTCCTTTTTGCATCCGTTGGGCAGTGTGACATGGGCTTTAGCAATTACAACTGGGACCATCAACCTGGTTGTTAAACAAAGCTGTCTGTCACACCTGCCGCAGTCAGATGCCTTAGGGAAGAAAGACCCTCGACTTCATTTGGTTGAAGTGATAGGTTATTTTATTAAAAGTTGCTGTTCGCAGTAAAGTCAGGCTAGAACTAATGTTCCCATGTGAAAGTTTACAAATTTTCCCCTCATCCTGGACCTCCCCCTTCGATCAGCTCTTCTTCAGCCAATTTGAGAGCCAAATAGGTGTTTCACTTGGATGTTTGGAGCAATCAACGTTCCATCCTTAAGCCTCATGTCCTTAAAGACCAGACCAGGCTGGTCCTGTCTCTGGTCTGTCAGCTGTTATCCCTTTCCCTATTTCCAGGAGTGGGATTCAACATTTTAACAACCGATTCTGTGGACATGGCTTCGGTGGTGGGTGTAGCTTGGTGGTTATGTGACTGGGTGGACATGACTTGGTGGTCATGTTATTGGCTGGGTGTGGCCAACTCAATATCACTCACATCGAGGCACGCATCTCCTTGCCTGGCCTCTCATGACTTGGTGATGCTGCAACAGTCATAAGTGTGAAAAATAGTCATAAGTTACTTTTGTCAGTGCCATTGTAACTTTAAATGGTCACTCCACACAAGCAAAGTACCAGCAAAGGAGGGGGGAAAAAACTCCAGAGAAGTTCCTGAGACAGGAAGTCTAGTCCTGCCAAGAATATAATAAGGGTTAACGGAGAGGCAGTTTCTGTAAGACAGTTCCTGTCTTCCTTACAAGGTGAGGCTAATAATTTTTTCTAACAAATGGTTCTCCAAACCGCTTAGAATGTTAACAACCAGTTCTAGCGAATAGGTGCAAACTGGTAGAATCCCACCCCAGTCGATTTCCATCTCTGTCCCAAACATGTTTATTGTCCATCTGTTCCCTTGCTCCCTCCTCCCTAGCATTTGATGGCATGATGTCAGCAGGGCATCAAACTGAAGATGGCAGAACTGACACTTGTCACTAAATGAAACCTTGGCTGTGCTTATGATCTTACTTCAGCTTTCCTTCACTTTACACACCAGTACACACCAGAAATGGTGACAAAAAGACTTTTTTCATCTCCATTGTAACTTTCCACTATCCAAAAAAGTCACTAAATAAGGACTATTTGTATATGGTCTGTTAAATTGTTTTCATTCAAAATTGGCAAATCTATGAATTGGTATGTCCCACTTATCCCATCTCAGAATTTAAATGATGATATCATAAGTAAACTTTAATACAAAATGCAAAATAAAGGAAGCTCATTAACTATAATCCACAATGCTCAGCATCTAACAAAAACACATTTCCTAGTAAATGGAACTTGGCTTGACAAGATTGTCTGAAGAGTGCAATCTAAATCTCCTAGCTAAACCACAGGCAATAAGGAATTAATGGCTGATTTGATCATTTACTTTATTGTCCAACTCATACTCTTCAGCTGACAAATGGACCTCTTTAAACCTTGACAGTAACTTCAGATTGCCTTTAGGCTAACATAAATGAGGTACAATCCTCAAAATCATTCCCTTTCATTCAAAACAAAAAATCGGCCATATAAAAATGTGTGAAATAGTCTGCTACTAATAGATATATAGTACTGCTTTACTACTTCTCTTGAAGTCACCAGTAAATATAAAATTTATGCAGATGTTTTAATTACATTCTGAGGGTTATTAATATGATTTGATTATCCAATGATTGTATTAATATTGCAAGGTTGAATTTGAAGTAAATATTTAAATTTGTTGGATAAAATTGTCAAAGCATTTTTATTCTCCAATTTTTGAGAAGTCACAAGCACTATTTAGTCTTAAAAGATGTGGTGATCAAACATAGTTTAGAACACATGCCATTGCCGCCCAATCTTGTCACAAATCCAACTAAGTGGCATTATTTTATTCATAGAAAGTGTTCTGTCTGATGAACCCAGAAACATAGCAATCTTTGCCCATGACTTCATGTGCACATACTGTGTTTCTCCAACAATACGGCCTCCCCCAATAGGAAGACCCAGCATGTTTTCTTGGCATAAGGTTAAATTAAGCCCCTCCCCCCAAATTTAGGCCTAGTTTAAAATATGTGAAATGGGGGGGAGGGTGGGGGAGGAACTTGCCATTAGGAGTGGTCCGCAGGCAGCCATGCCTCGTCACCAGCCACTCCTAATGGCATCATGATCATGGTGGAGCTCCCTATTCCCACCAAGTACCTTTGCTGCCAGGGGCTCTTGTGTAGGAAAGACGGGGCCGCACCAAGAGGTGGATGCTTCTGCTTTCCCATCTGCACAAAGGGCACTGGCTCCCCCCTCCTCTGCCACAGCCCCAGCATGGGCGCAGAAGCTGACTTTAAAACGGACTCCATCCACGTCCCCCCAGGTAGCCAGAGCAGGGCTTGGCAGAGATGCCTCTGACAGAGCCGTAGAAGAGTGAGCCACCCAGCCTGCTGCTGGCGTGCCAACCTTTGACCAATGCTTCGCTCTGGGCATAAGCGGGTGCAGCGGCAATCCAGCCCAGCCCACATGTCCCGCTCCTCTCAGGGACTGCAAGCTCACTTGCCCCACTCAGCCTGGCTTCCAGCCCTACCACCAGCCGCTCTTACCTTACACAGCTGCGGTGCCTCCTCCTGCTGGCCATGCCTTGTAGGCTGAAAGTGCAGCGCAGCAGCACCAAGCCAGGGCTGCACAATTTTGCTCCTGCACCCTGCAGAGCCAGAATCCACCACCCGCCACACAAACCAATGAGCAGACTTGCCTGTGCTCGGGGGAAGAGAAACTGCGCTCTGCCAGCTCCTTTTTCCCCCAAGCACGGGTGAGACTGCTCATTGGATTCGTGCAGCAGGCATCAGATTCCAGCTTTGCTGGGCCCCAGTGCAACAGCAAGCAGCCCCCACTTGCTGCGCTTTCGGCTTTCCGAGCGCCTGCAGGCACCATTGTGTATACTTCGGCAGTGGCTCTGTAAGCAGAGAGTCTGTATCCTGTACATCTCTGGGAGCACCTGAAGCTTGACGGGGCTGCCTGGGCCCTTGCTGGTCCCATGCCCTGTTGCGAGCTTGGAGTCCATGGGTTGGAAAACAACCCCCGGACTTCCAAAGAGAACTTGTCGAGGGAAGAGGTCGGGGAAGGTTGGTCGTGGCCACCGCACCTGAACGGTGCAACTACGTTCTTTTGGAAAGGTCTGGCTGAGAGACTTGGGGAAATCCCAGGAGGTTAGGGAGGGTAGAACAAAATTGGTGTGCAAGACCAGTCGGCTGGTGTTCGCACTGGGGGAAGAGGAGCTGGCGGAGCGCCAGCTATGGTGAGAGTGCCAGAAAGGCAGCCCGCTTGCCTTTGTCTCTCATGCAGTGGCAGGAAGCTGGGCATTACTGGGGCTGGGGGCTCTAAGCGACCCAGCAGTCAGGAGGGCAGGTTAAGAAAGCAGCCTCCTGAATAACGGTTCCAAGTGCTACAGCTTGATCCGAGCTCGAGCATGTCCACATGGCATGTCGAATTTGGAGCTTAGTGGAGCTCTGCAGGTTTGCCAATGCACTGAACCAAGAACTACCCGCTGGCACGATGCACAGGATGGAAAATGATTGGCTGCGTGGGTGTCGTGGGAACACAGCCATTCACTGATAAGGGTGTAAATACACATGCATACACACTACCACCAGGCTGCGTGTGGGAGGAAAATTAAGACATCCTTAAAAAGACGGCCTAGCCGTTTTTTCGGGGCTCAAAAAAAAATAAGACCCAGCTTTAACTTATGAGAAAAACGGTAGTAGTTCATCGATAAAATAGAGAAATTAGTTTAAGAATTAATCAGTTGGTCAACTGATCAATTGGTATGTTTTATTTTTTCACTTAACTGTTTTATAGAAAAGAAGAATGCTAGTATACCCATTTGTTATTATTTAAAAGGCACAATATTCCTCATAGCAATAACAGAGGAAGAGATAGATAGAAATAGGGAATTAGTATTTGCCAAGACAGAAGCAGGAAAAGCATAAGGAAAACGACCCAGAGTTTTGCAGGCTCTGTGCTACTTGAGCTTTGAACTTCAGTAGCACAGGGCAGAAAGCCAGTTTGATGTTGTGGTTAAGGTACTGGCTAGAAACCAGAAGATGGTGAATGCTAGTCCTATCTGAAGAACAAAACCAGTTGGGTAGCTTTGAGCCAATCATTTTCTCTTAAGCCCTAAGAAGGAGGCAATGCAAACTACTTCCGAAATCTTGCCAAGAAGATTGCAGAAATTGGCTGGTGTCTTTGTTTATGTGAGGGAAATGCTTTGGGACAATTCTGGCACCTTTTATCTTTGTGGGCTTTCTGTTATAGGAAGGGTTTTTAAAACAATACAAAATCCTCATACCTGTATTTTTTAATATATAAATGTAAAGCTATAAGTAGATGACAAATTCAAATAGGGCTTCATTTTGCTTCCTTATATCCACAGATTGATTTGTTTTTCTACATTTACTTGCTTTTTCATTGTTACATTGGACTTTCCTTTTTCCTGCCTGTTGACTTCTTAAATGAAGATCTAAGTGTTTTTCCAAATTTATATTATTTAAAGAACTCATCACACTTTGACTTTTACATCTGTATATATTTGTATGTATGTATGTATGCATGTATATATTTTATTTGTTCAATGTATTTACACACACAATATTTAATGTATTTACATTAGATATTAATATATGAATAAAATAAAATTATATTTTAGAACATCCAAATTTAAAATTTGGCTATTGAGGTTCCTATACAGGTAACATGAGATTCTGGTTGCTCTAGAGTTTCATGAACTAAAATTCATTTTTAAACTATGTTTCAAGGAATTGGAGGAGGGAGAAGAATATACCTATAGGTAGTCCTCAACTTAAAACAGTTCGTTTAGTAGCTGTTCAAAGTCACGATCACCATTTTTGCATTTATGACAATTGCATCATCCCTATGATATGTAATCAAAATTCAAAAGATTGGCAACTGATTCATATTTATGACAGTTGCAATATCCTGTGGTAAATATCACCTTTTGTGACCTTCTGACAAGCAAATTCCATGGGGAAGCCAGATTCAATTAACAAGGATGTTACTAAGTTAACGACCACAGTGATCTAGTTAACAACTATGGCAAGAAAGGTCATAAAAAAAAGCAAAACTGACTTAACTGTTTAACTTAGCAACTAGAACCTTTGGATTCAATTGTGGTCACAAGTCCAAGACTATTCATATTTATGAAAAAATACAAATGCATTTGATGTGATTAACACCAGTTAATGACTTTTTCTGTTGCTAAGTTTTAATGGATAAGTCTGAAATTAAAGATACACACTTTGCATACTTCAAACCCAAGCAGGTAACACTAACTTCATCTATCAGTCAGGGTCCCCCCCCCATTTTAATATAGTTTAATGGCAAGAATAGAAGAAAAAAATTGTAAGTAAAGCCATCATCATATCTGTACAGTTACTAAAAGTTTCTGGGATCCAAGCATTCAAAACTTCTTGTTTGTAGTGGTGGTTTTCATTCTGCAGGAGAATTCTTTCAAGATCGCTCAGGTTGACAAACATTTGAGTCCAGATGCCAACCTCTGCTAACTACTAATCCTTCAATTTGTGACTATTGGAAATCATTTAACTCCGTATCATTGTGGATTACTAGAGCTGGATACTTAATTATTTCAATTGTCTGTTCTAAATTTCTGCATTGATTAAGTCTTCTACCACACTGATCAATTATTGAGTTTAAAATGTGCTGGTACTTTATATGCAACGGCTCCATTTCATTTTGCACATTCAAGCTGCCACTTTGAAATAAATTTTTAGTTGAGGAAAATACTTTTAAATTTTAGTTCTCACATCTTGTTTGAAAATTGGAAGTTTAGTGTCAAAGCATTTTATGTATCCAAACATAACGTCAAAACTTTTGCCAAAACCTTGTAACTTTAACTCCATTCATTCACTGAATTTGAAGTTCCTCCATAATGGAGCTAGAATATTAAAACAATAGAAAAAATTCATATTGAAGTTACTAATTTCAAAAGAAATAAATTTTTATTTTAAGAAACATGATTTTTTGATTATTATTCATTGTATTCACCAATTTGTAGGACAGATCAAATTGAAACCAGTAGTCACTCAAGAATTGCTGTATCAGTGAGATGGGTGGCATACATATTTAATAAATAAAATAGATAATATACATTTCATAAGCCTAACTTACAACTTCTATAATTTTCTAAGAGTTCTCACAATTTCAAAATCCATTTCTCCCAATCTTTCATGATATCTTCAAAGGGATTACAAGTTAATTGACAAACACTAAGATTCTTATGTGCTTTCAATATCACATTTCATTAAGTGGTACAATTTATTATTTAAATTTCGTTATGTTCTTGGCCATAAATTGCATGTAGATTTTTTAAAAATTCCTCACAGGTGTATTGCCAAATAACTAACACACATTTTTAATGCAGTCACTTTGCTCATTTATGGAAGTATTTGCCTTTTCTGTGGAAAGTGTCTCATAAATTTGTGATCTGATTGCGTAAATTTTAAATTATTTATTGGTTTCAATTCAACTTGTCTTAAAAAATGACATTTTTTCAAGATTAACCAATTGTTTATTGATATTTTTTTTAAATCTCTGCAGCAATGTTGTTGAACTGGCACAAAATAATTCAATGCACTTGTTCACACGAACACAAAAGCTGCTTTCACATGAATGCTGATAGTGTGCTCACCAATATTCTCTGTGCTTATGCCTTGAAAATCAGCTTTGCAGAGCAAATAACCACCCTGTGCAGCGGCTGGTAGACAATCAAACTGTGCAGTTGCCATGTTCCTATCGCATTATGCAAGTTGCTCTCTCTTTCCTGTTACCACCAATCTCAGTTTTGAAGATGACAGATCACATGCTGATACAGATGGTGAGATCCATTTTAAGCTCTGGGTGGTATATGGTCACACATTTCTTGCATTTTTTTTCATTCAGTTTCTTTTCCAATTAAAAGAGGGAGAACAGTTGTTGGGTTGTCTGAATAAGATGATAGTAACCAGTGACCTTCACAACATCTCTCTTTCTTTCTCTCTCTCTCCCTCTCCCTCTCTCCCTCCCCACCCCTCCCTCCCTCCCTCTCTCCCTCCCTCTCTCTCTTAGCTACTATTTTGCCAGATGAACAGGTCACTGGATTGAATACAGTTGCTAAATAAGGAGTGGGTGTAACTTTATGCTTTCAACTCATTGTAGGAAGGTCAGGACATTTCCATTAGCTTTTGCCAAACATCATTTTGAAGCTTTTATACAAAATAGTGAATAGTATTGATTTAATTATCGGTTCAAATCACAGCAGTTAATCTAACTAATTTCTTCATGTGTTTGTTTTCAGAATCTATTAATAATATTGCAGCATCCTCATCATCTTGGAAGTACATTTCATTCCTTTCTTTTCTTTCTTTTTTTTGCAAAATGTTTTTTAAAAGATAATGCTATTTTAATCAGTTTAACAACTGATTACTAGCGTTGCACACACTTCAAAACTGATATGAAAGAGGTGCTTTGCTCCTCTCTGCTATTCCTTAAAGCAACCTGGTTTTTTTCCTAGATTTCTACATGAGCCCTGGAAAAAAATACTCCCAAATTTTTATAACTTTAATAAGTGGGCTCCCTAAAGCTGTGGCATTTTTATTTCAGGCTCCTGCAGAAACCTGAAGAAAGTTGGGCTGCTTGACTGAATGACACCTCCAAAGGGGTTCCAGGGAGAATTTTAAAGTGGACCCATAGCGGAAGGGGCGGATGCATAGCGGATGAAGCGGATGCATCATGGACACCTATAGGAGACAAAGGGGATGCCACGTGGATGTATATCGGATGCAAAGCATTCACTGCGCATGCGGGGAGTATGAATTGCATCAGCTCCGCGGATATAAAAGGATGCAGCATGCACGCAGTCAGCATACAGGGGAAAGATGTATACATCTTGCAGGAACACCATGGTTCATCAGTCAGGCAAGAAGAGGAAGTCCGTGCCAATTTGTTCAAGCGCTGGCAAGGTGAAGAAGGGCAGAACCAGCATTCCACCCCCCAGCATTCCACCCCTCTGAAGCTGCTGCTGCTGCTGCAGTGGTGGACCAGCCCCAAGGCCCTCAAGCTCCTCAAAGCCCTGCTGCTGAAGGCCCTGCTGCTCAAGCCCCTGAAGGCCCTGAACAATCTCCAGAAGGCCCTGATGCTCAAGCCCCTGAAGGCCCTGATGAAGCCCCTGCCAGAGGGAGGAAGAGGTAAGGGAAGGAGAAGGGAGAGAGGAAACAGTACACCATTTCCAGGGAGCATGAGGAGGAGATGCTGGAATGGCTGAGGGAGAATGAGTACCTCTGGAGAAATGGCCATAGACTGTATTGGGACACCAAGAAGAAGCAGGCAGCTTGGAGAGACAAGGCAGAGAGCCTGGGGTATACTACAGAAGTACTCCTGGGATGGTGGAAGCACATGCACACCTGGTATGGCAAGCTACACCTCAAGAAATCCAGGCAGGCCGCTGTCAAGCTCACTGACCGGGAGATGTACGTCATGGCCAAGTGCAGTTTCCTGGAGGGTGAGATCCGCCACCAAGGAGCAGGCCCTCTGCAACCCCTCCCCCTCAGACAGCCCACAGAGAGCCAGTTCTCTTCCAGCCAGGAGCCAGTTACCCTGTCCAGGCAGGTGTATTCAGAGGGCTCCACAGCAGAGACCCCCCCCCAACAGCTGCACTCCCCATGCCGGCGGACTTGGAGGATCCCGTGGAGGATGATGCCCTGCTGTCACAAATGGAGGAAGAAGCAGCAGCCACCAGAGGCCAACCCACCCCCACCCCCAGCTCCAGAGGATGCAGGCAGAGAGGCAGACTGGAGGGCCAGGACCACAGTGTGCTGTTGGAGATCAGGAACACAATGAAGACCAGCATAGAACTTCTCTCTGAGCTGGTCCACTTGGACAGAACATCTTTGGGCCGGAACACCTTCATCACATATGTGAGCCAGACCCTGAGGGACCTGCCCGAGGCCCAGTACCAGGTGATGAAGCAGAAGATCACAGCACTTCTGCACAACCCTCAAGGCCCAGCTGAAGCTTCTCCTACCCAGTCCAGGTCTTTTCCTCCACCCCAGGCGATGTCACAGCCCTTCCATGGCTTTCAACAGCCCCTCACCTACCAAGGCTACAACTACCAGGACTTCCCACAGCAGAAGCAGAACTTCCCAGTCCAGGCCCAGGTTCATCGGATGCCGCAGATACCAGTCCTCACCCAGCTGCAGACCAGACAGCCCCACTACACTCCTCCCAACTCTTCCTTCACCCCACAGCCAAGCCCGTCAACAGACAATGTGTCATCAGTATTGGGCCTGACATCTCAAGTCCTTGATGAAGGGCCTCTCAATCTCATGGGACTGAGTCAGCTCTTGGATAGCTTCCTGAACACACCACCACCTGTTGTACCCTCGGGGCCAAGCACCCCAATGGTGCTTCAGACCAGCACTCAAGCCACAGCCACCTCCACAGTCCCTGCCCACTTAACAGCTGAGACCATGGACATGACTCAGAGTGACTGAGAATAGTGTCAGAGACTGAGTTTGTTACTTGTTAAGTTTATCTTTGTTTAAGACACTTTACTTGGTTCGTTTTGCTTATTTAATACAGTCATAAAGTTTACCTAAGAAAGTTTATCTTTGCTTAAGACACTTAATACAGTTTACTTGGTTCATTTTGCTTATTTAATAAAGTCATAAAGTTTACCTAAGAAAGTTAATGAAGTTTATCTTTGCTTAAGACACTTAGTTTACTTGGTTCATTTTTTTTACTTAATAAAGTGTTGGTGAAAACTTTGAAAAAATGGTTAAGCCTTTGCATGCTTGTGGGATAGATAAGGATAGTTGTGAGATAGATAAAAACCTCCAGTGCAACCATAGTGGGACTGTATGGTCCACCATCCCAGCAATCCAGATAATTTTCTCCCCCTTTTTATAGAAAATATAGGTTGTCCGCTATGGGGCCTTCTACATACTCTAGACATACTGCAGACATCCTAAATATACAAGATACATCCCAGATACAAACGTTTTGTCCGTTTTTAATACTTTATATACGAAATGCATACGCTTACATCCTTTCTATTTCTGTGCTACTAACGCTGTGTAGACGTTCCGTGTACTTTTTGTTTCCTCCCTCTTTCTGTTTTCAGCTGCAGCGGATGTGAGTTGAGGGGATGGCCAAAGGATGCAGAGAGGATACAGTGGATGTTTAATGGATGATAATGGACATAGAACGTTTGTTGCCCGTATATGTCGCAGATGTACATCATACGTGGCAGAAAGTTCATATGTTCACAAAGTTTTGTGCAGCTCAAAACTTCTTGTGCGGATGAAATTGCAGTGGATGGATGCTCGACGGATAGAGCGTATGAAACACGTATGCAGTGAGTACACAACGGATGCATAGTGTTTTCCAATGGATGGCAAGCTTTTTAAAATGTTTTACATCCTCTTTGCATCCGTAAGTGCAGTGGGACCGGGTCTTACTCTCATTTTATTTCCTTTTATCTTAAGAAGGCAGTGCTGATTAGCCATTTCTCTCCATATTCAAGCTAACTTTGTGATGAAATTACTTTTTCCAACTCAGTTGCTCAAACGTCTTTTAGCAATAACCCAAAATTGTCATTATTGATCATCCCAGTGACAATTCCTGATAAACTGAGAAATTCCAATGTTTCCCAGAAAACATGACTATTTTAGGGTCCAGCTCATTTGGAATGGCCCAATTGTTTCAGAACTCTATAGCAACTACAGACCTATTGCAGAGATTAAATAGCTCAATTGTATCTTAGTTGCAGGCATGTCTGAGATTTCATGATAACTAAAGTGAGTGCTTGTTGCATGGCAACAGTACTTAGTAGATTGTTCTGTATCAAACTATCTAACTGGCTTAGATCCAGATTTCAATCCACTGGCGGTAGTATCCCCTGAGTGAAATCTTGCTCATAATGACCCTGCTGTGGAAAAGGAAGGTGAGAAGCTGATTTTTCCTCCAACAACCCTTAGCATCATCTTTCATCATTTAGAGGAGCTCCAACATGTCAGAGCAGATTGTTGTAGGATATAGTGGAATGCAAATAAGAGACTTATTTTCTATCCCAGCATCATAAATGGTCTAGTAATGCAAAAGTTACTGGACACCTGCATAACTGGATAGAAGCATTCCTGTCAAACAGACAACAAATGGTCAAAATTGGGAGCATCCTATCAAAATTCTGTACCTGTCAACAGTGGTTTCAAGGCAGTGTTCTAGGACCAACTCTTTTCATACTCTACATAAATGACCTCTGTGATCATCTCAAGAGCAACTGCGTTCTCTTCGCTGATGATGTAAAACTATTCAACATCACAGACAATGCTACTACCCTTCAAAAAGACCTTGACTATGTATCAGAATGGTGAAACAAATCACAACTTCAAATCTCAACAAATAAATGCTCTGTCCTACATATCGGCAAAAAAAAATCAGAAGATAAAATACAGGCTGAATAGTCAAGACCTTGTTGATGATCCAAACTTTGTCAAGGATCTTGGAGTACTCATCTCTAATGATCTAAGTGCTAGAGCCCACTGTAACTGCAAAGCCAAAAAGTCGTTAAGAGTTGTTAACCTAATCTTACGTAGCTTTTTCTCTGGTAATATTACACTAATAACTAGGGCATAGAAAACATTTGCTAGACCAATATTTGAATTCAGCTCATCAGTCTGGAACTTTATTAACACAGTTAATAACACAGATATTAACACAGTTGAGAAAGCCCAGAAATAGTTCACAAGAAGAGTTCTCCACTCCTCTACTCGTTGCAGAATACTTATGCCACTAGACTTGAAATTCTAGACCTAGAAAACCTAGAACTATGCCGCCTTCAGTCCGATCTAAATATGGTATATAAAATCATCCATTGCAATGTCCTACCTGTCAATGAATACTTCAGCTTCAACCATAACAATACAAGAGCAAACAAGAGATACAAACTCAAGGTTAATCGCACCAAACTTGATTGCAGGAAATACGACTTCAGCAACAGAGTGGTCAATGTCTGGAATACTCTACCTGACTCTGTGGTTTCTTCCCCAAACCCCAAAAACTTTAACCTTAGACTGTCTACTATTGACCTCACCCCTTTCCTAAGAGGTCTGTAGGGGGCATGCATAAACGCACCAACGTGCCTACCGTCCCTGTATATTGTTTCTTTTATTTTTTTACTTTTCTTATATGTATACATGTATTCATAACTATGTTTTTACTTATACCTATTATCTTGTAAGCAATTGACAAATAAATAAATAAAATAAAAAGTCTTCCATAGATGTATAGTCTTCTGCCAATCCTAGATAAATGTTGAATCAACCAATTTATTTCATCCCCGGGTGGCAGGTAAACATCTGTAACTCAGTCTTTCTCTCACCCAACATTCTACTGACTTTTAATTTAAAGAAATATCTTCAAAACATTTGAAGAAATATCCCTTGAATACATAGTGAAAGTAATGAAATAAAATTGAAATATGAAGTAATTTTGTGGTATTTAGGATTAGCTTGAGAAGTAAAATCTGTTATAAAAAACAATGCTAACATTGTTTAGTTTTATTAATGCTTTCCACCAATGATGTTGGATCCTTAAACGTGTTCTTGCAAGTTTCTTCTTTTCCAGAGAACTTAGATATATGGAACTTTGCAATAGCCACCAGCAGATAACAGAAATTGCTTCTATACCACTGAACTCTTATTCACTTACTTTGAACTCAGTGTGGCTTACAAGATAAAAATATCAATGCAAAAAAGCAAATATTAAGAATTAATACAAAATGAAAGGGAACCAGATACAATTATATCAAAATTCATTAGTAGTCATGAATCTACAGGAGCATGTTGAAATTTAAAAAATTTTGACCATACAGTTTGAAATATTAGACATGCAATGTACTTTTGTATGTGTATGTGTAAAAATTAAGGTACACAGTACAATGAAGTGGGCAAACTCTTAAAACAGCCCATTACAGGCCTTTCTAAATACACTGTTTAGAAACAAGAAAAGTTTAAGAAATCATACATAACCTGTTTTATTGCATTAAAACAAACTGAGAAATAAGTAATGAATAATTGATACAACCAGTGATGAAAGTACTAAATGCAAGGTCAAGATATAGCAAAATATACATTAACTTTAATGGGTGGTTTAATTCCACAAATTGAAGAAATGGAGGCACCTGGAATTACAGGAAGACCTGAATTAGATAAATCCAATATTAAAAGAGTTTTATATTTCTGAATATAATTTTGTGAAGATAATTCTTTGAATATTGAAACCAATGTTTGCTGTTTATAACATAAACAGAATAACAAACCTAGAAGGGATCTTGGATGTCTAGTCCAACACCTGCTTAAGCAGGAAATCCAATACTATTTCAGACAAATGGTTTTCCAATCTCTTCTTTAAAATCTTCAGTGTTAGAGCAACCCACAACTTCCTTCCACAGATCAACTATTCTAATTGTCAAGAAAGCTGAAGAAGCTTCTTGGGTGAGAAGTGAAATGAGTTAAAAGAAAAACCAGAAAATGCATTTGCCTCTTGAAAAAACACCTTTGGGACAACTGTCAGGAAATTTCACCTTAGTTCTAGGTTGGTCCCTCCTTGATTAGTTTCCATCCATTGTTTCTTGTCCTGATTTCAGGTGTTTTGGAGAATAGATTGACACTCTCTTTGTGACAGCCCCTTAGATATTGGAAGACATGACACTTCTAGCCCTTCTTTTCATTAAACTAGACACACCCAATTCCTGCAACCATTCTTCATATGTTTTTAGCCATATAATTCTAAATATGGATATGACAAGAGGTGCAACATCATAATAAATCAGCTACATAACAGAAAATAAATGGCTAAATATGTATCAGTCACTTTCATATGAAAACTGTGTAACAAATTGTGAACTATCACTTATGTACAGTCTACTACAGTTTACTTTAGGCTAAGTAAACACTGACCAAGAAGTCAAAATCTAGGGGTAATGAGAGCAATGTCAACCTCACAAATGTACATTTATTGTTGAATTGAAGTAGTAGATATTTTTATTTTTTTTTTAGGATCAAGTTCAGCAGAAGTAAAAATAGATGCAATTAAATCTTAGAATAAATGTAATAATAAATCTTTACAAAATAAAAATGAATAAAGATGTATCTATGACAGTAAAGAGAAGAATTGGCAAAGTAATGTTTTTTTCCTATGATAAAATACAGGTATGAAAACTACATTTAAGAAAGAGCAAGAGAGAGGTAGACAGACATCTTTGACTTATAGATGTGAAGACTGTTATTACCAGCAGCATAGACCACCGGTCCCCAACTTTTGTGGCTTGGCAGCCCAGCTGTGGGGGGAGAGAGGAAGTGGGCCCCATGAGCGTGCACTGACATGGCCCTTGCGTGAGTGGCAGGCCAGTCTGCATGCACACAGCTTGACTTGTGCAAGCAGCAGGCCAGCACACATACATGCAAGTGCCCACCAGACTGCTGCTCATGCAAATTGAGCTGCACACATATGCACGCTCTGGACAGCCACCCACATGGCCCAATTCCAAATAGGCCATGGCCCAGTAGTGGGCCATGGCCCGGGAGTTGGGATTCCTGGTATAGACTACAAAAAGAACCAATTAGTCAGTTCTAGACCAGCAAACACTGACTTCTCCTTTGAAGCAAGATTAGCAAGCAGAAACCCACAAATTCTGGAATGTGAAATGAGTATAAGATAAACAAAATAAACATGTACAGCATATTACCCTATGATGCAATATTTTACTTAGATAAAGTAATGACAAGAATTTTAATTGTATGTATGTATGTAAGCATGTATGTATATATGTGGCAAAGTAAGATGAACACAAGCATTACCGCTGACAAAAAAAATTAAGCTGCATGTTCTTGTTACAATTCACCCAAAATATGTATAGTCAGACAAATAAAACAGGAATTTTCCAGCTGTGACCTAAGCAAAATACAATATACTTGTCAACTCTATTGACCTGAAATCTGTTCTCGCCCTCCCCTCTTCCCCTACCCCAATTTTCCTAGAGTTCAACTGTTGTTCTTTTGAAGATTTGGCATACAAATCATTTATAAATTAAAATATAATTTAATTTAGGGCAAACTGTAAATTGACAGAAGATTTAAATTCTTCATATCTTATTGCATTAATTTATGTAATATAAACCATAGAACATTCTTTAGAATGTTTTATTTTGCTATTGGGAGTGAAACCCACCAAGGAACATAAGGACTCTCTGCGACAGAAACTAGAACAATGGGGAGGTGTGTTCTTCTTGACCCAGTGCAGGAAATCCTGCATGCCTTGCGTGGAAAAATATCATTTTCCTTTTCTGACCTACAACTTGATTTAAGGCAGAATTTCATAGGCTCGGGTGAGCATTCTTTGAATGGAAATGCTAAATAACATCAGTTCCATGCCTGTTTGAAAAATAATTTTACCATTGAAATCTAGACACTGTTTTAAAATAGGAATGCTGATTACACATTAAAAATATGAAATAGTACAAAACAATTCAATAATGTTCAGTCTTAATGTTAGACTCCAAAATGAGATGATTTATGCATTATGCAACACCCGAAATCTTTCTCATCTGGCTGGTACTACAATTCTCAGAATTCCCAAATAGTATCTCAATACATTAGAATAGAACAGAACAGAACAGAACAGAACAGAACAGAACAGAACAGAACAGAATAGAATGAGCTGGAAGGGACCTTGGAGGTCAAGCAGGAAAACCCAAACTATTTCAGATAGGTGACTGTCTAGACTCTTCTTAAAAACATCCAGTGATGGAGTGCCCACAATTTCTGGAGGCAAGCTCTTCCACTGGTTAATTGTCCTCACTGTAAGGAAGTTTCTCTTAATTCTAGGTTGCTTCTCTCTTTGATTAATTTCCAACCATTTTTTTCTTGTCCTGCCTTCCGGTGCTTTGGAAAATAATTTGACCCCATTTTCTTTGTGGCAGCTCCTCAAATATTGCTATTGTGTCACCACTAATTCTCCTTTTCTTTAGACTAGCCAAATCCTGCAGCTGTTCTTCATATGTTTTAGTCTCCAGGCCTTTGATCATCTCAGTTGCTCTTCTCTGAACTTTTCCCAACATCTCAACATCTTTTTTGTAGTATGGCAACCAAAATTGGTTGCAGTATTGCAGGTGTGGTGTTACTAGGGTTTTATAAAGTGGTACTACTAGTAATACTTCATGTGATCTTGATTTTATGCCTCTGTTTATATAACTGTATATAACTGTATATAATTTATATAACTGTATTAGCTTTTTTTGGCAGCGGCTGCACACTGCTGGGTCATATTCAAATGATCATCCACTAGGACTACAAGGTCCCTCTCACAGTTTCTGTTTTTGAGCCAGGTTTCACCTAATCTGTACAGGATATACTGTACATTGAAGAAACCTTTGGGCATAGTATCTATTACTTCTCATCATAAACAAATGGAGAACCAATAATCAAGATCTATTCCATTCATTTCTTCCAAAGCAAAAACATAAAAGAGAAAGGTAAAAATTCATTGGACACAATGCAGCTAGATATCTGAACTAGCTGGATATCCCTCTTCTTTCCTTTCTCATTGCTGAAAAATAAAGGGATCTCACAATTTTTGTCCTTAAATACCTAAGGATTCACAAACCATTTTAGGCTGAGGACTATCACTTGGAGGTTTTCTGATATATTCGGAGATATAATCCGAAAGGTGGGCAAGACCAGAACAGTTGAGCTGGAGTACAAAAATAAACTATCAATTATGAAAAATAAGGTGAATGTATGAGTTAAAGTATACTATTTCAATCAAATCAAGGTTAGCAGTAAACCTTTGCTCTTAAAAGAAGATGAAGATGATTGTTCTGAGCAGAATAAAAATCATCCTAACATAATGAGGGTAATTGCCAGCTTCAAGACAGGTGCCTCCAGCTGAAGTGCCATGGTTTAGAAAGTAATTTTCTGACACTTGGGAAATGATCAATGAGCAAAGTTAGGTGCTGAGAAAAACATGGGCCACTGTGTAAAACACTGCTGAATTGCTTGAATTTCTTGCTCTCTTGGTAGATGACTATAAACACTTGGCGTCTGTCATGATACACAAGTAATCTGTTCATAACTGTACAGGAACTAAAAACGAATCTGCCATATACACAGATACAAAATCAGGTTATGTTGCATGAGCAACTCTGAACAAAATATATTAACTCTGACCCTCCCCCTTTTTGAGCCCCAGTGGAAATTACACGATAATTTAAGCACAGCTGTCCTGCTGTGCATTTGTATCTATAGCCCTGGAGGATGGTGACATGTCTTAATAGGAATGGCTGCCCCAGAACAAAAATAATGAGAGAAACATCTGCCTCTCTGTTACTCTCTCTTCTACCACCCGACAAATGGCATTTCTGATTCAAATTTGAGATTTGTATTGGCTTGTCAAAAACGAAACAGAGATATATGCCTTCATTTTAGTTCCCTCAGAATCTTTAGTAAAAGAATATTGAACATTCTCTAAACTTAATTATATATATATATATATATATATATATATATATATATATATATATATATGCAAAAGATTTTTATTATTTCCTGCCTGTGACTAGAAAGAACAGCTGACATGTGGGAGTCCAGACTACAGCTGGGTGAATAGAACTCATGAAAGCGCTATAGCAGTAAAAACTGCTGAGTCACATTGGCTAATACTTATGACCTTGTTTAGTACTGAACTTCTGGCGCTTTTGTGTGTTAATGAAAGGAAAAGCAAAATAGCACAAAACCACCATGTTCTCTCAAGATGTTTACATTGCATTACCCTTCCCCATTTCCTGGGTGTTCCCACGTTCTCCTCACTTTGTTTAAACTTTATCTCTTTTATTTTTACCATCACCTTTAACTGTTGCTTATCTGTTAGATACCAACTCAAATGAAGAGGATGCAGAAAGGCTTCAAGCATCACACCTATCTACACACCAAATGCCTAATTATATTCCATTTAGAGATAAGCTGCCCCTTCTATTAGCTATGTTTATAGCAACCCTAAGGACCTCGGGCAAGGGTGGGAAAGCTAAGGCACAGTACTCTCCTGGTCCTAATGTGTGCAGAACTAATTTTAAGTGAAGCAGTTAGAAAATGCTCTCTAGGAAAATAATGCTCAGAGGAGGATGAGAAAGAGAAAAGATAATGGGTCAGAAGAAGTGGGAATTAACTGGTCTTCACCTGTAAGTGTTTTACTCCTGTTCACTATCGGAAGGCACCTCTTCAACAAGTTTCCAAAAAGAATGTAGCCCTCTTTGAGTAAAAATTCCTTACCCCAATTCTTAGAATATAAAAGGCTGCGCAGCCACAGAAAACCTGCAAAATGAGGAAGAAGATACCTTAACACCAGTTCAATTTCATCTTCATAGACATACTTTTTTTGTTGCCTTTAAGAATAAACAATGACCAAAGGCAATTTATTTGCCTTTGAATATATGTTTTTATTTATTTTGTATTGCTTTAAAAATAGCACACAAAAAAGGAATAAATATATACACAAAGAAAATTGTAATGCAAATGCATAAATAAGTTACTCATCCAACATAAAAAGTGAAACAAATAAAAGAGGAACAAGAAGAAAAAAACCAAAAGTTTTGAATATATGTTGATGATTGATTTAGATCCCTGATTATTTCCTATACGATCTAGGACATGGTTCCAAAATTTGAGTAGAAACATTACTATCATTTGGTAAGCACACTTGATATTTCCATTCTAGTAAACAGCACTGAACTTCTTCCAGCATCTATGATCAAAGAAAGAATTGCAGCTGTTAGCATCTAAATCTTGGATCTTATTAATGTTGCTCCATGCAACTGAATTCTAAAGCATACATGCCTGTAAAAAAATAATAAGTAAGGCATTATGGCATCACAAGATATTCCTAGTTGAACAGTTTTTAACAACTAGTTATAAATTTTGGGCTGCATAATATCATACATTTTACTTAGAACTTTATGTCACTGGTTTCGTTAGACCAGATCTAGGTAGGAGGCTCGTGTGTGTAAAAGGAGGGCTTTCTTTTTCTATTAATCCCTAGATGGATGAAGTATTGTGCACACAAATGCTGCTATGTGTACAGTTTCTGTCCTTGAATCAGCTGCTGTGATTGTAAATACAAGATCCTGTTTAAAGTAGTAATAGGCATTTCAGTGTTTGGGTTACCCTTCAGAGATAGGACTTTAATACATTTAGACAGAGAGCACTGTGCAATTTTAAAAATATACATTTTCTATAAAAAGATACAGGCAAAGTCCATTTAAATCAAATGGACAACCCTGTAGCAGGAAGAAAATGCTTCCAACCCAATTTGCCTCTAAATTGCAACCTGTTTATAAAATTCCCAACTTGAAATGAATAGCATGTGTTGTTACATACTGGCAAGAATCCCAACTATCAGGAGAACATTTTCTGACCTAAGACTGACCTAAGATGACACATTGCCAGTCCATTTTTAGCAAGTCAACAAAGGATGGGTTACCCAACCACCCTAATTGTATAAAAACAAGAATTACCAGTTTTGAAGGTAGGATTCTAAAGACCTAATAGGTCCCAAATACATGCATTTTAGGACTAAGAGCCTCTGACAGGGGCTTCCTGCCATTCTCAATTACCCTAGGCCTATTTCCTTCCCCATCCGTCTTCCTCAGTGCTCTGCACCATGCCTTCCTCTTCCCTTTGCCCTTTGGGTCTCACCACCCCCTCCCTACCACTGTCATTTATCCTTTCAATTCCAAAATGCTCTGCTTTATTATTTCCCCTGAGCCTTTTATTCTCATTTCAAAAACCAAGTAAAATGAAGTGTGTTTGACTTAAAAGGCATTAGCTAGTTACTACAGTATGAATTTTAAAAATAATAACCCAGCAGCCAGCACTACATTGTTTTCTGACCTTTCCCTCCAAACCTGAGAATTTTCTAGGATTGATCCTTTACCTTCGCCCCCTTTTTATCAAATCCGTCATCCTCTCCTCTTTTTACATTCTATTTCTCTGCCATGGAGATGGAAAAAATGTAGGAAGATAACACTTCCATCACAGATGGTACAACTGTTAAAAAAAACGCTGCATTTTAGACAAATATAAATTAAGTCCATGTAATATGTATGTGTGGTGACATTTATATTCACACTCTTAACAGCCTTCTAAACTTTGCAGTACACTGACAAAAAAAACTGTGTGAGATTTTTCATATGTGTGTTTAGTTTATAAGTTCACTTCTATTTCAAAGGGAGGGGAAAGGAATTAAGTAAACACCCAGGTTCCTATGTGGATGGCTGAATTTAAATTTGAATCATATTTTTGTAGGAACGTTCCATAGAAGAATCATCTGACAAGTACATTTGAATAAAGGCAATTTAGTATACTATACCTAGATTCAAATGTAATAGGGTAGTGTGTACTTTCAAATTTCTTGTATGAATGATGGTCTTGTGATGATGGGTTCATAACTAAGTTTGGTGCTTGTACCATTCTGTAATGCTACGGTATACACTGAGCACATGAAGAAAGGACAGTTTCAGTACCTCAATTTCCAGTTAAATTGGAAAATATCCCTGCTAACAGATTAAAAAGCTGCTTCTGACATGAATCAGGAAGGGTTTAATCCAGGTGAAAGTTGCTGCACTTAAACATTCACAGTGGATCAAGTGATGATGCAAAGTAGGTGAAGCTACATGAGGTGTCAAATGCTAAGTTTGTCTAAGCATGCTGGGAGCTGGTGTCTACACATCTTAAAGTTGTCAGGTTTAAAAGTGTTGTCTAAAGCAACTGGAGAGCAATAGATTGAGAAAGGCAGCAATAAACTCCATAATTTCAAAAATTGCATTACAAAGTGGTCCAAGCCCAGAAATAAAAAAGGTTAATAATCTATTGTGTGTGTAGTCCACCCTGAAATAGCCACTGAAAGATTCCAGTTTCTCAGTACAATAAGATACCACTAAATACAAAGTCTCTGTGCTTTCAAATTATCTTTGAAGTCAATGGATAGTTTATCAGAGTTTTGATGGATAGTTTTGTAGACAGGTTAGAGTTGTAGTGGCACAGTGGTTAGAATGTAGTCTTGCAAGATGACTCTGCTCATTGCCAAGAGTTTGATCCTGATTGGGTCAAGGTAGACTCAGTCGTCTATCCTTCCGAGATCAGTAAAATGAGGACCCAGATTGTTGAAGGTAATATGCTGACTCTGTAAATTGCTTAGAGAATGCATAATGAAATGGTATATAAGTGCTATTGCTATTTAAAAAAAAAAAAAAAGCCAGAAGAGAAAGTAATGCAGTGGCTCACTTGTGTGGGATTCTTTTTTCTTTTGTGTGAGAGAGAAAAGGAAATCACAGTTTTTAAATAAATGTAACATACTGCTTGTTCTTTAACAGTATACTCATTACTTAAGCATAAAGCAATAAAACCAGAAAAGATTTCCTCCTCCCCTTTCCCGTTGTGAATAGGTATTAGAGGACATATGTTGTGCATCCCTCTTAACTGCACTTTTTGACTCTTGTGGGCTTCTTATTATGCCTTAAAGATGTCTCATTATACAGTCACTGCTATTTTAATTGATTGTTATGTTAATGCTAAATAATACAGGCAACTATTAGGTCTATGTCTCTAGACAGCTATCTCAGAAAGCCCTTTGTAAGAGGCATTAATTTTGTTATCGAGATGAGAGCCTCCATTCCCAAAATCATGTAAGTATTTGTATATCTGCTTCTTAGGAATAATAGGACTTAAAGCTGGGGAGGTGTGAGGCGAAAGAAGGCACAGAATGGCACTATAATACACGAAGCAACAGATCAGTAGCTCAGAACTCTATTAAGAGCTTCGTGTGTATGAACAAAAACATTTATTGAGGGGAAGATATAAAGTATGGAGCAGAATAAAAGATTATTGAATGTAACATGGGAAGAAATATGCTTCTTGTTTCACTAGCTTTTGCCTCTTTGAAACCACCATCCATTTTCTGAATCACAGTTAGGGCTGGACCACAAGACACAAGTCAAAGATCATGGTTGCGAGAAACTACAATAATCACAATAGTAGAAGGCATTTGTTGTTAATTACGATATATTATGAATGTTGCTGTTCTGGCAAATATTTTGGTACAAAAGAAGGTGCTTTAAACCATCTTTGGATATGAGTTGATACATTATTGTTATTACTCTACTGGAATTGATTCTTATGAGTAGTTTTCATTTCAGTGGATGTATTTACTTCTGCAACTTTTGTACTTTTGTTTGGAAAACCTTGCTCTTTGTACCAAGTAAACAATGGCAGAAAGATATATCTAAATTTGTGTGGTAGGGGGAAAACACAAATTAAATATAAAATATTGCAAGATTTAGAAGAAAATGTTTGGATTTACTTAACTTGAAATTATATATTTCAGATTTTTTGTTTAGTTTAGATATAAGAGTGGATGCTGCTGAAAAACAAAAAGGCTTTGGAGTTAGAAGAACATGCCTTGAAATTTGGCATGGATATTTATTGTATGAGCTAAAGTTAATGTAAATTTTAAAAATCATTTTGCTGGACATGCCAGACTGAGAGAATATGGAATAGAAACAAATCTAGCTTGCACCAAAAAGAAAACCTTTGAAGTTCATAGCACTAGAAGAGAAATGATAAAGAAACACAAATGGATAATTTACCATGACAAACCAGAATTTATCTAGGAGAATGTAAAATAAGATCAAAATCAGATCTTGTAACAGAAAGACAAGCTTGTCAATTCTTCTCTTATGTACAATTTTGAAGATTTAAAGACTGATTTTGAGCATTCTAATACTCAGTTTGAAATAAAACTATGCACAAATAATGAATATGTTATTGCTAAACTATATGTATGATAAAGAGGGCTAACAAATTGGGTTTCAACATACAAATGAAACAGTAAGAAAATATGTGATTGAAAGACTGAAATTTACATTATCTTAAACAGAATTGTTATAAAATGTATCATTGATTATGTCATCAGAGAAAGTGTCTAGAAAGTATAAAGGATTCAAATTTGTCCTGGAAGTGTGAATAACCAGAAAGGATATTTTATCATGCTTGGTGGACATTACAAAACATCAGAAAATGTTGGACTCAAATACATACATACATACATACATACATACATACATACATACACTTAGTTTTTAAAAGTTATTGTACAACTGACACCAGAAACATTTCTTTAGGAATCAAAGTTGAAAAAAATATCATGGAATTCTATTTTTATTCATGATAACTTCAGGAGATTATTATATGCATATAGTTGAACAGATTTGATATTACCCTCAATAGAAGAATGGACAGTGAAGATGAAGAAATTTGCAGAAACATGGCCAAATTGACATCTTTGATTAGAGAAAAGACATTATCTAAATTACTGACAGGAAACCCCTTATGCACTTTTTTGCATGAAACAGAAAAAAAATGAACTTTTGATTATAAAAAAAAATAGATTATAGAAAAGTCATGCTGTAACCACAGAGTAAGAGATAAGTTTCAATTCATTTGGGGCAATGGTGAGCTATTTTGCCAGCTCTTGCAGAAATCCCTTAAAGGTTCTTCTCCAAATCTGCTAGATTCCAAGTATTTTCAGAATTTGGCAGTGATACTAGTTTTTATCTCAAAACAATCTCAAGTTATCTTTTCTAAACAATTAGGAAATCTTTACTAATGAATCCAATCAGATGACTGTGTCTCTCTGGAGTGAAATCAGAGTTTCTCTACCAATTATCTTACAATTGAAGATTGACATTCTACCTTTGGTTGCATATGTATAATCCTAATTAAATGCAGCAAAAGCACGATTTGATTTATATTCTTCTGGTTAATTTAGAAATGTTTCAGTTAGAATGCTTAGATTAAATCTGATCAGCAGCCAGCTCTACACACCTGTTAAGCCAGAGTATTTTAATGCAAACTAAAGCATTCCAATTGACATATTTGAGACTGACCCTCAACTTTATTTGACAGGAATGCTGTCAACAGCTCAGATAATTTGAGTATGTTTAAACCAATGTTTTATTTCCTAAAATAATTACATACAGTTTTATTTTTGGAATACCTTCACTACCATTTTTTTTTGTTTCTGAGTTACTGAGAAACAAATACTCTCTCTGATCCATAACTCCTATTAGAATAGCAGAGGGCAGCTGGGACAAGGAGAATTCTTGCACAATTTGGTACATCAGATCTTCTACTTCTGGACTGGATGTACTGCTTATGGTCACTCATGCCTTTGCCAACTCCTGAGGTGATTAGTGCAATGCATTATATGTGGAGCTACTCTGAAAAGCCATCCAGAACTTCAAGTATTCCAGAATGCAATTGTGCAGCAGTTATGGGTACACCATCTTATGGCTCTGCTGCCTGAACTGCACTAGGTCTTAGTATGCTTCCAGATGAAATTCAAGGTTTCTCACATATAAAGTCCTTCATGGCATGGGGCTGGGCTACCATTCCTTGGTTGTTTATTTCAGGCCCACCTGATCATATTCTGGATCCCCCCTAGGTATTCTGGGTGTGTGTGTCTTAGAAAGTATTCTAAAAGGACCAGTGAAGAGGGCTTTTTCTGCCATAGTGGAATAGTGCCCTTTGGAATACCATACCTACCAAGATTACATTTGAGTTAAGAGATCCAATGAACCAGTATTTTCACAATTATTATTAACTTTATTGTCAAAATACAATGAAATTAGCTGAGCGTCCCTTCATGCATACCCCACAATACAACTCACAGTGAGGACAGAAGTCCCTAACCCAGTCCCAATCTTATTACACTATGTGACCTTGTTGCACAATGCGCTGGCCCTGCAAGTCTGTGTTATTTTCCGTTCAGAAGTCTGACAGCCCACTGGTAGAAACTGTTCTTCAGCCTATTGGTACAGCTGGCTATGCTTCATATCTCCTACCTGATGGTGCTGACCCGGATGGAGTCATCCTTGAGAATTTTCCTCACTCTTCTAAGGCAGTGAGCTCCAGTGATGCCATCTAGTGGTATCAGGGATGTTTTGTGCTGTGCTCACCACCCTCTGTAATGTCTTTCTGTCCATGGCTGTCAAGCCAGCATACCACACCGTAATGCAACATGTGAGGACGCTTTCTATTGTGGACTGGTAAAAGGAGGTCATCAGTCATTGCTCCACTTTATTCGTTCGCAAGACCCTGAGGAAATGGAGTCTCTGTTGGGCCTTTCTGGCCACCTAGGTTGTGTTGATTTTCCAGGTAAGATCTTCGCTGAGGTAGACTCCCAGGAATTTAAAGGAGGAAACTCTCTCCACACAGCCCCCCTCAATGTAAAGTGGAGCAGGTTCCTCTCTCTTCTTCCAGAAGTCTAACACCATCTCCTTTGTTTTGCTGATGTTTAGGTGCAGGTTGTTTTCTAGGCACCATGAGGGTAATTTTTGAACCTCCCCCCATATACTGTTTTCGTCTCCACCTGTAATGAGACCCAATACAGTAGTACTAATTCTATCTTTCTAACATTTTGTCTTGTTATGTTAAGATTTAATATCATGAATTGGGGAACAATATTAAAAATACACCAAAAGAGTATTTCTGTCCAACATGAGCTCTAAAAGTTCTTACAAATGCCCTATTCATGTTATTATCCAAAACAATATTTATTGCAATACATCACCCCTTAAATTACCATTGCATTAGCCATGTCACCAGTTTTGATTCTGATGCAAAGTTCTGAGAATTTGAGTCTATCAGTTCTTCCATTCAACTGTCAAATAAAAAGGTAAATGGTTCTCCATCATGCCTTGCCTTCTTCATGCCTTCAGGTCATATTGTGTTGTATTTGCCTACTGATTTCATCCTCTCTGCTCCCATCCAACTAGTGATTTTTATTTATGGAGATAACAATGCAATGAGAGGGAAGATGCAAAACTGTCAAGGAACAATGGCAACTGAACTCTTCAGGGAGGCTGAGGATGCAATTCTGAGACTAGGAGTAGCGTGAGGCCAGGACACACCAACAGAAAATGGTCTGCTTGATAAGATATTCAGAGCTTTAGCCTGGCAAACAGAAATTTCTAGATATGCCACAGCTGCTCAATACAGATCAACACAGGTAGAGATCTAATTTTGGAACAGTGCAAATGTAGAAATGCCCCTTCTCTTTCCAGAGCAGATTATTGCTGTTTAGTCCAAATGAGTTAGTATTTTTTAAATACAGATACAGAGTTTACAGGTTATAACCTCTAGCTGAGAATGGCACTCAATCCCTAATGTTTATTTGCCAACTAAAGGTGGAACAGAAAGTTTATGTAAACATTTTTTGCTTTTTCTGCTACCTAAGCCTACATTTGATGAACTTATACTAGAAGACTGAGATTAAAGTGTCACCATTTTTATTTAGTTAGCAATGTTTTCAGGATGTCAGTGAATGTTGCATTTCTCAACTCTTCTAGCCCATACAAAAGTAGTAGGGTAGAAGAATGGAAAGGAAAAGACAAAAGAACACCTGTGAGCAGAGCACATGGCTGCAGAGGAAACCATCCCTCTTTGGGTATGAGATATGTGTGTTACCTTCCTTTACTCTTTGTAACCATGTATCTGGTTGCCAGATTTTAGAGCCAAAGCAAAATTCAGAATAGGAGATGGCCTACCACTCTATTTAAAGCTTCTTTTTCTTTCTCTCTTCAACATTTTTATAATCATTTTTTTTAAAGAAAGAATATGAATATTGGAAAGCAAATAACAGTAAGGCATGAATGCAAGATGCAGTACAGTCTGGCAATCTGCTTGTTTAAAGCTTCCATCTCTGCTTCAGGTTTTATCTACTTTATCTGAAAGAGCTATTAGCCAAGTATAGTTCTGTTCTGCTGAATATCACTCCACAGCAAAGCATAATTGCACTGGGCTTCCAGAATCGACTAAACTGTGTTTTTAAGACTTTCACCTTGGAACCAATGACATAAAAATACTCATTCATTTTCTCTTTTTAGATAAGAGGTGATGCCTTTCAACTGTAGATTGAAATGGTTTGCTAGACTTATTTCAATGTATTTTCCAGCCTGATCATAGGACTCTGATAGTCTTAGCATGCAGCCAGATAACCTTTGCAAACATTTGGTGGTGTGGAGCCTATGTTGAGAGTAGCTTTTGTAACTAGACCACTAAGGCTCTAGTTACAGTGGGTTTGGAGAAAACTGGGCCATTTCTATCTAACATGGTAAATGTTAGGTCATAGAGGTTGTCATTAGTTCACACCCTTCTCTTTCTCCTGACAACTAGCCAAAAACATTGGGTGAATTTGTTCTTAGTTTTAATTAACTGAACCATATTTTGCTCAACTAAACCAATTTCTTGAGTTCATGTATGCTTAATTCTCCTCTTGCTACCCAAATTTGATCAATTTCAGAAAATGAAATTATGTGGAAAGCTATATTTTATTTTGGCTGTTGTATTCCTTCCTTCCAACCCTGCCACTCCTTAATCACACAGACTTTGAAAAGGTTTAGGAAGGAAGGAAGGAAGGAAGGAAGGAAGGAAGGAAGGAAGGAAGG
>BLBF01000018.1:14637639-14679166 GCA_015471245.1 Laticauda colubrina
AGGAAGGAAGGAAGGAAGGAAGGAAGGAAGGAAGGAAGGAAGGAAGGAAGGAAGGAAGGAAGGAAGGAAGGATCTTGAAAAGCATTTTGACAGTATTCAATTGTTGGCAAGATATAATACTGATTGCCAACATATAATTCTGTTTTTTTTAAACTCCATATATCTGATAGATAACATGCGTTGGTATTTAGTATCTGATGACATTTAATTATCAAGCAATCAGCATTAAATTTGCCAGTTGACTGTTTAGTGAGATCTCATATATGATGCTTACACCCATTCAAGCACAAATTGCCAGTATCTAAAGTGGACTTTCCTAACCTAGTGACCACCAGATGTACTGGATGACAAACCTGCCAGCAGAATTTATGGAAAGCTGGGCTGAAAGCATTCAAATTTCAGACTTACTGTGTTCCAAGTCTTAGTGAATTTTTAATATTTGCAAATATTTGTTTCATCCCTGTACAGCTGAGCGAATCCTGCTGAATAGCGATGTGAACCAGGCCCTGTTCTTCTTAAGGAAGTGAGGTATATATGGGCAACAACAGATGGTGATTATGAGAAATCCTGCTTGAACAAAGTATTTCCCTTCCCTCCTACCTACTGCCAAAGCCACAAGAGTGGGTGGGGAGCTGCCCATAAATAGTCTGGCTGCTGTTTGTCAAAAACAACAGTTAAAACATCCTTTCAGAATTGCTACTTCAGCATGTGCTGGAAATGACAAAGCCATCCAGATTAAATGGCTCCACTGAGAATCTTCATTCCAAGTCACTGCAATAAAGCTATTGGTGGGTGGCCTACATCACTGATTCCCCTCATTATAATTTCATTGTGTTGATATGGCCGACTGCACTGTGGAGCTCCCTAGTATTTGACTGGGGCAGTTTGACATTCATATTTATACTTCTTTGTTGCATTTCAGTGTGTTCTTCTTTTATCCAGATCCAAGCCTTTTGAAAAGTGATATACAGAAATGCATTCAATTCTGGGCCTGCATTTTTGATTATTATAACAAACTGAGGATATTGTTCGAAGGTAGTTTGAGATATGTTTTTTCTTGCCATTATTTTCAAAAGAAACTTAAAAATGAAAATTCAGCACAGGATCCATAATGTCATTCTAAATTTAAATGTTTATCAAACTCAGCCAAATGTATCGATCAGTGAAACTATAGATAAATGTGTGTCTATGAGAAGACCAGGGTGCTACAATAATACACTTTTGAATTTTGCTCTTTTTCATTATGCTTATAGATTTGGTAAATTTGGTAGTTGCCATTTTAGCTATTTTGCAAGACTAACTCCTGTTGCAAATGATATTAAAGGACAAAGTGTGGAATTTCTAGTTATTAATTTCCCGGACCATATACAGTTTGGCCCTTAAATTTTGAAGACCATTAAGATTAACTTAAATTGTGGTCATCTACCAGGATACAAAAAGAGTGGAAACGAATCATTAGTTCACCATGTGTTATAAATCACTTTCTACTCACATCCACTCTAAGGGATGCTCTTTTAATTAGTGTTTTTAAAGTATTATACAAAATTTATCAGTAGTTCAAATCTATATGCAAAGCATCAAGCTAAAGCTTTATTTTAAAAGTTAGAACAAGCGTTATCATTATGTTTGTCCCTGTTGGGGACCAGAGGCTCTGGCAGCTGTTCAAGCAACTTAACTACTGATACATTCATGGTTAAGACTTTCTACACATAATGTATCTCTTCAATGGCTCTTCCTGGTCTTTAAAAATTTTTTCCTTGCTTGTTTTGTTAACAGGAAAGAAAAATATGATGATGAGATGCTGTCCTCTGCGAAAAATATGAGATACGGTGAAACAAATTGCAAAACTGAATGCCTCTCACATATTTAATCAGCATTATCATCATCATTTATGTTTATATAAATGCCCAGCATGCTTTCATAGAGAAAAATCTATCTATGTGGTTGCTAAGAGTTGACAACAACTTAATGGCACATAATTAATCAAAATCAATGAACCAACCTGCTTCCTTTTCATTGTTCTAATTCAACAAAGTCTTGGAGTTTTGGCCTGTCTTTCACCCTCCCCCTTCTATTAATGCAAATGAGGTATGGAAACCTAGCCTGCCAAATCTTCCCAGACTTTATGAATGAAGCTTTAAAAGATAGGTCTTTAAAATCTGTACAAATTTACCATCCTGAAGAGTTGTAAAGGTTTACTCGTTTGTAAAGTTTATTTATTTAACCATAAATGTGTAAAGTTTATTTTTAATAATTCCTTTCCTAACTGATTATTAAAAAATAATCCCAAAATATGTATTGGGCTTTTTTTTTGTATGTTCAGCATGACAAGAAGATACCAAACTGTTTATCATTTAGGGAACCCACACATTCTAGCGTCTTCTGATATTGCCAGCTAGCCAGGAGACCAGAGTGCCTCTGCCATCTCAAGGATGAAGAAAAACTGAATGTTAGCACTGGGAAGCAAAATATTATTGAACAGTCCATCAAAAGATTTGAAAAATGGATTGGCCAAGATGAAAAGTTTCCTGGAAAACAGCTGAAATCTGACAATGCATCCTAGTGACAGCCGATTTCAAATGAACAGCAGCAAGGCTCATGGGAGATTGAGATCAGCTTCCCCACCATTTGATGATGGGTTTGACCACAACTTTCATTACCAATGAACAGGCATGACTTATCTGATACAGGACCTCAAATTCTCACATCTCAGAGAAAACTCCAGAGAAATGAACCTTCAAATATCCTAATTACTAGGGCCAAAGCCCCTCAAAATTCATCAATCCAAAAATAAAAATAAAAACACTCTGAGGAAAAAAATGATCAGTTCAGGTTCTGCATTCCATGTGCCTGTACCCCTAAATGAAATAGTAGAGAATCTTCTAATCTAAGAGAGGCCTCTAATCTCTAGAGGAGGAGACTGTCAGCTTTCTTCAAGACCAGGAAGTGGAGGAAGGAGGTGTTACACTTGATTATCAGAGGAATGTACTTGCTTAGAGTTTTTGGAGTCCTAAATCCTGGATCTATCTGTTGTACTATATTGTTCTCGGTAGAGTATTTTGTTTTTCAAATGCCCTTGTTAACAGACAGTGTAATCCTTTGAACTGAAATCCATTCAAGAATGTATTTATTTTAGAATGTTATACCTCTCCATGGCTTGAATAGTAACCAAAGCACCGAGAAGGGGGAAAGCAATAGCTGGTATGAAATCTTGAAGAAATCTGTGAATGACATTTTAAGAAAGAACCACATTTTTAAGTTGCATTCCTTGCAGCTCTGAAAGGTGAACCTTCAGAGATACATAAGGTACCTAAGTTGCTATAAAGCTTGAAGGATTTGAAAGAGCCAATGAACTGAGCAAGAGGGAAAAACCAAAAAATTCTAACCCTGTAAATTGTAACCCTGTAAAAAACCTGTAACCTCTGAGTAATCCTGTCACTCAGAACATTTTTACAATTTCGCTATTATTAAAGCAGCATCTATTAATGCATTTCAGAAGTCCGGCTTAGCACCACTTTGTCAAACCAATGAGAGATAACAGAAATCAGCAAATAGGGAGTTATGGGTTTTGATAATCATGATTTTTAGAAAGGCATTCTCTCCACTATCCTAAGAACTCTGAACTCAAACTCCCAGAATTTCCCAGCCAGTTGAAGTCTACATGTCTTAAAAAGTGTTTTAAGACATATAAAACACTGGTGTTTTGTTCTAGCCAGACATATGCTGATACAGATGCAACAAATGCACTGTGAAGCTACATTCTGCTCCTTGGCTCTTCTGAGTTCAGAAAGTTTATAAGACATTCCAAAAAGGGTTTCAAAAAATGTCAAAAAGACATTCCAAAAAGGGTTTCACAAAAGGCTACCTTTTGTGAAACATGCTCCTTGTGATTTCTCAATATGCCCTGATAAGGACTCTTCATGTAGAGGGAATGTAGACATTGTCAAACTCAGGATAAATGCTGTGAGTCAAAGGGCTTTGCAATGAAAAAATTTTGGTCCAGTCCACACAACCTAGAGGTAGGCAACATGGTGGATGCCTACCTCTGGGTTTGGGACTTCATTTTTAAGAACTTTGATAATTTCTCAATTTCTTCATTTGAGTTTAGGAGAAAGACCTAAATTAGGGTCAGCACAGTAACTAATAACTTGTCTTGTTAAATGCATTCCTGAATAGCTAGAGAAACAGTATGGATGTTGAAGGAGAGGAGCACACATAAAGAATTAAACCAATTAAATAAATCTTCTCTCTTTTTTAAAGAAATGACAGGTTGCAAGATATGCAGTTGTCTTTTTCAGTATTGATGCTTAAGAGTTCCTGGATGAAAGGACAAATGGATAAATCACTTTCATCTCAAAACATAAGCCATAAAACGTATCCAGGGTTACAGGACCTCCATCCCAAATGTGGACTGCCAAAATCCCTGGCCACCAGAGATCCCCATAATGGACTTTTGGAA
Source organism: Laticauda colubrina (assembly GCA_015471245.1). Taxonomy (NCBI): domain Eukaryota; kingdom Metazoa; phylum Chordata; class Lepidosauria; order Squamata; family Elapidae; genus Laticauda; species Laticauda colubrina. Next base: position 14,642,099 of record BLBF01000018.1, read on the forward strand.
ATCCTGTAATGCATTTGGAGTTTGGTAGTTCGAGAGGTAAAATACATTCCTTAAATCTTGTGGATGCTCGAAAGTACACATTTCATCATTCAGAATTCCTGAAATCTTGGATCTGGCCCCTCCTCTTTTTCCGGTATAACTTTCAATGTTACTGGTTGAAGTTGTGCATTCCTAATTTAAAACTTGCAGATTGTCTGAGAGTCAGTTAAACAATATCAAACAATAAGTTTGAATCTCAGAACAAAATGTATCGTATTTGGCAGTAGGTACACTTTGTATCTAATATTGCTATGGACTTTGCCATCAAATTTTAGGTGGACATAAGTTGCTTTCACATTGGGCTTCACTGTCCCTTGACAATAGATATAAGCGATACCACTGAACTTACATTCATGTATTTTCCAAATAGGTGGTGTCTGCACAAACTTCATAAAAAAATCTTGTTGAGGATGAATATTGAGATCATTTCTGAAGCCTCTGACCACACAAATCAGTTCATTTTCATCTAGAGATCTCAAAGCCATCCCCGTAATGCATGGTTCTTTGTGCATCATGACTTTGTCTAACTTCTCTTATTATATGTTCATTTATGTATCACAATTATATCCTGTTGCAATCCAATTACTCTAGTTGGCTTACTTAGAGTATATATGTAAGAATACTCTTTAAAAAAATATTTCCTTCTTTATGTTATTTCCATTGATTTCTAAGTAAGGAGGAATTCCTTAGTAAGGAATAGGAAATTATTTAACTTACCATTTTGAGTGTCCTGTGTCCAGAAATGCATAGATACATGTTGAATTAATGAAGATTACAAGCATGAGCCCAACAAAACTCATTTTCTACTATCTGTATAGGGGGTGTGGATTCTAAATCAAGACTCTAAAATGATAAATCTCAACTCCAAGGAACCGTCTTTCTTTCCAATATGATTGCTATATCAAAAGTGAGGACAAATAATAAATTAACCCTTTGCCCCTGCCCCCCCAATACATTCCAGTAACATCTAACATGGTTTTATTTCAGTGTTTCATTATATCCAACTTCAGCTGAGGAATAATCCAAGCTTACATTTAGGAAAAAAAATAAAACTCTATACTGGGTAGTCACTTCTGGCAATTTTATTCTCTTCTCTGGACTGATGGAATGGCAATCTCTTTATCCCTCCCCCCTCCACCAGCCCTGTTTTTCTAATTCTAAATATCAGGATCAGTTTGGATGGGCCTGTATTCACAAATGAATAAAAATGAGTAAAGTCTTCAGAATCAAAGGTAAGCCAAAACTGGAACCCAGAAGCACAAGGCAACCCAGAGAGCCCATCTGCAGCCAAATCAGGCAGCCGATCCAGACACAGCTTAAAGGCTGGCAACAAGACCGCTTACAAAATCTGCCAAGGAGCCAGATGCTGTTGCTTCCAAAGCTTGGCATGAGGGTCCCCGATTGCCATCCAACAGAGAGGGAAAAAGAGGAATGATCTAATGTAGTGGGATACAACACATCCCACCTCAACCTATTTTATTGCTCATCAAAAAAAAAAAAAAAAACCAAGAAGTAGAAGATGGTATTGGAAAACCTATCGTTGTTTTTGAAATGCATGCATTAGCCCCAACAGAACATATGCCAGTTGGAAAATGGAGCACTTGCCTAAATGTATAAGCCATGAAAAAATATTATGTACATGATACATTTGGTGTTATATATGAGTGTGAGAGAGGGAGAGGGAGAGGGAGAGGGAGAAAAAAATACTGTCAGAATGGTTATTCTCAGAATGAATATATGTATATCACAGATAAGATTCAGTCTTTTAATGTGAACATTTCACATTTTATTACCTTAGACAGCTGATCTCGTTCTATACGTTTTTTTACTAGATTTGGAACATCAAGAAGCAAGCTGCCATTCTAAAAATGATTGAAAAAGAGAAACATACTTGTCAAGTTCCAATAGAAGCAATTGTATTTGTGATAATGAGTCCAACTTTCCAATACATATCATAAAATACAAATATTGATCTGGTTGATGCTTAGATCAAAAATAGCAATAAACATATCAATCTTGTCATAGTGGTCACCTCAAAAATATGTGAATGGCAACTAATTTCCCTGAATATTTCAAAGAGCTGTATTTTTCTTGCTGCACCAGCAAAGTTTTTCTCTAACATACTGTACAGTGAAAAACAATTCAGATGTAGCATAGATAGTGCCTCAAGGAATATCCCATCTGTCTTCATGGAGCAGAACAATTCAAGTGGTGCCCATTATTAGTTATTATTGAGTGACTTCACACGACACACTTAACTTTAAAAAGCTGACACAAAACTCAATCATGGTTTGCTTGATAAACCAACATTTCATAACATACTGAACATTAATGACATGGCATGGAATCATATTACTTATGATACTAAAACATAGTTGGCCAATTTATGGTTATGTACGTTAAGCTAATACAGCCTGTGAATCCAAATTCTAGTTTTACTTCCAGCATGATTGGTTGCCTAAGTCAGTTAAGAATATGTCCAAAAATTTTATGAATGCCAAGCAGACTAGCTTGCTTGTATGCATCTCATCTTAACACAGAATTAGTTAAATTAATTTAATTAATTAATTAATTAATTAAAGTGATTGTTGCATAATAAAATACATTGCATCAGCATCAGCCAGGCATTGGAGTTTCTTATGGCACTGACCCAGTCTTAGCTTTGCTGAAAAAGCTAGGAAGACTTGTTTAAGTTATCATCCTCAAAGGCAAGATTGGTAAAAAGAGACCATGTGTTGCCAGGGGAATGGCAGTTGTCTTTTTGTAGTCTACAATATGGGGGCATAGGCAGCCAAAAATGGTGGCAAGGCCCTATAGGGTCCAATTCCCAAGATCTAACAGTAGGATGTACTTATGTTCCTACTAGGAAAAGTCAAGTCCTGCTTTATTATGTACTCTAGTGCATCAATTATCTTGAGGATGTACTCCAAGGTCATCTTCTTTTCTGAGGAAGTTTTATTCGACTCAAACTTTATGACACAGTATAATAGCTCCCAAGCTAATCAGAGTCTATAGAAAGTCTTCAATTTTACCTTTCTATTTTCATCATTCTTAAGCCCACACATACATATACTATCTTCTCTTTTAAGAAGTGTTTTACCTGTGCAAAAGGTAAACTGCTTAGGGTGGAACAATATCTTACCCAATCACTGTAACACTCAAAAGGAAAAACACTCTTTTTGCACATTTCTTCTTTAAAAAATGCTGCCACCCTTCCATTCTATCCAATGTCATAAATGTTTAGTTGTTTAAAGATGTTAAGAAAAATCTTACTGAGTTGCATTGAAACAGCTGCAGGAGGAAGACAAGGAGCAAATTTGATCAAACACAGCTAAGAGTTTGTTAAGGATTATTTTGTACCAAACTCACCCAGTGCTTTAAAAGTTGATGATCTGAAGGTTCTAATAGCTGAAAAGCAGTTAACAAGCTATTTCCAAAAGTTATTAGAAAAGAAAATATGCAAAATCCTTTTGAATATGTCAACTGCAGTTTGAGCAAAAGATGACTATTCCTTCATCTCCCTGAGCTTTTAACCTACCAGTGACTGCTGTCTTGTCAACTCCATGTGAGAAACAATTGTATGGAGCATTTGTGGGTGATCTCAAATTCGCTTCTTATCTGAAGAGGAATTTCAAAGAGCCTGTTTCCTAACTGGCTCTTCATTCTGCTGCGGTCTTTTAACTGACTTGTCTTCATTTTGCAATTTTTTCCGAGAGGTCCTGCTGCAAGATCAATGATAGAAAGTCCAAACAAAGTCTAAGGAAAGTAAAAGAGGTTTTAACTGTTTAAGAATGAAAAAAAATGGAATAAACAGGAGAAGGATTATTATAACTTTGATTTTTTTCAGAGTTGCAAATAGACTAAGAGCTCAGATAGATTTGAAATAAGATTTTGGAATTAATTACAAAATTCCTTCCCATGAGAAAATGTTTTTGTTTTGAATTCTCTTAAAAAATGATAAAATGAGACTTTAAAGGTTGAAAGCTAGAGAAAACCAGAAGGAATTAAATATTATAATTAAAGCAGAAAAACACTTAAATTTGACTAATAGAATAGAGAAAATATTTTAATATCGGTCATATTTAAATATATTTTTGAACAATGGATCCAGAGATTAATTTTAAAATGTCTGCCTCTATAGATAGACTGTGTCCAACAGATGTTATGGAAGAGGAACAAATATTACCAGACCAGACTGAAATGGATCTGAAAGTGGATTTAAAATTCACAGGCTATAAAAATATGAAAAAAGAGCTACACTGTGCATGCCAATGAAACCAGATGATATTTTAAAAATCAAAACAAATACACCATACAAAAAACAAACAAAATAGTGACCTGTATAACTTTCTTCAGAAAATTGTTCAAAATTTTAGTGTCTCTTTTGTAAACTCCCCCATATTAGATTTACAGTACAAAAGAGACTTGTTAAAGCTTTGAACAATTTTGTGAGAAGGGATTTAAAAAATGAACGAAATTAAGTTCCAGGACATTATTTGAAGGACCTAAAATATCAATATTGTTAAAAGTAAAAGGAAGGAATATAGATTTAGTTTATTTGATTAAGATTAAATTAGACATGTTGCTGTCTCTGGTAATCCTTAATGGACTTTTGTTAATCAGGACTGAATATCAAAGCTTTAAGGATTTGTTTATAGTTAAGATATGGCATATGGAAAAGAGAGACTACTTTTTGTATTTTAAAAGAAAGTGATAAGTTACTAAAATTGTTTATACTTGTGATGAAGAGGAAGTCAGTGCTTCACAGCTCTCTCAAAGCAGTTTACAGAATCAGCATATTGCCCCAACAATCTAGGTCTTCATTTTACGGATCTCGGAAAGATTGGCTGAGTCAATTTTAAGGTCTGGTGAGATTCGAACTGCCAAATTACAGGCAGCTGGCAGGCAGCAGAACTAGCCTGTAGTGCTGCATTCTAACCAATCTAATAAGACTGTTATTATGAGGTTTTTAAAACTTCTGAAGCTTCTGCCTTTGAGAGACTATGTTCCAGAAATATTTTAATCCTGTTTTTAAAATATCTAAGATAGTTGTGCAGTCAATTACATAAATTAATGCATGATGTGATTTCCCCCCCCCTGATTAATTTCACTGGAGACCTCCACATTGTAGACTTAAGAGGAGGGGTGAAGGCTTTCATCATCCATTGGCCCATATTTTTGATCATCTGATGAATTCAAATCCCTAAGTCCTTCCGTTACCGAGAAAAACCTCCAGTTTCATTCATTCTGATTGCTAGATTTTATGCAAATATATATCATTTGTACTGGAAATTATTTTTATTTATTTATTTTGCTATTTCATTCCCCATTTATCAAGCCTAGAATGATAATTTCCAAGCTGTTCATAGTTTATTTACATTTTCATTACAGTATTCTGAAAAATCAAGGAATTAATTGCAAATAGATCATCCATTGTTCATTTCTATTTCCTGAACACTTGTGAACAACGCCTTTTGTCACTTAATATGTGTTCTTGAAAGTCCCCACTGAGTATTTTTCTCCACTGCAAGAATTATCCTTTTCTTTCTACCTTCTGCTCCTTGTGTTGCAATTTTCATTAATTTGTGATAGGTTTGAAGAGCTATTCAATTAGGCTGTCAATATCATCATCCAGTTTCTCTTTGTTTACTGAGTTCCCAACTATGTCACAATTAACTGATCGATACAAGGGCTAAAAAATTTTCAAATCTTATTGGCATTGTTCTGTTCTGAAAAGAAGGTACACGAGACAGGAGTTCCAAACAAATAGCTCTTTATTGAACTCTTAGTGACTTGTAACAGAACAGCCTTGCCGGAGCCGCGGCAGCCCTTTTTATAGCGGCTGCTCGCGGCTTACGGCCAATGACAGCTCTTTGAGCTTTCCCGCCTTTAGGCGGCCAATTGCGGCAGTACTTAAATAGCCAATCTGACTGCGCCTTTTCGGCCAATCGGATTTAAGTATTTGAAGTATTCCTATACACAACACCCCTCCCCTCTTGGTTTCATCCAACGTGCGTAATGTAGTCACACAGGTAGGTGGGGCTTTTGCGGGTCCTACTTGACCTGCGCAGCTCAGTCTCAGTGTGGTCTTCCATCGGTTCGGTCAGGATCGCTTTTTCTCCACGTCTTCTCCATGGAACCTCCTGGAAGGGTGAGTCAGCCTTGCCGTTCCCGCCTGGGTCTCTCGGGCTGGTTGAGTTGGCTCTGCTGCTCCCTCCTGGTTTGTCCGGGTTGGTCGAGCTGGCCTGGCTGTCTCCTTCCTGGAAGGCCTCGCTTCACTTCTCTGCTACCGGTTCTCTTCTCTGGAGGTCGTCTATGGGTAAGTGCTCTTTTTGTTTTATTGGGGGTTCTGATTTGGGTTTGTATTGTATTTTTAGTCATGTTATTGGTGGTTCATCTCGCCCCTTTTTATTATTTTGTGTTTCCCCCACCCCTCGGTTGTTTTTGGATTTTTTATTGGGGGTGGCATTTGCGGCAGTGCTTCGGAGCTAGGTAGGTTAGTATTGCGTTCCAATATCCTAGAGCGAAGCTGGTCGATATGTCGATTCCATGTTCTGCCGTCATCTAGTGTAAGCTGGTATGACCGGGGCCCTGTGATTTGAGTAACTGTGGCCGGAAGCCATTATGGGTCCCCGGTAAGATTTTTGGCATAGACTAAGTCTCCAATGGCAAAGGATTGATATTTACTCAAGGAGTCAGGGGTTTTTTCACAGGTGTAGGTGGTGTGTAGTCTATCTAGGTAGGAATGCAATTTTCTACCCATGAGGAGTTCTGCTGGGCTTTTGTTAGTGGTTGTGCTAGGGGTGATATGTTGAATTGTTAACAGTTTATTTAGCCTATTTTGGATGTCCCCTGTATCCAGTTTGTCTAGGGCTTCTTTAGTATAACGAACCATGTGTTCAGCTCATCCATTTGAAGCCGGATGAGCTGGTGCTGTTAGGGCATGTCACATGCCTTGTGTGGCTATGTATTGTTCGAAAACTAAGGCGGTAAACTGGGGGCCATTGTCAGAAACTACTACATCAGGCAGTCCATGTGTAGCAAAAAGTTTGTTCAATTGTTTCATGACTGCTTCAGAAGTTGTGGACGCCATAAGAATAACCTCTAATCAGTTTGAATAAGCATCAACAATAATTAAATAAGTGTTCCCTTTTGTTGGCCCAGCAAAATCAATATGGAGTCTCGACCATGGGCCTCTGGGAGTTTCCCATTCCAGGACTGGTGCAAGAGAGTGGGTAGGCCTTGATTTCTGGCAGTCATGGCATGTTGCCACCCATTTTTCAGTGTCTTTGTCCAGCCCTGGCCACCAGACGTAACTCCTGGCCAAGGCTTTCATTTTTACTCTGCCCGGGTGTTCCTCGTGCAACATGCACAATACTTCCCCCTGCAATTCGTTGGGAATTACCACCCTGTCCCCCCACAGTATACAACCCTTTTCAAGGGACAGTTCAGTCTGCTGCGTGTGAAAAGGTTTAAAAGTCTCGCCTGTATCCTCAACTGGCCAGACCTTACCTACCCAATGCAGAATTCGAGCTGTCAGCGGGTCTTTTGCGGTAGCTTTAGCGATGTCTGTTGCAGTTAGTGGCAGATTCAGCCATGTCTCAATCTGAAGAGTGGTGATGGTGGGAGCTGGGTCGCCTTCTTTGTCGGGCAGTGGGGAATGGCTTAAGGCTTCCACATGGGTGATAGTTTTCCCTGGTCAATGGATGAGTGTGTAATTGTACGCAGCTAGGAATTCTGACCATCTCGTCATTCTTGGTGATAGGATGTTCGGGGTTGGTTTGTTCCCTGCCAGAACTCCTAGTAGGGGTTTGTCATCTGTGATGATAGAAAATGTCCTACCATAAAGGTATTAGTGGAATCTCTTTACGCCTGCTATGACGGCGAGGGCTTTTCGGTCAAGTTGGCTGTCATTTCTTTCAGATTTTGACAGTGTTTTGGAATAGAAGGCGATTGGAGCTTCTCTGACGTCCGGTAGTTTGTGGCTCAGTATGGCGCCGATTCCAAAAGGTGATGCATCACAGGTGACCGTTAGTGACAGAGTGTTGCTGTATTGTATTAAAATGGTTTTTGATGTTAATAAGTCCTTAATATTTTGGAATGCTGCTTGTTCTCAGCAGCCCCACTTCCAAACAGTTTTTTTATCTAGTAGTCGATGTAATGGCTCTGCTACGGTTGTCTTTTGGGGCAGGAAGACATTGTAGAAGTTAATGAGACCTAAGAAAGCCTGTAAGTCTGTTTTGTTCTTAAGTCTGGGTGCATCTTTCATCGCTTTTATTTTATCTTTTCAGTGGGGTGTATCCCCTTTTCGTCTATAAGATTGCCTAAAAATTCAACTTGATTGGTGGCTAGTTGACATTTTTCTCTTTTGACTTTAAGCCCTGCTTCCCTGAATCTCTGCAAGACTGCTCTCAGTCTATCCTCTAGTTGTTGTTTGTTTTTAGCTGATACTAATACGTCGTCAAAATAGGGGACAACTCCTTTTAGTCCATTTAGAAGGTGCTCCATTAGGCTTTGGAAAACGCCAGGGGCAACGCTAACGCTAAATTGAAATCTGTTGCATTTGAATGCCCCTCTGTGCATGACTATCGTCTGTGCTTCTGCAGTTTCAGGGTCAACTGGCAGCTGTTGATATGCTTGCGCGAGATCAAGCTTCACGAAAATTTTTCCTCCCCCTAATGAATGCAACAGATGTTGAACTATAGATGTTGAACTGGGTACGCGTTTTGCTGTAGTGCATGGTTGAGGGTGGCCTTATAGTCACCACAGATGCACACTGACCCATCTGGTTTGACAGGGGTTACGATGGGAGTTTCCCACCTGGCATGGTCTATTGGCTCCAACACCCCTTGTACGATGAGTTTGTTAAGCTGCTCATCTATTTTCAGCTTTAAGACAAAGGGAACGCATCTGGCTTTGAGCCTGATGGGAGCTATTTTAGGGTCTAGGCTGAATGTTATAGGGGACCCTTGTACTTGCCTAGGGTCCCATCGAATACATCCTGGAACTCTTTCAGCAGGCTCTCCTCCCAATTGGTCTCGGCGACGCTGTTGATTCCTGTTACTCTGATTCCCAGGGGCGCTAACCATTCGATTCCCAGCAGGCTAGGGCAATCACGGTCAACGATTGTCAGAGGAAGTATTTCAGCATGGTTTTTTAATTCTATTAGAAAATGTCCAAGACCCACTACCAGGATTCGGTTTCCCTGGTAGTCTTTGAGTATTAGGCTTTGCTGTTCCAGTTCTCTTCACTTGATGTCTGGTATCAGGTTTCTGATGGTGTTCCATGATACCATTGGCAGTTATGATCTGGAGTCTACATCCATTTCACAGGACTTCCCTTTGATTTTTATGTTTATTTGGACCTTTTTTGTGTTTGCTGCCCTGGCATTTCCTATGATTATTGTTTGGTGTGTTTCTTCTCTGTCGTTCATTTGCTGGCTTCTGTTCTCCTGGCTCCATTGGCTTCCGGGTTGTCTATGTCTGTTTCTGGGGGGACTGATGCTGTGTCTTTTTGGACTATAGCTCTTTTTGTTCTGGCAGACCCTTGCAATGTGCCCCCATTTTTCACAAAATCTGCAAATGGCATCCAGGAATCTGCATTTGGAGCACGGGTGGTCCCCTCTGCATCCAGCATACTGGAATTCTCACTTCTTTCCTCTTTTTTCCCGCCATTTTCTTTCCGACTGAAGCCTATGGATGTCTTCATTGTCATCATCAGTATCGCTTGGGGAATCGAGGTCTTCGTGGTGGGCAGTCGCAGTGGGTTCTTGTGCTCCTTCCACCCTCTTTTCTCGAGTTTGGTTCTGTGGTTCTGGATTTGTTGAGTTCATTTGGTGCATGGTGGCTGCGGATTTCTTGTCTGCTTCAGCGGCGGTGGCTTCTGCGATGGCCTCAGCTACTGTAATATTTGGTCTGTTCAGTAGCTTGCTTTGGAGTGTAGCATCCTTCAACCCAAGGACAACGCGGTCTCTCATGGCTTTGTCCATGCTGAGAAATTCACAGGCTCCTCCGATATCTCTCAGGGCTGCTACAAAATCTCCGATGCTCTCATCTTCTCGTTGATCTCGCTTATAAAATTTGTGCCTTTTAATGAGATTGGAGACCACAGGTGCGGAATGGGCTCTTAGCATTCGGTTTAATTCTGGCCATGCCATCTGTTTTATGTCCCGTGGCTTGGCTAACGCCTTGGCCATTTTGAAGACGGCAGGGCCACAGTGCGTGAGGAATATGGCTCTCTTCCTCTGGTCAGTTATTTCTTGTAGCTTGTTGCTTTCCAGAAACATTAGAAAGCGGTCAGTGTATGACTCCCAATCTTCTTCGGCTGGATTGAACGGTGCGTGCGGCGCATTGCTACAGGCCATTTTGGTTGCTCGGTTCTTGATGCCGCATGCTTCGGTCTCGCTATTCTAGGATGATCCCACCTTCGTTGCCAGTGTTCTGTTCTGAAAAGAAGGTACACGAGACAGGAGTTCCAAACAAACAGCTCTTTATTAAACTCTTAGTGACTTGTAACTGAACAGCCTTGCTGGAGCCGTGGCAGCCCTTTTTATAGCAGCTGCTTGCAGCTTACGGCCAATGACAGCTCTTTGAGCTTTCCCACCATCAGGCGGCCAATTGCTGCAGTACTTAAACAGCCAATCCGATTGCACCTTTTCGGCCAATTGGATTTAAGTATTTGAAGTATTCCTATATACAACAGGCATCATTATGTATTTTGTTTAAGTAAAAGTTAACAACAATTTTAGGATTTAGCTTAGTGGGAGACAGACAACATGAGGGTAGAATGAGTGAAAGCTGTATTTGTTCAACCCTGTCATGGTAAGCTAAGAAAGCATATATATTCTCTTTTTATTGTAATAACCTGATAGCTACATAAGTATATATTTACACCAATAACTGGGGCATATAGAAATTTTACCAATTGTTTACATACACATACAAATTAACATTCTTTTAAAAATAATCATCAGTAGATCTAACAGTGATGTCCTCTTAATTTTTGAACCCTTTGGAAAGAAAATAAAACAGATTTAAAAAATAATAATTAAAATACTTGGAATATGAGTCTTATTTTCTACAGAGTAGAGCTGACAGGACACGAACTCATTGGATTAGATCAGCTCCAATCCAAGGAGTGTACACTTCTCTTTATTCACAGCTTGAACGTGGGCTTGTTGTGTCGGAATAAGTCTACCAAACCCAAACAGATGAATGTACTTCAGTACTTGGAGAACATTTTATACTCATTATGAATGCAATGCAATACCAAAATATCTCCCTTAGAACCAAAATATAAGGTGAGGACATACTGTAAGCAAGGTCCTTTGCATTTTAAAAACAATATTGATAACTTAAGAACATGTACTAAAACCTGTCATTCTAATGTAAAATAAGAAATATCTGAGTAAAGAAATGTCACTAATTTTCAGTTTTCTAAGTATGGACCTAGTGAATGCAAGACAAATAATCTGTTGGTGCTAGGATAAGATGTTTTTCAGGAATCTGGATAAGATGGTCAACATAATTTACATCTGACATGCCTTAGGGTAGCGTTCTCCAGATGGAATGGATTATAAATTCCAGCATCCCCAGCCAGTTTGAGACTTGTAATTTAGTATACCCAAAAGACACCTTTTTGCAGAAGATTGCTCAATGCCAATCCCTATCATCAGAGAATTCCAGAAACAAAATTCACTAAAGATAATAGTAAGGTCAGAAGATACAAAGTAGTAGATATGCAGATGAAACAAACATTAAGGTCATAAGTAAACAGATCTTCATGTTAATCATTTCAGCCATGCTTACATTGGAAAATATCTCAAGTTTCTAAACTGCCTTGCCACTACTCACAAAACAGCAAAGGCATTGTGTTCATCTTAGAAGTAGGTGGAAGTAAAGCATAAAAAAGAGAAGTAGATGAAAGGAAAACATCAGATAAACCTCCCCAAATGTTATGACCTAAGCACAAAATTCATCACTGTCACAACTAAGGGACTATACATTCTGGCATGTCATGAGCTATCCATGATTTGTGTCATTGCCAAGGATGATAAATCATTGCTAAGGACATAACAACCAGCCTCATCACCACAACATAATAGATCATGATATATCAAGTTCTTCCCTGAAATATTATTTACTGTTAGTAGGGGGTTGAAATGGCAACACAAAGCTGATATTAAATTTGCTTCTAACATGCCAATGTGTGCAGCCAGATCTTTGCCTTAAGAGCCACAGAGGCCATGTTTTGCAGTTGTAATACGAGGCATCTGTAAGGAATTTAATGTCAATCAGTATCGATAATAAAAGTGGAGAGAACTAAAACTAATATGAGTAATGCTGTCTTCTTAACTCTAATTCTATATTATAACATTATTATCTTCTTCAACCAAGGTAAAGAAGTATATCAAGTAGTCAAACTATGGAAGCTAAGAGAAGTTTTACTTTACTTATTCTATTTGTATAGTTACCCATCTCACAAGAAAGTGACTGTGCAAGGATCAGAAGAGGAAGTGAAAAAGTAAAATGTGTGTCATAAAGAAGATACTCTCTTAGATTCTGTTACTAACTAAGACTGACATGAGTTATATTTCTTTGTCTGATATACACAAAGCAAATTTTGTTGTGTTTGTTGTATTGTAGAACATACACTAGATCAAATATTGTACCTCCTAGAAAAGCTACATGCTTATCAACATTGAAACCTTTCACCCATGTTCTGCAGTCTTTCAGGATTTAATTTCCAGACACTTATTTGGACCAAAATTTGTTGTAATTCTGGCTTTTAGTTCCTATCTACTTCCTGGTATAAGGGATGCATAAATTTATTGCTATATAGTAGTGAAATTTTATGAATATGGCCTATTTTCCCCTAGATGGGAATCATCCTAACACCTTCTTGAAGATTGTCCCACACCCATACCAGGTGTGCATATGCTTTCATCACCCCAGGAGGACATCTGAAGTGTAGCCCAGGCTCTCCCCCTTCTGTCTCCACGCTGCCTGCTTCTGCTTGGTGTCGCGATAGAGCCTGTGGCCCTTCCTCCACAGGTACTCGTTCTCCCTCAGCCATTCCAGGACCTCCTCCTTATGGTCCTTGGAAATGGAATACTGTTTCCTCTCCTCCTTCTCCTTGCCTTGCCTCTTCCTCCCTCTGGCAGGGGCTTCAGAGCCTTCAGCAGCAGGGATTTGAAGGCTTTGGGGCTGGTCCACCACAGCAGCAGCAGCAGGAGAAGCACCAGCAGCAGCAGGAGAAGCACCAGCAGCACCAGCAGGAGAAGCAGCAGCAGGAGAAGCAGCAGCAGCAGCAGGAGAAGCACCAGCAGCACCAGCAACACCAGCAGCAGCACCAGCAGGAGAAGCAGGAGTAGGCACAGGCTTCCTCTTCTTCCCCATGGTGTTCTCTGAAGATGTCTCTGGCAGCAAGTCTTTCCTCTGAATGGTGACCTGCTTGTGAGCTGCATCCTTTTATATCCATGGAGCTTACGCAATTCATCCTCCCCGCATGTGCAGTGAACGCTTTGAATCCGCTACGCATCTGCAAGGCATCCGCTATGCATCCTATAGGCATCCGTGATGCATCCGCATCATCCGTTACACATCCGCTACGCATCCGTTCCTTCCGCTACGTGTCCGCTTCGCTGTTCTCCCCCGGAAGCCCTGCGGATGTGTCATCTGCTTCCATCTGCTTTCATCCGCTAGGCTTCCAACTAACATCCGCTTTACATCCTCACTACATCCTCCCCACGTCCGTTCCTTTCCGTTGTTGTCCGCTCTGTTTATGCAAATTTGGGGCACTTTTGAGACCGGATAACAACGGATGGAAAATTTGCTCATCCACTGTGTCCTTTTTACATACGTTTTGCATCCGTCGGCCAGTGTGACCTAGCCTTACAGGAATTATAATTGCTTTGGACAGTACAATTACCTGTGGAATCTTTAACTTTCTTGTCATGCATAAATCTTTAAAGCCTTATTCACATATAAAGGGGACACTATAAAATACTTTGGGAACAATCCAGATTTAATAGAAATACAAAGAGAAGTTATGCATAATGGGAATGTGTTAACAGAAAATAGTTCCAGGGGAAAGGGGGGGGAGGGTTTCTACATTTAGGGAAATGTGTATATGTGAGAAAGAGGTTAATAAGTTCTTCAAGCAGAAGGAAGCTGCAAAAACGTGCTTCAATGTTTCTCTCCATTATTTGCTGTACTTATATTTTTTTTAATTCATTCACTTGATTTTTTTCCCTCTAGGTTGTATGGAATTAAGGCTCAGCACATTACCCCATTTAGTTTTATGAACATTGAATTCAAAGCAAGGAAACAGAGTGTTTCAAGTTCTCAATGCTCTATATTCCAGACACCCAAGATTTGCTTTATCAGAAGATATATTCTGAGTCTTCTTTTGGAACTGCCCAACTAAAATATTCCTAGAGAACAATCTGGATTGGGCAGTTTTGTTCTGGGCTCAGAATAAATTAAGCCTTTTGTTATTGTTGTTATATCTAGCTCAATATAAGAAGGAAAAAAGGCAATGATTACTGGACTTATCTCAGCAATGAAATTTGGGGAAATGGGTTTGGAGCAGGGCTCCCCAACTCCTGGTCCATGGACTGGCACTAAGCCATGGCATGCCAGAAACCAGACCACAGAAACAAGCGAAGCCCCATCCACAGATGCAGTCAGCACACGTAATCATGCCTCCTCAGGTTCATGGAAAACCTTTCTCCATGGAACCAGTCCCTGGTGCCCAAAAGGATGGGGACCACTAGCTTTGAGGTTTACACACACACACACATATCTATGTATGTATATATGTATATGTATACGTTTATGTGTGTGTGTGTGTGTGTGTATAACTTTTTACTGCTTTGCTGTTACTTAGGAAAGAAGTACATTTGAAGTTGCTTTGAATAGTGATATGGATGGCATATAAATTTAACAAATTTTCTTCCCATTAAGATGAATGCAATTTAAGGTACTGAAGAGCAAAGTTAAAATATTTCTAAATGAATCAGTGGGTTCATTGGGTTCCAATTGACTGACGTACCAGACCTCTTACTTGTAGGAGGCTTGAAAGAGCTTGTGGTAGACATCCGAGTGCCCCTTTCTGTGACAAATCATGCAGGAGAGGTATAATGCCAGATAATTGGAGAAAGGCAATATTTCTTCCTATCTTCAGATAATGGAAAAAGAAAACAGACAACCATAGACTGGTTAGGTTAGGTTGAGATTGATCATGGAAAAAAATTGGAAGAGATGATCAAGCAGTTGGTTTGTGAGTATTTAGAAAATAATGCATTGCTTGGCAAAAATTAGCATGGATTTATGCCAACAAACCCAATTTCTTTTTATTAGAGCGATCAATTTAGTTGACTGCAGAAATGCAGTGGTCATAGTGTAGCTTGATCTCAACAAAGCATCGACAAAAGCAGTTCTTATGGTTCAATAATGTGTTTTACATAGTTCTAATTAATAAAACATAGTTATGCAATTTGAAATCTGACCATGTAGTCTTAGGAATATTACAGCTATTAGTGATTTTAAATTAGCTATTAGGAGGATTTTAACCCATGCTCCATATGACACACTGCATCCATTTACACATTTTTTTTAATCGTCTTTTAAAGAAAGCAAATAGTACCATAAAATACACATAATCACTTTGTATAACAATAGTTGAAATATTTTTAGTGATCTACTTGTAGGAAAAAGGGAGTTGCTTCATACATTTTCATCTGTAGAATTGAAATGACCCCACATACAAGCATTCTTTTGATTTTTAGACTTCACTTTCTAATTGGAAAAACCTTCATTAATGATGCTGCTTAAGACTTTACAGTCCTAATTGTCTACAGTCCCTCACTTGTTTTCCTCTAAATTATCCATCTTTTGTTCAGATTCATGAAGTTTAATTTTTGTTCCCTTCACAGAAAAATGGAGAACATCCAACTTTTGTTTTATGTCATGAAGAGCAGAATACAAAAAAAATATTTGCTTCATCACCCCAGACTGAATTTAAAACATAAAACGACCAAAATCTCTAGTTTCTAGTCACTTCAGTTGACGATATATTACACTTACAAACTTCTCTTTCACATGGTCAGATTGCAAAAAAAAAAAAAAAAACAAGTTTCACTGACTTGAAAATGGTCTTTACACTTCAAAGCTGTTATTCCAGTAATTTTGTGGCAGTCTGAAATGACTGCAACAGTGAATGACTGCCATATTGCATCAAGCAAGATGTAACTAACTGAGATGTATGATATTGTCTGTGCAATTTTTTTAACCAGAACAAACCATCTTCCATAAAAATTAATTTGATTCTTTCACAATAAGCTAACAACCTTCTGAGGCACATCTCATTCTTTTGCCATGATATATTTTATAAAATTTACACTGATATTAATGAAGCAGTAATTATCTATCATTATTAATATGAAAAAAAACCAAAATCTACTTTTTTCTCTTTATATCCATTACTTACATGGAATCCATTAGAATTATGTGGGTAGCTAGACAGCCATAAAGTTATATATACATAAAGGTGTATATTTCAACTATATATCCAGTATTTATCCAAATGTGCCAGTTGTTAAATGTGTTAGTTGAAACAATCAAGAACTTCGCTCTTGAAAACAGAGTCATGCTTAAGTTTTAACTGGAATAGTATCTGCCAAATTCCAAATAGTAGAAGGGGGAAGGTCAAAAATAAAAGGAATAAGAGCAAGACCAAAATAAAATTAACAATAGTTCCTAGGATGACTCCCCATATATGCAAGTTAAAAACTGCAAATCAGGGATAACTTTTTGATACCATAGGTTCATTAAGATTACACCAATAGTTTTTGAAGATCATTTGAGCTGCTGATTTGGTATTCCTGGTTTAATAAATGGAAACTAACTGAAACTGCAGTCTTCCACTTAGCTTTTAGGAATAAGCACCTTTAAACTTGGTGGAGCTTATTTTTGAAGTTGTACTATGTGCACACGCACTGAAATACTCCAGATCTCATTTCAGTCACATTTTTTGACAGTCATAACTGCACGCTATCCTGACAGTCTTTCAGAATAGAGAAGTTGCCACCTCATGTCATATCTCTTAGTATCCATGAATATTGCAATAGTAATTCATGACAGATATTGAGGAAATAAAAGTACACTGTATACCAAACAGCTTTTTCCACACCCCCAAATAGTTATGCTGTTGCCTGTAACTATGGCAACTCCTTCTTTACTCTTCCTCTGCCTTCTCCAGGTCTACACAACCTTACTAAGGATTAAATATTGGGCACATCTAATATTATTTGTGGGGAATTTAAGACAAGACAACATTCTATCATCTTTAATCTGTATCAAGAAAGCAAAGTCTCTAATCTGACTCCCTTCTCTAGGCTTTGAGTTGGGGTATCTGATGACGATGTAGGGAAAGTGTTTCATCTGTTTGCTCAGGATGGCTGCTGTTCTTTTTACATAATGTTGGTTTCTTTCTCTTTTTTTTTTTCACCTGTGAAGCTACCAAGAATAATGTTGGAGATTGGCACCTAACAAATTTGATAAACAAATTTAGACAGGGGTGCAAACGCACGCTCTGTCTTTTTCTTTATTTTCCTTTGCAACATAGTGGATCAAAGGTATATAAGCAGTTTTTGCTATGGCCTCTGCAACTATGAAAATTTTGCTGGGAGCAGTGGTGGGATTCAAATTTTTTTACTACTGGTTCTGTAGGCCTGACTTGGTGAGCATGGCAGGGAAAGGATATTGTAAAATCTCCAATCAGAAGTGGTATTTTCCAATTATCCGAGCTACAGGAACTACTCCGAACCAACTCTTTCCACTACTGGTTCTCCAGAATTGGTCAGAACCTGCTGAAACCACCTCTGGCTGGGAGTCCAGTATATTGGAGAAAGTACAGAGAAGAGCAACCAGGATGGTTGGGGGACTGGAGGCTAAAACATACAACGAACAGTTGCAGGAACTGGGCTTGGCTAGTCTAATAGGGAGAAGGACCAGGGGAAACATGATAGCAGTCTTCCAATATTTGAGGGGCTGCCACATGGAGGAAGGGGTCAAGCTATTTTCTAAAGTGCCTGTAGGCCAGGCAAAGAATAATGGATGGAAACTGAACAAGGAGAGATTTAACCTGGAAATAAGGAGAAACTTTCTGATAGTCAACCAAAGGAACAGCTTGCCCTCGGAAGTTGTGGAAGCGCCATCCTTTGAAACTTTTAAGAAGAGATTGGACTGTCAGAAATGGTGCAGGGTCTCCCGCTTGGGCAGGGGGTTGGACTAAATGACCTACAAGGTCCCTTCCAACTCTGATTATCTGTTATCAGTTTATCTGTTATATTGCTTGTATGCATGCAAATAAAATTATATTGTATCTTCCAATTGATTTGGTTGCTTTAAGTAAGTTTTTGGGCACAACATTAGAAAGTGTGCCTAAGGTCAATTTTATGAATTTTAAGAAAACTCTGTGACTCTCCCCTTACTTAACCTGTATGCTTAAGGGATCCTGAATTGGAAGCAGATGAACATGGTTTTAAAATTTAAAACATCATAACTTGCTTTGCACTGATTACACTAGCCAGATAGCCAAAAAACACAAAGGATCTTCAAGTATAGTAATAAAAATCAAGAAGCATAGAGCAAACTGAGACTAAAATAAAATATTTAAAAAACTAAATAAATGACAACCACAGCCTGCCTTAGAATTTATGGTGAAGATATGGGACAGGGAGAGGCATGGCAAAATGGAGATGCCTCCACAAAAGTGGAGCTGATGACTATGCAAAGGAGAGGATGGGAGATAGCAATACCATTTAGACTTATATACCACTTCACAGTGGTATATAAGTGCTTTACAGCCTTCTCTAAGCAGTTTACAGAGTGAACATATTGCCCTCAACAATCTGGATCCTCATTTTTAAAACCTCAGAACGATGGAAAGCTGAGTCAACCTTGAGCCTCATGAGATTTGAACTGCCAAATTGTAGGCAGCCGGCAGTCAGCAGAAATAGCCTGCAGTACTGCATTCTAACCACGGTACCACTGAGGCACTGAGGGAGATCATCCACATGTGCTTCATGAGACCTCAGGATAGCAGTCTTCTCCAGTCTGAGCAGATTTGAATGCGTGGAGCTATCTTGCTTACAACCGTTGGAGGAGCTTTTTAAAAGACACAAAGTTTGCAAGCTTTATTCTTTAATCACTTTCAGAAATGGTCTATTAATCATCTTAAAGCTATTGGAGACATTTGGAATAAGTTTAAAAAGTCACTGGGTGAATTTAGCCTTAATTATAATAAAAAATAATTATAAGATTAAGAACTTTTTAAAAATTGGAACAAACAACACCACACTAAATAAGATCTAAGAAAGATCTCAGAAAGTTATAAACCGATTAAATGTCCAATAAATTTGGAATGTTGACTTTTACTAGAAGATTTTGGAATTAACTATAAAAAATAAATAACTGCTTATGAGAACCAGATTAATTTTGGCTACCTTAGTTATTGAAAGTCATAACAAAGATAAGTGACTTTATGATTTTAGAAAGTGGACACTAGTGGGGACCAAAGATTCTAAGTAAGATGGAAAAATGCAAGCCTATTTTTAGTATCAATTTGTTCCAAATTTACAAACTGACACAAAACACCTTAACAATGGAAATACTAAAGGAGATCCTTAAAAATGGAGCCAGAAATTAGAAGCTATACTATAAATAGAGCCAATAATGATGTCTGACTCAATGGATTGACATCTAAAAGATGTCAATGTGAAACATTTTTTTTCCTGACAACACAACAATTTTCCAACCCATCTGTCTCCCTTCATCTCTGCCTTTTTGGACACTCTTCATGCTGCAGCTCCTACACCTGTCTCCCCTGCCACCCCAGCTGATCTTCACTATTAAAGATCAGGCAAGTATTGAAGGTAAGGCAAGTGTTGGTTTTTACAATGTTTGCATAGAGGACAGAGATGGGGGGCAGATAGGCAAGTGGAGGGAGTTGAAGCTGAAGCAAGTCCAGTAGAGTGGAAGAATCTCATCTTCTGAAGTGAATTCTTCAAGCATGGCCAGCTACTGTGTTTCTCCAAAAATAAGACCCAGTCTTATTTAGGGCTCCAAAATAAGCAAGAGCTTATTTTCAGGGAAACATGATTTCAGATGATCAACACAGCTGGATGCCCCCCTCCAGCACGTGCACAAAAGGTGTGAGCCCCTTGGTTGGAGCACTCTGGGACTGTGTAGCCCACACTACACAGATGAGATAATTACCTGTCCAAGCAGCAGACAGCGTCAGAGGCATGGGGTGGAAGGCACACAGTCCAAAGGTGCTGCATAGGCTGTGGGAAAGCTGGGTCGGAGTGACCGGGCAGCTGCTGAAGGCTTGTCATCATGCAGCAGTACCAGCAGCAGTTGTCAGTAGAGGCACAGGGAGAGGCACACAATCCAGATGCACCACACAGGCCATGAGAGTCAGTTGGTGGGCGGATGCAGGGGGGTGGGTGCAGGAGGCTCATCTTCATGTAGCTATTTTACTTTCTTAAACGGGTCATACATTTATCTTCATAAAGATCTAACTTCTGATATCTTAATAAATCCTTCTTCTCAGGTTAAATTACTGCATTCAAGATTGGATGGCCTTGACTCCAGAACGCAGACCCTCCTCGCTGATGGACCATAGATCGTGACTCTCTGCAGCTATGGTCCATGCTCTTTTGTTGGAGAGCCCCGATCATTACGATTAGGGGCTGAAGCTGCCTTGGAGGGGCAGTGGAGTAAGGGAAGCCACAAGCCAGGTTGAGGGGAGCTGCATCTCCCCCCTGGGCTTGGTCTTTCCCCCCCCGAAGATGATTGCAATGGTAAAATGGCCACCCTGAAGAAGAGGACTCAGCTGGATTAATATTCATGCAGGAGGGAAGAAAGAGGTGGATAACATCTGAACTGGGACAACTGGGCAATACAGCTAAACAAAAGTACCCCGGGATTAAGGTAACATGGAATTTTTAAGAAAAGAAAAGTGAGCGGCGAAATTACAAAGGGACAGGAAAAAAAAATAAGAAAACATTTTTGACAGCTAAGTGGGGCTTCGAACCGGGAAAGGAGGATTTAACTAAATTGGACTAAAATATTTTGGCAATAAACAGGCATAAAATAAAACTGGACTTAAGATTGTCAAAAATAATAATAATAAAGTTTACAAATTGGAGACTGAACTGTGCTGGAATATTGAGGTTCGAAAAACTCTAAATAAAAAAATAGGGAAAAAGGTGAAGACTTTGTATAATGGAGAGTGCCAACTTTTGACAAAAACTTGAGCTCAAACAAAAAGGAAAACATCCTGTTTCTGAATGAACTTGTGTTGATATAACATTAAAAAAATATTGAAACAAAGTAAGAATCTTAGAAAGTGAAGAGAGAACCTTAATAAAGAAAAAAGCAAGGAAAGACTGTGGGATTGATTGATGCTTTTGGTATAGACTCTGGGCTGGAATAATTGAAAACTTTAGAAAATTGAAAGAAGAAAGAAGGTAAGTAAAAGTGGGGGTTTTTTTGTGGACTTTAATGATCATAAAATATAAGAGTGTGTAATGATGATATCTCTTTGGGAATTAAAAATGGAACTTAAAAATATGAGAGAATTAAGGCCCTGTCCCACTGCACTTATGGATGCAAAGAGGATGTAAAACGTTAAAAAAAGCTTGCCATCCGTTGGAAAACGCTATGCATCCGTTGTGTACTCATTGCATACGTGTTTCATACGCTCTATCCGTCGAGCATCCGTCCACTGCGATTTCATCCGCGCAAGAAGTTTTGAGCTGCACAAAACTTTGTGAATGGATGAACTTTACGCCGTGTACGAGGTAAATCCGCGACATACGAGCAACAAACGTTCTATGTCTGTTTATCATCCGTTAAACATCCGCTGTATCCTCTCTGCATCCTCTGGGCATCCTCGCAACTCACATCCGCTGCAGCTGAAAATGGAAAGAGGGAAGAAAGAAAGGGTACATGGAACGTCTATACATTGTTAATAGCACGGAAATAGAAAGGATGCGTTTGCATCCGATATACATCCACGCTGCATCCCCTTTCTTTCCTTTAGGCGTACGTGATGCATCCGCTTCATCCACTATGTGTCCACTTCAAAATTCTCCCCCGGAACCCCTTCAGAGGTGTCATCCACTTCCATCCACTGTCATCCGCTAGGCTTCCTATGAATATCCATTTAACATCCCCGCGACATACTACCCACGTCCGTTCTTTTCTGTTCTTTTCCGTTCTGTTTATGCAAATTTTTGCCACTTTTTGGAGTGGATGACAACAGATAGAGCCATCCCCGAAATTTTGCTCATCCGCTGTGTCCTTTATGCATACTTTTTGCGTCTGTCAGCCAGTGGGACCTAGCCTTTACTACACGAAAGAGGTGAATCACTTTGCTCTGTGTTAGAAAAAATGGAAATGGCAATTGAAGAACAAGAAGAAAGAGCTTCAGAGGAGGAGGAGTTGATTCAAGGAGAAGGCATTTTAAATAGACAATTAACACAAAGAACACTACAAAGAAGTGGGGAAAGAAGAAAGGTTAAAAAGTTGAGATTTATGAAGGCAATCAAAAGGGGGAATACCTGTGAAGACAGGAAAGGCAGAAAGACCCAGAAGAAAAGGGGAAAGGAAGATATTAAAAAAGAGAGGAATAAAAACTGGAATGAGAAAAGATATGGGAAAATGGGGAGAAGAAGCAGTAAGAAACAGGTGTATGAATAAAGAAATACGGAAATAGTAAAATGTTGAAAAGAAATTGTTTTTTCAGAGATAATGGTTGATGAATTAAAAAGGGGATTCGGCAGGGTGACAAGGGGTAATAAGAATATTTCTGCAATTAAAAATATTTAGAAAATAGAGTAATATAGATACTAATAACTCTTATTAAAAATCAAGCAGGGAAAATATGCTGTGGAATCCAAATGAAAAGATGTAATGATTATTATTGTAACTTCTAAAAAATAATTGTTTATTGGGAATCAAGATGAGGGAATAAAGGTATATTTTAATCATTGAGGTGTCAATGCACCTCAAAGCAGCAAAAGGGGGGAAATCTATACTTGTTTTTTTTTTCTTTAGTGTTAAAATTTGTATTAATCTAGAATTTATAAAAAGAATGTGTAATGGAAAGGGAATATCACAGACTAAAGAACAAACTAAATTAATAAGTTAATATAGACTATTAAAAGCAAGGAGAGACATTGGAAACCTTTTTATTATTATCACTATTATTATTATTATTAGGAAAACATATTGCTTATCTTTATTTTTAAAATAAATATTAAAGGATTATATTTGAAATAATTAAATGAAACAAAAAGATGTTTCGATAGAGATTAATGAAAGAGGCTAGAATTAATGTGTTTGTTTCTCTCCTTACTGAAAATTTGGAATGGAAAAGGTAATAATAGAATTAAGTATGCATATATGAATGTATAATTGCTGTCATATTTGTATGAAAAGCCCATGTCACACTGAACCAACGGATGCAAAGAGGATGTAAAACGGACAAAAAACCTTGCCATCCATTCGAAAACGCGTTGAACTCACTGCCTCCATTTTGCTTCCTCTCTATCCGTCCAGCATCCGTTTATTGACATTTCATCCGCTCCGAAGGTTTTGGGCTGCCCAAAACTTTTGCACGGAAAATGTATCCAGTTCGTCATTCTGCATCCGCTACGCATCCACTACGCATCCGTTATGCATCCGTTACGCATCCGCTATATCCGCTAGGCATCCGTTCTGCATCCGCGCAACTCGCATCCGCCCGGATGCAGGGAAGAAGCGGAACGGACGCGGAACAGATGCAGAACGGATGCAGAATGGATGCAGAACGGAAACAAAGCATTTAAAGTGGAAAAAACTTTGCAGAGGGGACCTATCTCGGATATTAAGGATGTCTAGAGGATGCCTAGAGGATGCCTAGAGGATGCAAAGGGACACCTATACTGCCTATAAAAAGGGGGAGCAACTCGTCTGCATCTCACTTTCAGACCAGCAGCCCACCTGTGCAGACCTCTGCAGCCTTCATCTGACTCTTCCTCTTCCACAGCATCCAGTCATGTCCACCGTGGATCGTACCACAGTCCTTTTGGCAGCCACCATCCTTCTGCAACAGTACGAAGCCATCTACAGGCTCTGTGAACTCTACTACGGGAAGAAAAGGAGGCGGCCAAGAAGCGTCTGGGTCCGAAAATGGATCGGGAGAAGAGCAGAGTACGGACTGTACAACAAGCTGATGGTGGAGCTCAGGAACTAAGACACTTGGGCATTCCAGAACTTCATGAGGATGCCTCCAGCCATGTTTGACGAAGTTGTGAAGCCCAGGTTCTGACACCCAGGTTGACCAAGGCAAACACCAACTTCCGGCCCAGCCTGGAACCTGGGCTCAAGGTGGCACTCACTCTGCACCACCCTGGCCTCAGGGACCACCTACAAAAGCATGCAGCACAGCTGGAGGGTGCCACACAACATCATCAGCATTGTGGTCAGAGAAGTGGTGCAGGCCATCATCGAAGAATACAAGGAGGAGCTCCTCCAGTGCCCCTCCACTGAAGAAGGATGGAAGAAAGTTGCAGAGCAGTGGTATCAGAAGTGGAACTTCCCACACACCGTTGGAGCCATAGATGGCAAGCACGTGGCCTGCAAAGCTCCAGCCAACTCGGGGTCCACTTATTTCAACTCCAAGGGCTTCTTCAGCAACGTCCTCTTCGCCATGGTCAATGCTGACTACAAATTCATGTACATCGATGCTTCAGGCTACGGCTCATCTTCAGATGCCAGGTATACAATGCCAGTCACCTCAAGGAGGGGCTGGAAGGCAACCTCCTGGTGGGCTTCCCAGATCCAGACCCCCTGCCCAACGACACGCAAGATGTGCCCTACTTCATCATGGGGGATGACGCCTTCACCCTCACAACCTACCTCATGAAGCCCTACACTTCCAGACTCCTGACCCGTGAAGAGAGGATCTTCAACTACAGGCTGTTCAGGGCAAGGCGGGTGGTGGAGAACTCCTTTGGCATCCTGGCCAACAGGTTCCAGGTACTTCTCACCACCATGCAGCATCGCCCAGAGACCGTGAGGAACATCGTGGAAGCTTGCTGCATCCTGCACAATCTCATGCGCACCCGCTACCCAGTGTTGCAGAACAGGCTTGTGGACCGTCAACAAGGCAATGGGGACATGGAGCCTGGGGAATGGAGGGAAGGGCGAAACCTGATCGACACTGAGGATGTGCACGGCCCCAACAGAGCCTCACGTGAGGCGAAGAAGCAGCGCAACCTCCTGAAACACTGGTGCAACTCCCCAGCTGGAGCGGTGGAGTGGCAAGACAGGATGGTAGATGCTTAATGGATGCTTCCTTCAGCCTGTCTCATCACATGGATGAGATTGGGCCATGTATGTTGGGTGGACCTACAATGAACAAGGCGTTTAATAAAGAGTTGTGTTTGTGTTCAAATGTGTGGATCAATGCTTACATTGTTACTGATAAAAAAGGGCCATAGGTGTGGCACCTGGGAGGGTGGACCATACAGTCCCACTATGCTTGCACTGGAGGTTTATCTATCCCACAGCTATTCGCCATCCCAAAGGTATCCCTGCTCATTCCACAGGTATCCCTGCCCACCCCACTGCTATCTTAACCCATCGCACAAGCATGCAAAGGCTTAAGCCAATTCTAAAAGTTTCCACCAAGACTTTTTTTAAAAAAACAAATGAAGCAAGTGTGTGAATCAAAGATAAACTTTATTGAACAACAAGCTGTAAAAAAAAAAAAAAATAACCCAAGTCAAGTGTCCAAATAAAGTCCACAGGTAGCCAGCTACCCGGTCTCTGGCACTCTTCTTGGTCACTCGGAGGTGTGCCCAGTCTCAGGGGTGAAGGGTCCAGGTCCAGGGTGGTGGGTGGTGCTGGAGTGCCTGGCCTTGAGAGGACAACAGGGGATGGTGTGTTGAGGAAACTCTCGGACAGCTGGCTCAGCCCCGTGATGCTGAGAGGTCCTTCCTCCATGCCATGGGGTGTCAGCCCCAGTACTGATGACAGATGTACTGAGGCCGGGCTTGGCTGTGGGGTGGAGAAAGGAGTAGTGTAGTGGGGCTGTCTGCTCTGCAGCTGGGTGAGGACTGGCGTGGGTGGCATCATTGGCGTGGGTGGCACCACTGTCGTCGGTGGCATCATTGTCGTGGGTGGCATCAGTGGCATCAGTGAAACAGGTGACAATGGTGTCGCCCGATGACTCTGTGCCTGGACTGGGAAGGGCTGATGCCTGTGCTGCTGAACCTCCTGGTAGCCGTAGCCCTGGGAGGTAAGGGCCTGTGGGAAGCCTTGGAATGGGAGGGACATCACCTGGGGTGGAGGAGCAGACCTGGACTGGGTGGGAGCAGGTTCCTCTGGGTCTGGAGGGTTGTGAAGCAGCTTGGTGATCTGGTCCTTCACCAGCTGGTACTGTCGATCCGCCATTTCCTTGAGGGTCTGGTTGACATAGGTAAGGAAGGGCTTGCGGTTGGAGGATGAGGAGTCGGTGTGGACCAGCTGAGAGAGGAGATCTATGCTGGTGCGGATGGTGTCCCTGATCTCCAGCAGGACAGTGTGCCTCTGCCCCTCCTGCTGTCTGGCTCTCTGCCTTTCTGCGGAGGCGGACCTGGGGGGGGTGGATGCGGCTAGGACTGTGGTGGACTCGATGTCTCCTTTCTCCCACCGCACCAGGGAGTCCTCTACGCACTCCACCACACTTACCACACCTGTCCACGGGTTCTCCGCCATGGCACGTTCCACAGAAACCTGCCTGGAGACAGGGACTGACTCTTGGCCGGAAGAAGACTGGCTCTCAGCAGGCTGCCGGAGAGAGAGGGTCGTGAGAGGGGCTGCTGGTGCTCCTCGGTGGCGGACCTCACCCTCCAGGAAGCTGCACCTGGCCATGACGTAGGTCTCTCTGTTTGTCAGCTTCACAGTGGCCTGGCCAGATTTCTTCAGGTGCCAGGTGTGCATGTGCTTCCACCAGCTGAGGAGCACCTCCAAAGTGTAACCCATACTCTCTGCCCTCTCTCTCCAAGCAGCCTGCTTCCGCTTGGTGTCCCTGTACAGCCAGTGTCCCTTCCGCCACAGATAGTCGTTCTCTCTCAGCCACTCCAGCAGCTCATCCTCGTGCGCCTCCTCAATATAGTATTGCCTCCTCTCCCATTGTCGCATACGCCTCTTCCTCCCTTTGGCTGGACCAGATGGGCCCTCATCAGAGGGGCTCCCAGGTAGTAGGGGCTGCTCCTCCACACCACCAGCAGCAGCAGCAGCACCAGCAGCACCAGCAGAATCATCATCATCATCATCATCATCATCATCATCATCATCATCCTCACCAGCAGGATCATAATCAGCATCATCAGCAGCAGCAGCAGCAGCGGCGGCAGCAGGATCAGCAGCAGCAGCAGGACCAGCAGGATCAGCAGCAGCAGCATTCGAGTAAGCACCAGCAGGGCCAGCAAGTCCAGGAGCACGAGCAGGACGAGCAAGACCAGGAGCACGAGCAGGACGAGCAAGTCCAGGAGCACGAGCAGGTCGAGCAGGACCAGCAGGACCAGGAGCAGCTTCAACAGAATAAGCACCAGCAGAAGCACCACCGCCAGGAGCAGCTTCACCAGAAGCCCCAGCAGAAGCAGAGTCAGGGGCAGGGGGCGGGAGGTTGGCCCTGTCCCTCTTGCCAGGGATGGTGGCAGGTTGCTGAGGCTTTCACTTCCTCCCCATGGTTGTGGGGTTGCTGGCTAGCAGGGAGGCTGGCAGGCACCAAGGCTGGCAGGAAGGCTGGCAGGAAGCCAGGCAGGAAGCCAGGCACGAAGGCTGACAGGCAGGCACCAAGGCTGGCAGGAAGCCTGGCAGGAAGGCTGGCAGAAAGCCTGGCAGGAAGGCAGGCAGGCAGGCAGGCAGGCAGGCAGGCAGGCAGGCACCAAGGCTGGCTGGAAGGCAGGCTGGCAGGGCAGGCAAGGAACTCGAAGTGTCCAGCAGCAGGTCTTTCCTCGGAATGCTGGCCACGTGCGAGCTGCTTCCCTTTATATCCAGGGGGCTTATGTAATACTTCCCCCCCGCATGCGCAATTAACGCTCGGCATCCGTTCCGCTTCCGCTGTGCATCTGCTAGGCTTCTGCTGTGCATCCGCTTTATCCGTTCGGCGTCCATTCTGCATCCGCTGTATCCATTCCGTGTCCGCTTCGCTGAGGCCCCCCGGAAGCCCTGCAGTTGCACCATCCGCTCCCATCCGCTTCCATCCGCTGGGCTTCCATTCCGCATCTGCTTTGCATCCGCCCTGCGTCCTCCCCGCATCCGTGTTATCCGCTCTGGTTATGCAAATTTTTGCCCCTTTTAAGAGCAGATAACAACGGATGGAACATTTTGCTCGTCCGCTGTGTCCTTTTTGCATCCGTTGGCCAGTGTGACATGGGCTTAAAGGTGATGACCCGGAAATATGTTGTCCACTAAAAAGAGATTTTTGTTTTTAATGTGAAAAACTGAATAAAATTTGTTTAAAAAAAAAAAAGATTGGATGGCCTTGTTTTTGCACTACAAATATGAACACTTCTTATGTCAGGATTGTTTTGTTGATGTTAGCCTTTCCATTCTACTGTCTAATTCATATAGACCACTCTCCTTGACGATCCCCTTCACAAATAATTCAGTTCCACCTGTGGCAAAAGAATGCAGTCTTTCCAGTGTTACTTCACAGTGGCAGATTTCATTGGTATCAAACTAGCAGTTTGCACTGGTATAATATACAAAGCATTTTTAGGAATCAATTTAATTGGTTTTCAATTTTTCTGTTTACTGTGCAGCTTTGCAATTCCTTTGCCTTCAGCAAAGACTTGTCTCTGCCTTCCATTTCTAGGAGGTGAATGAATGTTTTGCAATCCACATGTAATTCAGGGCATGTCTCTCTTGTTAAATGAAATTTCTGGTAGTACTAGAGTCAGTGCAAATGCCTCCATAATGCTTTTCAGAAGCAGTGCCAAAAATCATTGTCTGCCAGCTTTCCTTCTATTGTCCGGTGTTGCGTCATTCCTTCTGGAATGCAGCTTGACTGGTTTCTCATCAGGAGTTCCTTTTCTCTGGGTGCCTTGTTTTGCATATGCTTAGATGACCATAGAGGTAGAAGCTTCTATCTCTGGTTTTAGCTGAAGCCTCTTTGATCCTTACTTATTTCTTTTCAGCACCTCTGATACTTTGAAATCATTTGACTAGCTTATTACAAATTGTGCTTTTGCATCTTTCCTTATTTACCATTCACAATGCACACAGTTGCATTCATAATTGTTTCAAATGATTCTGGGAAGCTGTTTAAAGATAACATTTCTTTTGAATAGAGTTCAATTTTGGTGCCTTTTTAACAACAATACAGACATGGCATGCCACTGCCATCTTCCAGCTGTATTTTACTTTCCAGCCTCATCTACATCCTTTGTATATCCTAACTATCACACACAGAAGTACGAAAGAGGCCTAATTCTATTTAGCATCTATATCAGTGTTTCTCAACCTTGGCAACTTTTAAGTTGTGTGAACTTCAACTCCCAGAACTCCTCAACCAGCATGTTTCATGGAGTGGAAGTCCACAAATCTTAAAAGTTGCCAAGGTTGAGAAACATTGTTCTAAGTTCACACAAGGTCAGACATGCAGTGCCACTTACTGAGAACTGGGAAGCTATTTAATTTTAATCCAGTTAATACTGTTTCATGTTGAATTACCCTTTGAACTTCAAGTAAGCATCATTCTCCACATTTTTCAAGTATAAAATAGATATTCTTTTAAGAAAGGATTATATTGAAAGCATGACAGGAGAGACGGCATTGAGTATAGCCGTTTGACTGTCTGAAAGGGCAGTCCGCTAGTCCGTGAGCCAGCTGAAAAGCTGAAATTTGCCAGCTGAAAATTTACTGCCTCAGAGATTGAGCTCTTTCTGCTTCAAGTAACGAAACTGGCAAGTGATGGTGTCACTATAGTTTCAAGTTGAAAAAAAAACATATTGGTGGGTTCCCTTAGTTTCATTTCCTATCCTGCTGAGCATCATCTGAGCAAGAAAAACAATCACCAGCTACTTTTCTTAACCTATGAGAAAAGTCAGAATGCTTGGAATGGCAGTTTTAGCAACTTGTCAATTTGCTCAATTAACAGAATGCAGCTGCTGAGGTCTATCAATTAAACTACTTTGAAACATGGGTTGGGTGCTCTTCTGAAAGCATGACAGAAATAACCTGAATTCCGAAATAACCTATTTGAAAGGTCAGAGGAGCCCAGGAAAGGTATAGGATGGAGTGGGAGGATACATTCCTGAGGCATGGAAGAATCTCAAGGAGTTTTGGGGTTTCTCCCTACCACTCCATCCCATAACCCATCTTCATATCTGTGAGAAAATTTACCAGACATAGAGGGGCCAAGGGATGATGTGGAAGGAAGTCATTTATAATACAACATAGCCAAGGAGCTTACAAAAAAGGTTGGACATCTCATAGAGGGGGGGAAATGTTGTGTCAACTCCTGACTACAGTGCCTCCAGAAAATCAAAGAAAAATAGAAGAAAATGAAAGTATGATTTTATTCAATATCATAGCAATATATTTATGTCCATAGATCTACAAAAGAATCCATAGCAACAGTACTCAACCTAATGCACTAAAATCAAAATACACTGAATCATGGACCTGATCAATTTCTGCCTCGCTGTCGACTTCAGTCTGATGGAGAAATATATCAACAAATCAGAAGAACACTATGGGATCATCATTCTTAGGACTCATAACAGAGTGCATAATGCAGCATCTAGAAATTACAGCAGTCTCACACAAACAACCAAAAGTGTGGGTCCAGTATGTAGATGACACCTTTGTAATAATAATAAAAAGGAACAACTAGATAATGCACATTTTACATAGAAACATGCTTGTAATACCCTAACCTGATTGGCTGAAACGAACTGCACTGTGATTGGCCAAGATGCAAGACGGTGATTGGTTAGTAAGGAATCTCCTGTGATTGGACGAACCAATCGCGGGAGATTCTGAAAGCTGTCATTGGGTGAGAGCTGCCGTGGCTCCCGAAAGACTACACAGATCTATACCTTGAATAAAGAGCTGAAGTTACGCTGGTCTCCTGTCTCCTGATTTCCCGCGCTTCAACACTGGCGACAAGGATAGGATTCTGAGACAAAGAGACCAGTCGGGCACGTGGCAACTGAGCTGAACAACCGACGAGATGGATGGCAGCAACTCGCCACCCGCACCATTCGACCAGGCAACCGAGGACTGGGAATCTTACATCGATAGATTACTCATATTCCTCGAGAGCAACAATCTCAAGGATGCAAATGACCACCAAAAGAGAGCTGTGCTCTTGACCCATTGTGGACCAGCTGTATTCAAGATGGCCAAAGAATTGGCCAAGCCAGAGGATGTGAAGGAGGTGACTTGGCCAGATCGAGATCGATTACTTCAGAACCACTATGCCCCAGCCGTGCCAAACCTGATCTGGTGACACGAATTCTACCGTCAGAATCAAAAGGACGGAGAGAGCATCGAGGATTTCGTGGCAGCATTGAGGAACATCGGAGGTGTGTGTGGCTTTTCAGACATGGACAAGGCTCTGAGGGACCGCGTGGTTCTCGGTCTCAGAGACCCTGTGCTCCAGAGCAGGCTAATGGCTCGAGCAGAAATTACAGTGACTGAAGCCATTGCTGAAGCCACCGCAGCCGAAGCCACGAAGAAATCAGCGGCCAAGATGTGACTAAAGAACACAAGGGACACTTCCATGTAACCTTCAAAGGGCATGGAAAAGTACTTCCACTCACTATTGTCGACAGAGACTGCCCAAGCCTGCTGGGTCTGGAATGGTTCACGCCATTAGGGATCGAGGTGACGGGCATCAACCATGTCGAGGAAACATACTGGGAAGAGGAGCTGATGAAGGAATTCCAAGAAGTGTTCGACAGACAATTAGGCAAGTACCGGGGGTCCCCAATATCATTTAGCTTGAACACCAATATTGCCCCAATCTGGCTCAAACCTAGACGAGTTCCATTCGCCCTCAAACCAAAAATAGATGAACAATTAGATAAGCTCATTGCACAAGGGGTCCTGGAACCAATAGATCATGCACACTGGGAGACCCCAATAGTCACCCCAATCAAACCAGATGGGTCCGTGAGAATTTGTGGGGACTATGAAGCGACACTTAATAATGCACTGCAACAAAGTGCATACCCAGTTCCGGTGGTACAGCACCTCCTACATTCACTCGGGGGAGGAAAGGTCTTTGCAAAGCTCGACTTGGCGCAAGCATATCAACAGCTGCCCGTCGATGCCGAGACTGCGGAAGTGCAACCGTGACCCACAGGGGGGCTCTCCAGTGCAAAAGCCTCCAATTTGGAGTTAGTGTGGCACCAGGGGTGTTCCAGAGTCTCATGGAACGGTTACTCCAAGGAATTAAGGGAGTTATGCCATATTTTGATGACGTGTTGGTAGCGGCCAAAGACAAAAGACAATTGAGAAGCCGAGTCAGAGAAGTCCTACAAAAAATTAAAAATGCAGGACTTAAAGTCAAAAAAGAAAAGTGTCAGTTATGCACTGAAAAGGTTGAGTTCCTGGGATATCTGGTGGACAAAGATGGAATCCACCCTACACACAAAAAAAATAAAAGCAATAAAGAAAGCCCCGAGACCTCAAAAGAAGGCAGAATTACAAGCCTTTCTGGGACTAATCAATTTCTACAATGTCTTTTTGCCACAGAAGGCAATAACAGCGGAACCTCTGCATAGGTTGCTCGACAGGATGTCCGTCTGGTCCTGGGACAAGCGGGAAAAGGCCACCTTCCGGAACATAAAAGACCTCCTCACATCACAATCAGTCCTCATCCAGTACAGTGAGACCCTACCACTAATGGTAACCTGCGACGCCTCTCCATTCGGCATCGGAGCTATACTGAGCCATACCCTGCCAGATGGGAGAGAAGCATCAATTGCTTACTTCTCGAAAACACAATCAAAGGCAGAAAGAAATTATAACCAGCTCGACAAGGAGGCACTTGCAGTGGTTACCGGCGTGAAGAGGTTTCAAGAGTACTTCTACTGTAGGGACTTCCCCCTCATCACCGACCATAAACCACTATTGGGGATCCTGGCGGGAAACAAGGACACCCCCAACATACTGTCTCCCCGGATGACAAGGTGGTCTGAGTTCCTTGCCGCCTATACCTGCCAACTAATACATCGCCCAGGGAAATGCATCTCGCATGCCGACACACTAAGCCATTGCCCCTTAACAGATTACAAAGATGACCCTGCACCCACCACATCCACCCTGCAAATAGAGACATTGCCCAACCTACCAACAACCGCATCAGACATTGCAAGAGAGACGAGCAAAGATGGCAAACTGGCATGAGTTTTGAACTGGGTGGTAAAAGGGTGACCAGAAACAGAAAGCAGTGACCAGTTTAAACCCTTCCGAAACCGGCAAACTGAATTATCCTCCCAAAAGGGATGTATACTATGGGGCGATAGAGTGGTAGTTCCAGACAGCTTACAAAAATTTTTTTTACACATGTTGCATGAGGGACACCCGGGCATTGTGAAAATGAAATCCCTGGCCAGAAGCTACGTATGGTGGCCAGGGATAGACAAAACCATTAAAACCTGGGTGGCTACATGTGACAAATGTCATCAATCCAGACCAAACCCACCCAAAGCACCAACCCTCCAGTGAGAAACACCAAGGGGACCATGGTCGAGGGTCCATATAGACTTTGCAGGACCCACAAAAGGACACACTTTCCTGATCTCAGTGGACGCTTACTCCAACTGGCTGGAGGTAAGCCTAATGCGATCTACCACGACAGAGGTGGTTACAAAACAACTAAACAGACTTTTCGCCACCCATGGACTACCTGACCTGATAGTATCTGACAACGGGCCACAATTTATGGCATTGGCATTCGAGCAATTCCTCGCAGAACGGGGAATCCGACACACATTGACAGCGCCCGTTTATCTGGCAGTGAACAGGCGGGTGGAACGAATGGTTAGATACACCAAAGATACTTTAGAAAAGATGGGCACTGGTAACATACATGACAAAATAAATAAACTATTAACAATACAGCACATAACGCCAAGTGCCAAAACCAATAAAAGCCCAACAGAACTCCTGATGGGAAGAAAACTCCGATCCCATCTAGACAGATTTCACCCGACTTACAATCCAGAAAAACCACCAGACTCCTCCTCCTCGCTCTAGTGTGTCAACTCCAAAACATGCTCTTGTGGAACCCAAGTCCAGAACACACTCAACTGGCAGGAGTTTTGTACACACTGTAGTCAGAGTCTGGAACAGCTTACCAGAAGACATTGTAGGCATGATTAGTGACAGAGGGTCTCAGTCATTCAAGAGTCGCGTCCACAACCACCTTCTGCAGATTGTATAGTATATTATTTATTAGGCTCCACTTTTTTTTTTTTGTCATTATTCTTCTCTTAAGCTGCTGTGAACCCTTGATGAGGCCATGAGGTTGTCATGTCTAGTGCACAGCATTATATGCATGATCTTGATACTTAGTGTCACGCTTTGTGGACTATTGTTCACAATAGCATGTATAAAAAAAAAAAAAAGCCAGTACCGGGCATTTAATCCGGGAGACACGATCTACGCTAAAAAAATTTCAGAGGACCCACTATGGGTACCCGCTACAATTACTCAAGTAACAGGCCCCCGGTCATACCGGCTGGAAACAGAGGACGGAAGAAACTGGAAATGGCATGTCAACCAAATACGATCAAGAATAATTTTAAACAGCACTGAAAACCCAAAAAACTCACAAACAGACTCTAATAAAAAAAACTAGGGGGGGGACCCTAAACAATCATCAAAAAGAAAGAGAAAATACGACTACAAGACAACGACAAACCAAATCAGAAATACAAACACCACTAAATAAAAGAAGAAACCATCAATACTCACCGGAAAGTGAAGACAGCCGAAGAGTACCAGAGGAAGACGACCTTCTCGGAATCTCTCCTGGAAGGAACAGTCAAGCCAGCTCAACCAGCCCGGAAAGACCGGCCGGAAACAAAGAAGCCGACAACTCGACTGAACCCAGTAGATCGGGTGGGAGTTGTGGCGAAAGGCCTGACTCACCTTTCCAGACGGTTCCATGGAGAAGAGCGGGAGCAACGAAGATCCCTTCTGAACTGGCTGAAGACCACGCAGCAACTGAACTGCGCAGGTCAAGTAGGCAAGTAAAAAGCCTTGCCTACCTACGTGACTACGTCACATAGGATGGACCATACCAAGAGGGGAGGGGTGTTACATATTAACATTCTTGTAATACCCTAACCTGATTGGCTGAAATGAACTACACTGTGATTGGCCGAGACGCAAGACAGTGATTGGTTAATAAGGAATCTCCCGTGATTGGACGAACTGATTGCGGGAGATTCAGAAAGCTGTCATTGGGTGAGAGCCGCCAGCTAGCTCTATAAGAAGAGCTGCCGCAGCTCGCTAAAGACTGCACAGATCTATTCCTTGAATAAAGAGCTGAAGTTACGCTGGTCTCCTGTCTCCTGATTTCCCGTGCTTCAACACACATGAAACCATCAATATCTTCAAAGAAACAATATTCACAAGGGAAGAAGAAGACAACTCATTTCCCTTTCTGGATATCCTAATTAGCAGAGGAAACATTGGCAATTTAGTCATGTCTATTGAGAAACATCCCACACTAAATAAGTGCTCCATTACCAAAGTAGCAACTCAACCTCCTACATGAGGAACCTCTGTAAGAATGGATACAAATGGGCTTCAGAAATCTTACAACTTCAGAAAAAGGAAACAGACACCCTATCCTAGAATTTGCCAACCTTCCCAACTTTGCAGACTGGAGGGGGAGGAGATGGGATGGGTCTGTGTGAGTAGTGGGCACATGTGTGCAGCTCCATTTGCTGCTTGCACAAATGGAGAATGCTCATACATGCTTGTCTGGTGCTTGTGCAAGTGGGGATGCATGCATGTGCTTGCCAACCTACCACTTCCACAGTCTGGTTTCAGATGGCTCAAGGCTGGATAGTGGGCCACAGCCCGGAAGTTGAAGACCCCTGACCTATAAAATATATTCCAACTAAATGCAACTTTATCAACATGTGCCTGCCCACTCAGCCCATTATTGCACAATCAACACAAGCTATAAAAGGGATAAGAGATGCAAATCAATCAAAGCCCTCCAAAATATTTTAAATAATAAAAAAGACCCAGTAGATCAAAAACTAAAAAAACAAAAACAAAACAGGAGTTATTCACAACATACAATGTAAAGATATAACATCCATTGTGTAGCATAGACAGGCAGAAGACAGCACATCCATGAACACCAAATAGCATTCCTTAATCTTACAACACACAGGCAGATTCAACATAGTTTCAATTGGGAAAGTGTAAGCCCCCTAGACTAAGCTAAATCTGAAATCACTAGGGAATTGCTGGAAGCCTGTCATTCAAACAAATCACCCATCATAGACCTATAGAGATAAAGCATATTTGCACATCATTCAAAAAAGACAATAAAAAAGCTAAGAAGGAAACAAAAAGACAAAACTATATCTGTCCAGCAGGCAGCATCCAGATAAGTAGAGATTAACAGCAGAGAAACAAGCAGAAACAATCAATGCGGGTCCTTGATGCTCTATGAGGTTGATTGTTTTCTTGCAAACATTTCATTATTCAAACTAGATAACATCATTGGTGATCTGAGAGAATCTCACAACTCTGAATTACCTGGGTAGAAGGTTGTACCACTGATTTCTTGCTTGCTTGCTTGCTTTCTGCTTCTTTTCATTTTTGACCTTCTAATTGCCAGAAAGGCAGTACACAATTATGTCTGTCATAAAATACAGGCAAAAGGCCTCTTTTTTTTTTTTTTTTTTTAAGAATTTTATTAATTTTCTACAAACAGACA
>BLBF01000018.1:14679566-14708489 GCA_015471245.1 Laticauda colubrina
TCCCTCCAAATATCTTTTAAAGTTAATTCATCTGTCATTTTAAAAAAGGATTTAGGCCTCTTGAAAGTTAAGAAATGGCAGCAGGAAAAGATAGGTATTGCCAACATATGCAATCTTGAAAGTTTTTAGAAGAGAAAGTTCGAGATCTTCAATTTTCCATCTATAGATTCAATCATTCAATTACAGATTTTGTGGCAGACATTTTGTTAAGAGAAAAGGAGACATGAGGATAAGCCCATTGTCTTTTCTTTAAGATTGATTGTTTTACTGACCATCTTTAGAGATTTTTGGAGTTCAGTGTCTTCACATGCTACCTTGATTGAATTCCATAAGACAAGAATATAGACATTATTGGGGTGAAAATCTTTTTTTTCGGACCAAAATACAAGACTAGCAAGCCTGCTCCTCATTTTAATAGATTTCTGCTCTGTTCTTTAGCTTCTGAAACATCAACTAAATATGTCAATTTAGCTTATCCAATTGTACAGTTAGGTGATACAGTTCCTAAAGTGTTGCCTTGTTTTATTCCCCAAAAGCAAAATTGGGGGACTGATTCTGCGTGATTGTAACATGTTTATTCACAAGTTTATTCACAAGGATTTCAGTGGAACAATGGCAATTGTTGGATTCACCCCTGCCAAATCAATCTTGACAGATAACACTGATTGACTTTCCTCTCCAGCATAGTGCATTGCTAATGAGTTGAGAAAAAACATTCTAAAGGCTTTCTGGCTAAGAGTCACAGAAGATGGAAAGTATGGCTTCAAGAGAATTATAGGAGACAAACAAAAATGCTTCTCGAAGTATGGACACAAGTTATTTCTAAATGTTTAAGAAAATACGAGGGTTATCCACAAAATAGATTATGTTTTTGTCTGTAGCAAGAAGGGGCGGAGCTAGCATGGCCATCTTTGGTCTGTGCGTCTGCCGCTTAGTCTGCATCTAGTCGTGCTAGTGGGAGGTTCGTATCGTTATCCATTATTTCACAGTAAACATTTGAAATGTATGCTGCAATTGAAAATCCCGTGAGGTGTGATAAGTGATAAGGTTTTTGTTGGCAAAAAACCATAAACCGATTGAAATTTTTTGGCAACTGTGTGAAGTGTATGGGGACAACATCATCACTGAAGGTGGAGTGCGCCAATGGTGCATTAAATTTAAAAATGGAAGAACTAACATTCATGATGAACAGCAGAGTAGACGTCCAAGCATTGTGACTGATGAACTGGTCGTGAAAGTCGATGACAAGATTCGTGAAAACCGCTGTTTCACAATACGGAACTTTCACTTAGTTTTCCACAAATTTCACGCAGTTTGTTGCATGAAATTGTTACACAAAAGCTAGGCTACCACAAATTTTGTGCAAGATGGGCGGCAAAAATCCTGACAGAAAGCCACAAGAGTCAGCGTATGGCCACATCATTGACATTTCTGTACTCTTACGACAAAGATGGAGATTCATTTCATGATCGAATCGTAACTGGAGACGAGACTTGGGTCAAACATGTGAACAGTGAGACCAAATTGCAGTCTATGGAGTGAGGGCACACAAATTCCCCCCAAAAAACCAAGAAAATGTTTGCAAACGTTCTCTGCAAGGAAGATTATGGCGACTGTTTTTTGGGATAGGCAAGGTGTGCTTCTTATCTATTTTCTGGAACATGGTGCGACAATAAACTCTGTGAGGTATTGTGAAACATTGCAAAAACTAAGAAAAGCAATTCAGAACAAACATAGAGGAAAGTTAAGCTCAAAAATTTTGTTTTTGCATGACAATGCCCTACCAGACACAGCAAATCGCACTCGAGAAGTCCTCAATGCTTTCAAGTGGGAGATTTTTCCTCATCCGCCCTACAGCCCCGATCTTGCACCAAGCGACTACCACTTGTTTCCGAGGATGAAGACCTGGTTTGGAACACAGAGCTTTGATGACGACGCGGAACTGCGGGCGGGCATGACTGACTGGCTCAAATCTCAGGCAGTTGAATTTTATGACAATGGAATTACAAAGCTTGTTCATCGCTATCACAAGTGCCTCAATTTGTTCAGTGAATATGTTGAAAAGTAGTATTTAACTGTCACTTTCAAGTGTATACAATAAAATTTTTTTCCTACACTTTGTTTTTTTTCTATTGCAAAACGTAATCTATTTTGTGGATAGCCCTCGTATCTTGTAGAATTTTAAAATTAAGCCTTGAAACAGTTTATTTATTTTGACATATATTATAAATTACAAGCTAATGTGGTTGGTAAAGACATGTTTTAAGCTTAACACAACAGGCATAAAATAAGTGATTTTATTAACATTAGCCTTTTTTAAAAAAGGAGAAAATGGGAGTCATAGGGGTATACTTTTGTTATACTAGCCAAGATGTCTCCTGGATCTGTCACAAGATCTGTCCTAACTGAAAGCAATGAATGCAGTTTATGGCACAGATATGACTAAAGCCGGTCACCCTATCCACATTTTCGTTAGTCTTCTTTTCTCTTGGAAAAATGCATTATGTGAGAAGGCTTATCAACCAAAGTCATGATGGGAGGCAGGAGTCAATATCTATGAGCCCATCTAAGGATGATCACGACATACAGAATATTGGAATTTGGAATGAATGGTAAAGTGTATGAATTATGAATGAATTGACAAAAATGTATGCCTAGAAATTGAGAAAGGGTAGGATGGAACAAATCTGAGCGAAGGTCCTCTGATTGGATGGCATGGAGCTGATGAATGCATGTAAAGAGGTGAAGTTGCAGATTTAATCATGAAT
Organism: Laticauda colubrina; assembly: GCA_015471245.1. Classification (NCBI taxonomy): domain Eukaryota; kingdom Metazoa; phylum Chordata; class Lepidosauria; order Squamata; family Elapidae; genus Laticauda; species Laticauda colubrina. The sequence continues at coordinate 14,682,335 of BLBF01000018.1, forward strand.
AAAAGGTCTAACCTTTATGTGTGAATTGGGGGCATCTAGATTGTTGTAGGTGCACTTGAAAGTAGGAATTCAAGGTTGGTGATGTTATGTTATGTATGCTATGATACACTGAATGGAGACAATGGCAGAAGCACAAGGAAGTTTTATGGGGGAGGAAATCTGTGGAATACAGAATGAATGTAATACAAAGAAAACAGCAATTTGGCAGTTGGTTTCAAATACATGATTGAAGGTCATGGTGGGATGATTATGTAGGAATAAAAGGGTGACTGCCTGGACACACCACTTAAAGCCCCTGTCACACTGAACCAACGGATGCAAAGAGGATGTAAAACGGACAAAAAAGCTTGCCATCCGTTGGAAAATGCAATGCATCCATTGCGTACTCACTGCGTACGTGTTTCATATGCTCTATCTGTCAAACATCCATCTACTGCTATTTCATCCACTCAAAAAGTTTTGAGCTGCACAAAACTTTTTGAGCGGATGAACTTTCCGCCGTGTACGATCTATATCCGTGACACATACGGACAACAAATGTTCTATGTCCGTTGTCATCCGTTACACGTCCGATGTATCCTCTTGACATCCTCTGGCCATCCATGCAACTCACATCTGCTCCAGCAGAAAGCGGAAAGAGGGAGGAAGCGAAAGGTACGCGGAACGTCCACACAGTGTTAGTAGCATGGACATAGAAAGGATGAAAGCGGATTCAGCTCGGATATAAAGCATTAAAATGGGCAAAACGTTCGTATATGGGATGTATCTCGGATGTTTAGGATGTCTGGAGGATGTCTAGAGTATGTGGAAGGACACCTAGCAGAAAATCGACATTTCCTATAAAAAGGGGGAGGAAATCACCTGGATCTCACCTGGAAATCACCTGGATCTTTCAGTCCAGCAGCCCTGGTATGCAGACCTCTTCAGCCTTGCTCTTGCTCTGCCATATCATCCATTGATCTCCACCATGGATCATCCCACACTCCTTTTGGTAGCTGCCATCATTCAACACCAGAACCAAGCCCTCTTCAGACTGTTTCACCTTTTCTACGCAAAGAGAAGGAGACGTCCAAGAACTGTCTGGGTCTGACGATGGATCGGGAGAAGAGCGGAGTTTGGACTCTATAACAAGCTGATGGTGGAGCTGAGGAACGAAGACATTCGTGCATTCCAGCACTTCATGAGGATGCCACCAGCCATGTTTGACGAAGTTGTGGAGCATCTGAGACCCAGGTTAACCAAGGCAAACAACAACTTCCATCCCAGCCTGGACCCTGGACTGAAGGTGGCACTGACTCTGGGCCACCTGGCCTCAGGGACCACATAGAGAAACATGCAGTATGCCTGGAGGGTGCTACACAACACCATCAGCAAAGTAGTCAGAGAAGTGGTGCAGGCCATCATCGAAGAATACGTGGAGGAGCTCCTCCAGTGCCCCACCACTGAAGAAGGCTGGAGGAAAGTTGCAGAGCAGTGGTATCAGAGATGGAACTTTCCCCACACTGTTGGAGCCATAGATGGGAAGCACATGGCCTGCAAAGCTCCAGCCAACTCAGGGTCCAATTATTTCAACTACAAGGGCTTCTTCAGCATCATCCTCTTTGCCATGGTCGAAGCTGACTACAAGTTCATGTACATTGATGCTTCAGGCAACGGGTCAGCTTCAGATGCCCAGATATACAACACCAAGGGTGGGCTGGAACGCAACCTCATCATGGGTTTCCCAGATCCAGAGCCCCTACCCAACGACACACAAGATGTGCCCTACTTCATCGTGGGGGATGACGCCTTCTCCCTCACAACCTACTTCATGAAGCCCTACAGTTCAAGACACCTCACCTGTGAAGAGAGGATCTTCAACTACAGGCTGTCCAGGGCAAGACAGGTGGTGGAGAATGCCTTTGGCATCCTGGCCAACAGGTTCCAGGTACTTCTCATCACCATGCAGCATCACCCAAAGACCGTGAAGAGCATCGTGGAAGCTTGCTGCATCCTGCACAATCTCATGCGCACCCGCTACCCAATGTTGCAGAGCAGGCTTGTGGACCGTCAACAAGGGAATGGGGACATGGAGCCTGGTGAATGGAGGCAAGGGCGAAACCTGATAGACACTGTGGATGTACAAGGCCCCAACAGAGCTTCATGTGGAGGGAAGAAGCAGCGCAACCTCCTGAAACACTGGTGCAACTCCCCAGCTGGAGCAGTGGAGTGGCAAGACAGGATGGTAGATGCTTAATGGATGCTTCCTTCAGCCTGTCTCATCACACCGATGAGATTGTGCCATGTATGTTGAGTGGCCTTACAATGAATAGGGAATTAATAAAGAGTTTTGTTTATGTTGAAATGTGTGGATCAATGATTAAATTGTTACTGATAATAAAGGGCGATATGTGTGGCAGCTGGGAGGGTGGACCATACAGTCCCACTATGCTTGCACTGGAGGTTTATCTATCCCACAACTATCCTTATCCCACAGCTATCCTTACCCATCCCACAGCTATCCTTACCCATCTCACAGCTATCCATCCCACAGCTATCCTTACCCATCCCACAGCTATCATTACTCATCCCACAGCTATCCATCCCACAGCTATCCTTACCAATCCCACAAGCATGCAAAGGCTTAACCCTTTTTTCAAAGTTTTCCCTAACACTTTATTAAGTAAAAAAAAATGAACCAAGTGTGTGAAGCAAAGATAACCTTTATTAATAACAAACTGTATGACTTTATTAAAAAGGAAAATGACCCAAGTAAAGTGTCCTTAAGCAGAGATAAGGTGAGCAGGTAACAACTCAGTCTCTGGCACTCTTTTCAGTCACTCTGAAGCATGCCCATGGTCTCAGATGTAAAGGGGCCAGGGACTGTGGAGGTGGCTGTTGCTGGAGTACTGGTCTGAGGCACCATTGGGGTACCTGGCCCCGAGAGTACAACAGGAGATGGTGTGTGCAGGAAGCTCTCAGAGAGCTGACTCAGTCCCGTGAGGTTGAGAGGCACTTCCTCAAGGACCTGGGATGTGAGGCCCAAGACTGATGACAGATGTTCTGAGGAAGGGTTTGGCTGTGGGGTGGAGGAAGGAGGAGTGTAGTGGGGCTGTCTGGTCTGCAGCTGGGTCAGCTGAGGCATCTGTGGCATCTGTGGCATCCGAGGAACCTGGGTGTGGACTGGGAAGGGCTGCTTCTGCTGTGGGAAGTCCTGGTAGTGGTAGGCTTGGTAGGCGAGGGGCTGCTGAAATCAGTGGAAGGGCTGTGACATCACCAGGGGTGAAGGAGCAGATCTGGACTGGGTAGGAGCAGGTTCAGCTGGGCCTGGAGGGTGGTGCAGAAGAGCTGTGATCCTCTCCTTCATCGCCTGGTACTGGGCCTCGGACATGTCCATGAGGGTCTAGCTCACGTACGTGATGAAGGGCTTGCGGTTGGAGGATGGTATGTCAAAGTGGACTGGCTGAGAGAGGAGATCTGTGCTTGCTTTGATTGTGTCCCTGATCTCCAAGAGGACAGTGTGGCTCTGTCCCTCTGGTCTGCCTCTCTGCCTGCTTTCTGTGGAGGTGGAGCTGGGTGTGGGTGTGGGTTGGTCTCTGATGGCTGTCTCTTCTTGCTCTATCTGAGACAGGGGATCCTCCACGTCCTCTGGCACGGGGAGTGCAGCTGTGGGGGGGTCTCTGTCGTGGGGCCCTCCAAAGACACCTGCCTGGACACGGTAGTTGTCTCCTGGCTGGAAGAGGAGTGGCTCTCTGTGGGCTGTCAGAGGGAGAGGGTTGACAGAGAGGCGGCTCCTCGGTGGTGGATCTCACCCTCCAGGAATCTGCACCTGGCCATGACATAGGTCTCCCGGTCAGTTAGCTTGACAGTGGCCTGCCCGGATCTCTTCAGGTGCAGCTTGCCATACCAGGTGTGCATATGCTTCCATCACCCCAGGAGGACATCTGAAGTGTAGCCTAGGCTCTCCGCCTGAAGTGTAGCCTAGGCTCTTCTCGTTCTCATTCTCCCTCAGCCATTCCAGCACCTCCTCTTCATGGTCCTTGGAAATGGAGTACTGTTTCCTCTCCCCCTTCTCCTTGCCTTGCTTCTTCCTCCCTCTGGCAGGGGCTTCAGGGCCTTCAGCAGCAGGGCTTTGAGGGCCTTGGGGCTGGTCCACCACAGCAGCACCAGCAGGAGAAGCACCAGCAGCACCAGCAGCACCAGCAGCACCACCAGGAGAAGCACCACCAGCACCAGCAGCAGCAACACCAGGAGCAGCAGCACCAGCAGCACCAGCAGCTTCAGAGTCAGCACCAGGGGATGGGATGGTGGTTCTGTCCTTCTTGCCAGGGCTGGCAGGAGTAGGCACAGGCTTCCTCTTCTTCCCCATGGTGTTCTCTCAAGATGTCTCCAGCAGCAGGTCTTTCCCCTGAATGGTGACCTACTTGCGAGCTGCATCCTTTTATATCTGCGGAGCTTACGCAATTCATCCTCCCTGCATGCGCAGTGAATGCTTTGCATCTGCTAGGCATTCGCTAGGCATCCTATAGGCGTCCATGATGCATCCGCGTCATCCGCTACGCATCCACTATGCATCCGCTCCTTCCGCTACGTGTCTGCTTCGCTGTTCTCCCCCGGAAGCCCTGTGGATGTGTCACCCGCTTCCATCTGCTTTCATCCACTAGGCTTCCTACGAACGTCCACTTTACATCCCCGCTACATCCTCCCCACATCCGTTCCTTTCCGTTGTTGTCCTCTCTGTTTATGCAAATTTGGGGCACTTTTGAGAGCGGATACAACAGATGGAAAATTTTCTCATCCGCTGTGTCCTTTCTACATACGTTTTGCATCCGTTGGCCAGTGTGACCAAGCCTTAAGTTCATCTTAATGAAGAGAAAGGAAATTGGCAAAGGAACTATTGAAACCAGGGATGAAATAAGGATTGCAAAGAAGAAGCGAAGTCAGTACCCCCATCAAACATAGAACAAAGCCTAGAAAGCAAATTAAAGGAAAGATGGGGTGGGATTGTTTCCTAAAGGCCACTCCAAACTACAGAGAGATTTATTTTTAATCAAATCTTCCTGGAATTACAGCAATAGTCCAATTATCTATTTATTTCCTTAGTTGGAAAAAAAGTCCTCCAGATAATTGCTTCAATCAGTTCAAGGGTATCATACTCACATCATAAAAAAAACTGAATTTTTGAGATCACATATACAAGTATCCTTCATCACAATGCAAAAATAAATCTGAATAAGGTAGTTATAAGCAATCCTTCCCTGTTTTTTTTCTTTTTGGTAAATGAAATTATTTGAAGAAAGTACTAAGATTAGAATTTAGGATGTCCAAAAGCTGATGGTAGCTCATGATTACTCAATCCTATTGACTTCGCGGTCAGTTCATAAAGTGACAGATGTTTCTTCTTTTCTCCAGTGGTTGAGCTTGGAAAAGCATACGCTAAAGCAAAAACACTCTGAAGATCTACATCAGGAGAGGAACTTTTTCCATCATCGGTATTTTTTTTTTTTTGAAAAATTTTTTTTATTAATTTTTTAACAAACAAACATATACCAACAAAACACAAAACATAGAAAACATAAAATATCTTTTTGGACGGCAGTTTGATCCCGAATTACATCTTTTTGTACAGACATAAATTCAAATTCATGCTTACTTTTATATAGCAATTCCATTTCTTGTTTACTATTTTGCATTTTCTATATAGCTTCTCCCCTCTTTTCACTCTCTTAATTCTATTATATTTATTTCATCTCAATTTAAATCATTATACTTATATCTTTTGTCTTTCCTGTTTCAGCTGTCTATTATTTTTTCTCATTAACACAAAATTTCTTCTGTAATGACTGATTGGAGTATAATGCCTTGTCATACTTATCCTTCCCTTAATTTTAAAGCTTAACATAACACATAATTTTCATTCGGATTCTGCGTAATACATTCTAAAAATAAACTCAATATTTTAAAACAGAAAGAAAAAAGTTTTTTTTTTTGATATATAATATAATTAAAACAGCAATCCATAGCAATTGAAATTATATCATTAAAATTAATATTCATTTAAGTCATTTTACACAATCCTTTCTAAATAAATATCATACTTCTATGGGAACACTTATAGATTTTGCTTAGTTACTTTCTTTAATTCAATTCTCTCATATTTAATTTCATTTATTTTATTTAAAAAAAAATTCGCTAAGTTACATTAAATATTTTGTCCCATTTTATAATCATATATTATTCCAATTTTCTAACATTATTTCAAATACAGATACAACAACACAATCTTATGTACCTTTGCAGAATCTCTTTTTCAGTTATATGTTTACCCATTATCTCTAAATAAAATCTGTTTCTTTACATCTAGTTTCAAACCTTTGTAGCTTCTCTTCCCTTCTTTCCTCCCTTGTTTCTCCCCTCTACCCTTTTTACCCCCTTGTCTCTTAATCTCCACCCTCTTGTGTATTCCTCTTTTCTGTTGCTTTCTGATATTGTGTCCACTTTTCACCTTGTTTTTCCCTTTTTTGGTTGTTTTTTTAAGTCTTAAATTCTCCATTCTCTTTCTCCTCTTTCCCCTTTCTTCCCCAAATAAAGTTGCTTGTTCATTAAGGATGATTTCTTCTTCATCCCAATCTTCTTGTTCTTGTAGTTTCTCATATGTAGAAATTGCCATTTCTAAAAAATGAAAAATAGAGCCAAAAGAATCCTTCCCTTCTTGTTTCTCTTGATTATATTTTATAAATTCCATTTTCAGTTCATCCATAAGTAATGCCATTGTAAAAAAAAGAAAAAATTTAAATGACCCAAATGATTTTAATCATTCAAATAAGAATTTCCAAAAGTCCCAAAGTCACCAAGCAATCCAAATACACACAGTCTATTTCATTTAACACTTTCTTCTTTTTCTCATTTTTTTTTCATTTTAATGTTTCAAAAAACTTCAAATTCTTTTTGACCTTCAATCCATCTGATAGAGTAGTCAATTATGATCCAAAATGGAAAAATACAATAATAAAAAGGCCCAAAAAACCAAAGAAGAAAAAGGATATATATGGACTGCACACTGCACTTTATTTAGTTATCCAAGGCTTTTATTATGACTCTCTTCTCCAGCAGCTTCAAAGCCAAGCCTCAAGTGTTGAGATATTGATAAGAGTCCAGGAAAACACCTATAATAATATTTTTCTGTGCTCTCCCTCCATCTTATCACATTAAAATGTCCTTGAGAAGGAGTGTTTATACATTTCTCCCCAATTCAAATAAAGTACTTTCAAGCCTCTAGTTGGCAGTGTTGCAAGGTCTCTTAATACTTTTTCCCCCCTCAGCCAGAAAAAAGAGTAATGTATACAAAACTCAGAAGAAACAAAGGGGGCCTCTATCCTAAAGAAAATTAAAAAATCAAAAGAAGCATAAAAATATATATAAGAAAAAATTCAATCTGGTTACCTACAAAGTCACATTAAAGTCCTCAGAAAAGAGAAAAAAAAATAGTAAGGAAAGAATCCAAGCCTCAATTTGACATCACTTTAAAAAACGCCGCTCAAGCAAATTCCAGTCAAACAAAAATAAAGCCACAGGTTTTTTCTTTGTTCAGGATATCCTTTCAGGTCTCAGCCAATTTGCAATACAAAGGAAGTTTCTCACCCAGCCGATACACCCTCGCTCCAGCCACTTTCTTTTCGGAGCTGTCCCGACTTCAGCAGCTTTGGAGGCTGCCTTTCCACCGCCAGCAAAAGGGCTTCTCCCGGATCAAACCAGAGATTTTGCGATATCTCTGGGATCCTGGGACTGTGCCCTTCACAATCCCCGTCTCTACGGGACGGTTTACGTCCGTTAGGACCGACCAGGGGCGAAAATATCAGCTGAGATCTCAGAGCCCCGAGATCTCAGCTGTAGCACCGAGACGAAGCTCCGCCTTCTCCCCATCGTCGGTATTCTTATTATCCCTCCATTTTTATTTTTCATTTCATTTGTTGACAATTACTGTGAAGGTTGATGTGAGACTTGTCAGTCCAAAGCACTTGTTTTGATATCAACATGGGAAATGAAAAAAATTGAACAATGTCTGTGATAAATGCAGATTTTTTTTTCTGCTTTAATTGTTAATCTTCAGAACCCTTCCTTTTGTAAAGAAATATAGGCTTATTGTCCTTAATAGGTCATATTCTCATGATAATCAGATTTTCTTCTTTGAAAATTCATTGATACAAATGAAGAGTACAGTTGCTTATATTGCACTTGAAATCCATATTCCATCAGACTTTTTAACTGATTTGCATTTGTAACTTAAACACTGTCCAAAATCAACCAGTGTTATGTCAAGCAAAAATTCAGCATACAAGCTGTAAATTCATCATGCTATTTCCCCACAGGATTAGTGTTCCACTGGATAAGAAGGGAGGGAGAGAGACGACTGGCTACTAGAATGGAGGCAACCTGGATTTTTTTAACCTCACTAAATTCCCAGTAGAAGTAAACGGAAGAATAATAGTTCCCCATGTATCACACCTTAGTGAATCTGGGTTCAGTGTCCTATGGAGAAAAGACATCATGGTTCTGCTTTTATGATCTAGCTGTGCTTCATGCTGTCTGTTTCTCTATTAATCTCCATAAATATACAGTATTTATAACTAACAAATCTTTCCCTATGAGCCAGTGGTTGACATCCTTTCACCAAAGGCAGCTCATAGCTCTGCATGAGTTGACAACCTAAACTAAATTAAAATCTAAGAAAATAAATCAGAAATGTCACTGGAAAATACAAAATAAGCACTTCATGGATGACTTTTTAATCACAGAATGGGTCCACTTCTCAAGAAATTTCTAATTTAACACTGATGTCCTTTTCTCAATTGCTTTTTCTTTTGTTCTTAATTATGATGCATTGCAATATCAAATATACAACTAAGAATATTTTATGCAGTTATTTTAGATAATTCTTAGATATTTAAGAATACAGAGTAGATAGAAACTTTTCTGGATCTTCAGTCTGGATGTTTAGAATTCATCATGCTAGGAGAATTTGCAACATGTTATTCACATCATAGCAATACTTCCTAAAGTAATATTTACATGATGACTTAGCCCATAAACTTAACAGGCTCAGGTTCAGTGATAAAGCACAGAGCACACACTTTATGCAGAAAACTCACAGGTCCTTGGCCATACATCCTGAGACATACTGAACCATTTGGCTACGCAGTAGCCTGGGAAAGGTTACAGAATGAGATGCACAACTTTTGAACCACATGATCCCAATAATGTAGGATCCCTGGTTTGCACCTTGGTCTTATGACTATGGAATACTGCTAATGGATCACTCACATCCATATGTTGCTCTTGTGGAGTAAAGCATGTATACTGTCTGAGGTAAGTCCACGTTAAAGGTTTTATATACATAAATGGCTGTTCTATAACTTTCCAGTCTTGAATTTGAAGGCAGAGAGAAAGGCTTCAAAGAAATGTAAAATGCTTTCTCAAGTTTTAGAACAAAAAAATGCCTCACAAGATTTGGGTGATATCTTTGAGAATTTGTAACAGCTTCTGAGCTTTTGAGGTAAAATAAATGGACTGAAAATAACAGAATGAATTTGAAGTTCTTCACTACACAAAAATACATAAGCGTAGGATGGAGATAGCTGCTTTGTTAATGTTAAGTGTGAAAAGAATCTAGGAATTATAGTTAATCACAAGGTAAATATGAGTTGTGTGTCACAGCTGCTAAAATTCGATTGTACATTTAGGCTATTTCTACATTATAGGAAGTAATACTTCTAGTATATTTTGCATTAGTCAGACACTTGTCAAGTACTGTGTCCACTTCTGAGCATCAAATTTTTCAAAATATTCCAAGACAATGAAAACATGTACATGAAAATCAATGTTTGGTGTATTTGAAACTACGTCTTACAAGGACAGATTAAAGCAGTGGTGTCAAATTTGCATTGTCATGGCGGTGTCATGTGATGTAGCGGGACTTTTTCCTCCTTCGCTAAACTGGACTGGGGCATAGCCAGCATGTGACACATCCGGCCCACTGGCTGTGAGTTTGACAGCCCTGGCCTAAACGAACTGGATATGTTTAACCTTGAGAAAATATTACTGAAGGGCAATTGTAGCTCTTGGAAAATCAAAAAAAGTCAAGATGAAGGTTATAACAGTATGACTGAAGCACTGTCCCTTTGTATGTCAGTATGTCACTGCTGTGGGAGAGTGTCATTGCAGTTTCCAAAAACTAGAAGGGCTCTCATACAGAAATAAAGGCCTCTTCTCTAATATTCCAGAACACAGGCCAAAGCTAATAGTTTGAGGTTATAAAACGTTAGAGTTGGCCTGGAAAAATTCCAAAAGTTAAAGTAGAACCAGTTTACATGCAATGTTTCTCTTCACTGGACATTTCATTGGACAAAAAGCAGGACAACCATGCTCAAAATATTCTAATTTGGATTTCTGCATTGAGGATGAGGTGGAGCCTGATGGCTTTAATGTCCCTTTCTGAGTCTGATTCAATTACAGTTTTCAATGGAAGCTACTGGTAGGAGAAGTAATTGGAGGTGAAGTACCCAGCAGGTACTGACTCTGCCATAGTTGGCAAAATGACTTGGGTAAGCTATTCCAGGCAATATGAGGAAAGACATCTCTCTGAAAGCATGAAGAGCCCCTCCAGCTGAATGCTTAATAGCCTTTCAGAATAAAAAGGAGGCAGAAGACAAGAAGAAGAGAGTCTTGGGTCCAAGTGAGGGAGGAAGATCTGGAAAAAAACTTGAGATAACTCTACCATAATTACTTTTCTAGGTTTTCGAGATTATGTTTATCTACTGGCAACAATGAAAAATCTTTCCTGAATTCTACATTTTCTGAGTTTGATAGCTCCTGACGTTTTATAGCAACACTGTGCTAGATGGACCAACAATCTGCTTCAAACATGGTTGGGTTTGGTATTTCTAACCAACTATGTAACAATCTTCTTTTGTCTGCTAAGTTCTAATGATAACATAGCCCATTTCTAGTAGTGACTAAAGCTCTGATGAAAAGTCAACCTATATAATTGTGGTCTGAATTTTAAGTACTATGATCAAGAATCTTTAGTGACTCACATGACACTATTCTCATATGAGAATAGAACCTCATTATTGTAACAGAATATAGAACACATAATGTTTGACCATACATTCTCAAAGCAGTGTTATTACTCATTCTTTTCCATATGCTTTGGCAGAATATATATAAAATATACAAATACATATATACATTATGCATTCTTTAGCCTTATTATATTGGTTCTAGCTACAGGTGTCAACTGGTGTAAGCCAGTGATGACACAGAGTGTTCAAAAATGGAAAGATGGGAAACAAATTTTGGGAAGATGAGAAATGAGAAATAGTTGGATTTGTGGTCAACATATAATAGATAAACAAATACACAAGTACACTTGAAGCCTATTGAAAAGTTTAAAATGTCAAAGTTGTCACCAGAAAATAGATAGCATTGTAGGTAAATCTGGATTTCCACTGAGTTTTTTGTGTAGTAGCAGTAATTACTTTTTGTCAAGTAAATTGTTAATTGTAAAGTAACTATACATTTGAACATACTAAATCTCAAATAATGGTTAAAACGGAATATGTGATGGGGTGCACATAGTGTGTGTGGGTGTGCTTATTAACAAGCTTCTTAACTTGGAATAATGCACATACAGAGCAATGCTTTGTTCTAATCCCATTCATCTTGCCATTTTTAAGCTTGAAGAATAATGATCTATGCATAACTATCACAGCCCACAAAAATGTCTCTACAATATTTATTGGGCAGATGTGTAGGAAGAAATACACTTAATTAGTTAATTAAGGCTTTCTGTATACTCCCTTTCTATATCTTTAGACAGCTTGCAATATAAAAAAAACCCATCTTCAACAATAAGTATACAGTATCATAGGTTGTAGCCAAATATACATGTATGTATTACTCTAAGGTTTAATTTGTTAGTCTGTCATATAAATATTCCTGAACATGCTGTGACCAAATACTGTGAACTTAGTGTTCCTTGGAAAATAAATGGAGCACATTTGTATACGCTTGTTGTTGTTTTTAAGTTTTTCCATATCTCTTCTGGAGATTTTCAACCTCCTAAAAACAAATAATTGAAAACATCCTCTTTCCAGGAACAATCCACCTGTGGTTTCTATCTTTGAATTTGGTGACCCAATTGAAATAGTTGTGGCAAGAAGGAAATGCCATCTAACGAATGCTAGAAGCTTATTTATTCATTCATTCATTCATTTATTTGTATGCCCATCTCAATTGTGAGCTCCTCTTTGTCAGGCTCCATCAATTCCCCTCTGTAAATGGAAGCTCCCTTTCCCTCCCATTTGGTTAGAGGTGGATCCAGCTTTCATGATTGCCTGGTGATTTGGCAGCCAGTTGATTTCCATTTTTGTAAATTACCATCCAGACAATGATGACAAGAATTAACCCCCTGCCCACTCATTTGTAATCCAGGGTCATTTATCTAGTTCTTCTAACTAATTTTGGGAGGAGATATGAAATAACAGCCCTATAGGAGGCCTACTGAATTATTTACTGTATGTAAACAAAGGGCTGCACTACATTGGGAGAAACATACAAAAATAAAAGTTTGAGATTTTTTTTCCACCCCATTTTTTAGAGGAGTCTTTGTAAGGAAAAACAGCATTTTATAGATTAAGATATTAATCCATAAATTAATAGCCATTCATTTTGCAAAAGTAAGTAACAGCTGCACATTAGGAAAATATACAACACATTCAACAATGTGGTGTTCACTTATGGAAATAAAATCTTAACATTATTACAAATGCAGCTTTTAAAATTGTGGCTATTTCTACATAGATACTGTGGGAAGATTAAAATGTTGACTTTCCTTCTCCCCTATTTTCAAAAAAAATTGAAATATTTTTCTATGTGCAATTTAATCACCCATTGTAGAACATTTTTGCATGAGATTTCTTATATAATCTGCTTTTAAGACCCCCATTATGTTATATATTGTATTATAGAAATATTTTAATATCCTTAGGCAACCATTAAAGTACACTGCACCAAGTCTTGGAGGAATGAGTATAAATGTTAATTATTCTTAAATATTACTCTGGACTATTCATTTATCAAAACTGACTGGATCTAAAAAACATAAAGTACTACTCTACCAAAGCACCATCTTTGAGAAGGTATACTTTATTTCCAAGAGATGTTTGAGTTGAGAGCCACACTAATTCCAGCACATATTACATGTCTGATTCCACATTTCATCCACCCTGCCATAATTTAACATTCCTGGTTGCCTTTGACTATCAAATATTTCTTTGTCAAATATTTCATTGGCACTCGAAATTAAATCATGTTACTTTTATTTTATATCTGCTTTCTGTCTTTATGCAAATTGCTGTCTTACTATGAGATCACTGACAGGTCTGAGATCAAAAATATTTTGTAGTAATTCTCATCTTAACTATGTGTATAACCATAGACCTGGTTATGTGGCCATTAAACATGGGATTCACAGGAGCTATATGTAGCTGACATTGCATGAATCAAAGCCATCCAATTCCATAAGAATTCTGTTAATTTATTGAAATCTACATATGAAATTTGGACTATCTTCATATGTTTAATATCTGAAACAGTACTGAGTTGGGAGAGTATTGATGTCTTTTTAGCTGCTTGCTGGCTTTTCTCATCTTCCTTCCTTCTTTCCTTTCTTTCTTTCATCCTTCCATCCTTCTTCTCTTTTCTATTGATCACCACAAAGAGTTTCCTCACAGGCTTTCTCTTGGCCAGAAAAATCTCTGGCTGCTGTTGGACATCTGGCAGATACACAATCAAGCACCTGTGTGCCAGATATGTACAGCTGTATCGGTGACACATGATCCATCTGCAATCCATATCAAATGCTGCTGCCAGTTGCTTTATTCTGGGTGGATTGGAAGGGTGTGTGTGCATGTGTGTGGAAAGCCATAACAGAATTGTAAAAATCACATTTCCCTTCTAATTGATTTCTTCCTCTCTTTTCATCTCATCGTGTTTCTTTGTTCACATTTTGTTGATAATGTGGCAATTGTGGTACTGATAGATGTGCGAGTTCTATAAAAGCCTGTTCTATATTATGCCAAGCAGTGTATGCTCAGAATTAGTAATGAATATCTTACAAAACTATTGCTCTATGGCAGGGCAGCTGAGTTACGTTAGCCATACTCAGTTGGAAGTTTTGATTCAAGCTAGGGAAAATATCGTAGCTACTTTGGGTAGCTACTGCAGGCAAATCTGCCCTTTTGACACAGGTTATTGCAGCAAGCTGTTCTCTCCTGCATACAATTATCCAATTGCAGGAAAGATAATGAAATCAGGCTGACTAGTTTATTATTACAATATTAGTAATGTTAGCATCTAAGTCAGTAAGTGAACTGTAAACTAAAAAAACTTATCAAATAGTGCTCGTCAAGCAGTACTTAGTTCATACTTTTCCTAGATTTCATTTAGGATGATATTATATTATTGCCTGCTGTTACTTTTTTCCCTGAAATTTCAAAGATTAATAATCAACTTTCTTCTCCATTCCTAACCAGCATATCCACTGTTCCTATTTTTACTCTTCCATTGGTCCTTAATTTCTCTATTTGCTCTTCTAAAACTGTATATTATTTATTTATACATATTTTTCCTGAACTCTAGAAAGTTTGGAGCATCATTTTGGCATCAGTTATCTTTCTACTTGAAGCTTTGTTGAATATTGTCATGCAGAGTATAATTTACACCTACAATTGAGAAATCAATATTAGGATATTTTAATTCCAAAGATTTGTAGTTTCTGATATAAAAGTGAAAATTAATCTCACCATGATTGTACCAAAACCATTGCAATAGTACTGAAGGAAGGAAGTCAGTCACCTGAGGAATAAATATAAAAAGAGGCAAACTATTGCTCTGCTCTTGTATCAAAAATCTATATTTTATTTTATTATTTTAAACTTTTATTTTATTTTTATTGATATGAATATTTAAATCATGTTCTTTTGTTGCTTATGCAGAGAAGCATAAACCCATTAACATGAAAGACATTCCAGCCAGAGCATGAGATGGAGAAGTGAATATTAATTAAAAAGATATATACAGCCAATAAAAAAGAAAAGCTATCTTTTAGTTCAACCTTCTTGCTTGCTCTCATAGCTTCTTCTCAATCAAATGATCCCCAAAGTTGTTTAACAAACATACAGAAATCCAAACTTCACACAAGTGTTTCAACTCCTGACTGTGCCCTGGGTTTTGTGCCTTTTTCTGCAGTTTGACCTTCCCGAAGCAACTTGCAATTGAATGTTCTTTCTGGCACAAGAAAACTACTTCCTGCTCCTCCCTTGCTGGCTGACTGATGGGGCCTGGTTGGTCTTCCTGTTGCCATTACGGTTTTCCTGTGAGTCAAGGCATGTAATGTCTCAGTGATCTTGGCCACTTCAGCAGAGAGTGAGTGCAATGCTTCTCTTCAAACCTCAGTTCCAGGCTATTAGTTCTAAATCCATTTATATTACAGCTGGCCAACTTATAAGGGTCCCATGATTTCATTAGTCTCTTGATCCCTTTTCAGATCCCTTATGCAATCATCTAAAAGTGTACTTACTGATGCACACTGCTGCTTTACACCACAGTGCTTTTCCCCAATATCTCGGCTGCACAAATCTGATAGAAATGATTGCTAGAGTACAAAGAGACACAGGAAAACATCCAAGACTTTGGTTCCATCTAGTGGTCATCTGGATTTTTGTAGCCCATATCTGATAGCTCCACACATGGAGTCAACCCAGTAGCTCTGGAAAAAGAAGGGGTGAAATGGACCATGTTTTGCTTGTTTTATCCTCTCTTTCATAAGAAGACAAGACAGCCTGCAAAGTCTTTGGGTTGCTTTCTCCTTCTCCTTCTCCTTTTTTTTCCTAATGAGACGATCACATTTTATATTTGTTTTGCTAGCATTTGCTTCTCTACCTCCAAAGGTTTTATTATTTCTTTATTATCTTATCAACCTATTGGAACTGTAAGGACTCAGATTTCTCACAGGATGGCACATTTTATCTCATCTCATCTGAATTTAAGAAAAGTTATCATAAAACTTCTTTGATTCTCCTTTTTAATTTCCTGGGCATATATTTGTATTGTGTATTTTGTAAAATGTAGGAGACAATTTATTGTGGGTGCTAACTGATCAGTTTTATGCATCTGTCCTATGGGTATAAAAGAAATATATAAATTCCTATGGGATTACAACTTTAAAAAAACTTTAAGCTTTTTAAAAATAGCTTTTTAAAATATTCCTTTTTTTTTTTTTTTGAGAAAAACCCTCTTTGAGAATGCAATATGGCTGCGTTGAATTTTCTTGATACTCCCATTCTTAGAATTTGATATTCAATTCAGTCAGTGGTGGGATTCAATTTTTTTTACTACCAATTCTGTGGGCGTGGCTTGGTGGGCATAGCAGGGGAAGGACACTGTAAAAATCTCCACTCAGAGGTGGTATTTATCGGTTCTCTGAATTACTCAACATTTCTGCTACCGGTTCTCCAGAACTGGTCAGAACTTGCTGAATACCACCTCTGAATTCAGTATTTCATATTTCTGTCTTTCATATGTCCTAAAGTTACGCTTATTCTGGAGCAGAGGTGTTCAAATGTTCAAAGCAATGAGATGAATTGGCAATATGTTTCCTTCTGTTAAATGAATAATTATAATTTGGTGGCTCCATTTGGAAGATCTCTGGGTATGGTACCCAATTATTTATAAGGCTACTTGCAGACTTGGAGTTGCAGGATGTGCTTGCCTGAACTTGATAATAATTTGTCATTGTACTATTGTGGATTTTTCTGGATTACTTTGCATCTTCAGATCATTGCCTGAGTTGGGTAAATGCAATATAAAATTCAAAGTAAAAGTAAATTCAGTTTCTGCTGACTTCATGGACTTTGTAGTAATTTTCATAGCAAACAGTCTGGAAATGGTTTGCCATTGCTTTCCTCTGAGATTGTTTTCCTGTCTAATTTACAGGGCTGGGCTCCCATTCAAGTACTAACCTGTTCCATCACTATTTAATTTTTTCAAAATCCGTTGCTACAACATAGCTATCAATTGCTACATTTTAATTTGGAATCTCTATCCATTGTGAATCTAAGAATTCAACTGTTTCATCTGAAACATATTGGAGTCTAAGTATTCTGTGACACATGAGCAATGCAAAACTGGTTACAACTCTACCCCCTTTTCATGATATGCTCATTCTAGTTCACCTTTGCTTACTAAACTGGATTGAACTTCTGAGCAACATCCAGAGCCACATATCCAGGGGTGGGATTCAAATTTTTAACAACCAGTTCTGTGGGCATGGCTTAAGTGGTGAGAGTGGCTTGGTGGTCATGTGACTGGGTGGACATGGCTTGGTGGACATGTTATTGGCTGGGTGTGGCCAATTCAATATCACTCACATCGAGGCACGCATCTCCTCACATGGCCTCTCATGACTGTGGGGATGCTGCAACAGGCGTAAGTGTGAAAAAGGGTCATAAGTCCCTTTTTTCAGTGCCATTGTAACTTTGAATGGTCACTCCACACAAGTAAAGTACCAGCAAATGAGGGGGAAAAAACTCCAGAGACGTTCCTGAGACAGGAAGTCTAGTCCTGCCAAGAAAGTAATAAAGGTTAACAGAGAGGCAATTTCTGTAAGCAACATCAGAATGTTTTCTTCCTGCTTTCCTTACAGAATTAGGCCAGTAATTTCTTCTAACAACTGGTTCTCCAAACTGCTTAGAATGTTAACAACCAGTTCTAGTGAATAGGTGCAAACTGGTAGAATCCCACCCCTGCACATATCTATATTCCTGGGCAACATTGGTAAGTGCCTCTCCATCCTGCTTTCTTGAAGTGAAAACACCAACCCTGAAATACCTAGGAGTGTTCGTGACAGCTGCCGCACAAGTGTATGAGCAAAGGTCTTGTTCAATCCCTAATGTTTTGACTGATGCCTGCAGTGCCGATAGAACAGCTCTCAGGTTGGTTCTTCTGCAGATCAGATACAGAATTCTGAATCATACAATCAGTTGGCCAGGAGCATACAGTAAATACTCTCAGTCTTGGACAGCTTGGCCTAAATATTCAGTGGTCCTAGTGGTGTCTTTGCACATTTTTCAGCAGGTGATGAAAAACTGACACACTACTGCTGGTTTCTATATTGTCAGCAGATTTGCATGTTTAAAATGTGATCTCAGCATTCCCTTAGGAAGAGATGTCATGCGCAAGTTCCTTTTCAGACACATATACTTTTGCAATAGGGGACATTCTAGCTTTCCCATCACCTTCTATAATGTGTAGGGTATCATTCTACAAATATCAGGTTTTCACGTAGGAAAGGAATCTCATTGTTGCGAAGATAAAATAAATAATGTTACAAATTACATTTTGGATGATTACATATAAAAAACAACTTGTTAAAACTAAATTATCCTCCAGAAGTATTGAAACAGAATCCCCATAATGTTCAGCCAACAGGGACTTGGGGAATGATAAAACATGGAGTCCAATGTACCTGGAGGACAGAAGGCTAGATAAATTTTTGAGGATAGATAGGTTCACATTTAAATTTAGGGAGAGATCAAGAAGGACTCCTTTATTTAAGTAACAGCCCAAAGCATTATTATTTAATATTGGAAGGAAAAATCTATACCTGATTTGCAGTAATGGGTTACTGTATGCATTGTGTGTCAGCACTGTATTTATGAGATAATTTTATCCTCCTCTTTTATTATCATTATTGATCACTTTCCCTCGCAGATAAATAATATACTCCTCAATGTCATCACTGAGAAAACTCATAGATTTCCTTTTATGTTGTTTGATAAAAAGAAAAACATTATGGGACACTGAATTGGAAGAACAGATTAATCATGTAATTATTTTCTTTGATTTATATTGTCAAGATGTACTATATAATTGCTTTCCTAAAAATTCCTAAATTTGTAAAATGTACTGATCCAATTCAGAGGCAATTTTATCTCCCTTTTATTCTTATTGTATGCCATTAAAAAAAAAGCAACCACATTCATTTACATTTTTTTGTATTTGCCAAGCTCTACAGATTTATCCTAAGCTCCTTGATTGTGGCCCTCTGCATGATGAAGTAACACTTTGACAGTTGATATGATCGGCTGTCAGATCAGAACTGAACACACTGTGCTGCCTTTTGGGCCAATGAGAACGGAACGAAATGCTTCTGTCTGCCTACGTTCAAATGCCAAAATGGCTTAGATCTGGAAGCTCACCAGAAAAAACATGGAACAAAAGTTCTCTATGACAGTAGTACTCCATGCTCCAAAGTATGTTTTGATGTTTATTGGCAAACAGAGCCAAACCCAACAATAACCACACTGTTTTCAGTCCTCTGAACCGACTTCATTTCTTCACATTTGTGCCAGTCAGAATTGAGCTGGACAAATTAAACAGAGAGTTGGGTTTGCTTCATTGAACTTGTTTTGTTTTGTTTTGTTTTTAAACAAAGAAACAAAAAGCTTCAGCAGTCACTCTGGTTCAAAAACAGTTGACTAAGCTATCAATTGCTTCTGGAGAATCATTGCATTGATTATCTCTGAAGTTGTTGCACCATCTGGTGGTGAAACAACAGTGCATTTCTTTTCTTTTTCTCCAGTAAGATGTTCACAAACCACACTTGTGACTGTCCCGCCTAGGTAGAAGGTAGCTTAGAACTACTGACAGAAGTCTGAGAAAAGTGTGTTAAATAAGTAAGCATTTTTCATAGACAAAAATTTAATATTCAACAGCAAAAATTATTGTTGCTGTTGTTTTAAAGAATAAATATTTGAGGGGTCCTTGGTGCTCTCTGAGCTTGCTTATTTTATTTTTTATTTATTTGTTTGTTTGTCAAACATGTACAAGACAACAAGTATAGGTATGCACATAAACATGAACAAAGGAAATAAATACAGATAAGTGGGGACAGTAAGACAGGGACAGTAGGCACGCTGATGCACTTATACACGCCCCCTTTAAGGACCTCTTAAGAATGGGGTGAGGTCCATGGTAGACAGGACCATGGACTTTGAGGTCCATGAGGTCCACGTTTGAGGTTGAAGCTATGAGGGTTTGAGGCTGTAACAATGGAGTTGGGTAGAGTGTTCCAGGCGTTGACCACTCTGTTGCTGAAATCATATTTTCTACAATCAAGTTTGAAGTGATTTACCTTAAATTGGTATTGATTGTTTGCCCATGTTTTATTGTGGTTGAAGCTGAAGAAGTCACTTACAGGCAAGAGGCTGTAGTGGACAATTTTGTGTACTATGCTTCGTTCGGACCACAGGCAGCATAGTTCCAGATTGTCCAAACCCAAAATTTCAAGCCTGGAGGCATAGGGAATTCTATTGTGAGTAGAGGAGTGGAGTGCTTTTCTTGAGAAATACCTCTGAACCCGCTCAATTGAGTTAATGTCTGATATACAGTGTGGGTTCCAGATGGACGAACTGTATTCAAGAATTGGTCTGGCAAAGGTTTTATATGCCCTAGTTAACAATTCAAAGTTACCGGAGAAGAAGCTTCACAAAATAAGGTTAACAACTCTTCATGCCTTTTTGGCAATGCTGTTACAGTGAGTTCTGGGGCTTAGATCATTTGAAATAAGTACTCCTAGGTCCTTACTGAGTAAGGGTCATCTATGAGATTGTTTCCACCTACCTAACATCATCAGTCCTAGTTTGGGTCATGAAACATCTGCAGGAAAACAAGCAAGCTCAGAGAGCACATCAACCCTGAGCTACAAATATTATCTTTTATTATGTTGGAGATTTCTTTCTTTCTCAGTTGTTCTTTGCCTTCCAAAATTACAAATAAATGCTTGCTTTTCAACATGTTTTTACATAGGTTTACTTGCCACCATTTTACTCTTTCATCAGTCACTATTATGCTCCTGCATCTAGTTATTGAACCGTGATGTTCATTATGATTCTCATCAAAATAAACTCTATAAGCCACAAGTCACTGTATCCTTAGTACTGGTTCTTTTTGATTTCAAGAGATTTTCTCAAAGGGGTAAAATAGTCAGAAGAAATATGTTAGAATTTTTTTGACCAACGTACTTCATTACAAAGTATAAGCTCTCCTCTCAGAAGAATGATTGTCCCTATAAAACTGTGTGATGTGAAGTATTCCACACAAGATTCCACAAAATCAGAGTTTCAATTGGATAATGGGGAGTCTTCATCCATGGGTGATAGATTAGCCAATTTTTTGGGGCGGGGGACTTTTGCTTATGCACTCCATTTTAACACGTGCATTTAATGAAAAATGGATAGTGGTGCAGTGGCCTAGAGGTGGAGCTCTCACTTCACAATCAGGAGGCTGTGAATGGAGGCAGATATTTCTATCTCTGGACACAATGAGACTATATCTGCTGAACAAAACTCCGCATTGGTGACAGGAAGGGCATCCGGGCAGTAAACACTCAGCCCCGTTCAGTTGCCCAGATTCCACCCCGCGGGAGATTATGGGGCCATTAAAAGCAGATGATGATTTCATGAAAAATGAATGAATCTGCTCGGTAGTTATTATTTCCAAACTGTCATTCAAAGGTTATCTTTCTCCAAATATTATGCAGATACTTTCTCCAAAGGCAGTTTTGCAATCAGTATCCATGCATAGAATGCTAATTTTACTAATACGCACAAATTTTCCCTGATATATGTTTTGTATAGAGCCCTTACCCCCCCACCCCTCTCTCTCTCGGCATCACATTTTCACATGGGAAATGGTCATCAAGTTGAAGAACTCAAGAATGAAATATAGCAAATTCCTATAATATGTCAGTTTACAACTTTTCAATTTAGCCACATCTGGAGTGTCCTTGGCAGTGCTTCATGTATCTGGTACTTATATGGACATATACCAAGAACAGCTGTTCTATGCACACTATCATTCAGAAGCTGTTCCCAGGGATGACATGACCCTGTTCATTCTTCATAAGGATCTTGCCAGCAGATTACTAAGATTATTAAGTGGGAAATATCCACCTATTGTTTCTCCAAAAGAGAAGAAGTAAAGAGGCCAAAGAACAGTCTTGCCTCCTTTTGCCTGTTAAGTGAGCACTCCAGATTCTCCTTCTATGGCACTAATTATGGTCATGGTGAAGGATTAGCACATAAAAAGCCACATTATAATTGCAGCTACTAGTATTTACTTTATTGCTGTTCTACCTCATTGATAATATTCTTCACTGACAGTTAATACCAATGCATCAAATGTTGGTAAAGTGCTTGCTATTTTTCTTACTTTGTTAAGGCAAATAGTAAAGTGTTAGTAGCCAAAATCTAGAGATCCAAAACAGTGTCTTCAGAATAATATGGGGTTCTAGAGACCTTCAGAGCATGCCATCAAATTATAATGGTTCATTAATATAAGAGAAACATTATTAAATAATACATCATCTACCTTTAATATGAATAACATTTAAATGTAAATGAAATGAATTTTATTTTGTCATGATCCATTGAATACTTTCATTACATGATTGCCTAACTGCGTTGTCTTCGTATGCAACATCTATAGAACAAAGCTGAGGCCCCAGGTTACCCTACTTTATTAGTAATGAAGCAGGCAATAAAACATACAAATGCTTCTGTCTACCAATCTTTTGATGAATTATTCAACTTGACCAAAAGAGGTCTCTCTTTCTCCACTCTTGTGCAAGCATACTTGAATTCTTTTTTTAAAAGCACATTGAAATTAATTTCAAGAACTTTATAGACCAACATTTTGGTATGGAAGACTTTACTAAATTTCTACTCCTAATCAGTTTCTTCTACCCAGTTTTTAACATTCTTTCTTTAATTTTGGGCTCCACATCACAGATATTTCCATTTAGAAGATTCTTCTGGTGTTTGTAAAGTTTGTGCTACTAGAATGGAAAATCACTTTCTGTCACCTCTTTTGGCCACTGTCTCTCAGAATTCAACCTTTCCAGTCTGTTTGATCATTCAAAATGTTCATTTAAACAAGAGTAATCTTTTATAGCAGACAATCAAAGATAATATTTGTTAAATGAAAAAATTGGACCCTTTCATACAGGCATTCATCACGTGAGAGTCATCATCCTGTTACTATCTTAGTGAAAGTTTAGTTTGAATTAAATATAGTACAAGTTTGCATACAGAATGCTCTCTCTCTCTCTCTCTCTCTCCCTCCCCCCCCCCCCCTCCCCCCCTCCCTCCGTCTCTCTCTCTCTCTCTCTCTCTCTCTCTCTGTGTAGTATCTTCCTGCATAGAAACATCACTACTAATGCTTATTTACTGGGTTCTAATATATGCTGAAATGGTTTGTCACATCAGTTTGACAGCAAGTTATTTTATGTATAAGTGAAAGCAACTGTGAAGAACAAATTCATGATGTCTTTTCTTTAACATATTGACTTTTGGCATTGCTATAATAGGTATCTTTACTATACCATAGTGAAAATATCTACCTATACCTTTTGTATAAAATTGAAAAGATGAAGTATGCTTTTTATTAAAATTTGCAAAATTCCATCAATACCCATGGGACAACTGTCCCACTGCTCTTTATTGGGGAATTACACTTTTACAACTCTAAAATTTGTTATGCCAGCACAGAAATACTCAGAAGAATAAAATAACCCCAGGGAAACAGTTGGAACCTGGCTAGGCAGTTATTTTGGAACTGTCTGGTGTATGTCTTAGGTAGGATGAGTTTGAGCTGGTTGATCTTGAGGAAATGGACCAGCCAAGAGCCTTGTAGTTGTGAGCTCTGCCACTTGTGCTCTGAACCCATGTCCTTACTCATTAGTTAAGGCCTCCCAGGAGGTAACATGTTGCTGAATCCAAGCAGTGATTAAATATCTCTTTGAGAGAGGGTGGGGATAGTACTACTTGCCTTGAAGGAGGTAGTGATGTGCTCTCCTCTTGAGAGACTATTTTTGAACCTATCTATGTAAGATAACTTTTGTTCAATATTCAACCTTTCCTTTGGGGGAAGGGTGTTGGAGAGTGGCTGGCATGCAGTTTTGGAAGGTCCTGGATAACATGGATTATCTGAATCTTTTCAGTCTGATTTCAGGCTGGGATATAGCCGTGAAACAGCATTAGTCACACATTGATTACCTATGGGGGTCCTGGGATGGGGTGATATAACTATCTAGGTTCTCCTAGATCTCTCAGCAGCTTTTGGTACCATCAATCAGGGTATCCTTTTGGACTAGCTCCTGGATTCCTAAGTCCTATTTGATGAGCAGGAGACAGCTATATATGAGAGTCTCTGCAGAGATTCATCTTGTACACCAATTTACTCTTTCCTGGACTGAAAGGTCTTTCTCAAGATCACTCATACCTTAAGTCATTGATTGCATTAATGCAATGTGCTTTACATGGGATTGCCCTTGAAGACCACTCATAACTTACACCTAGTCCAAAATGCAGCAGTGCACCCAATATTGAGTACCCATAGCTTCACTCACGTTACACCTTTATTGTGCAGGCTGTACTGGTTCCCAATTTTCTTCAGTTACAATTCAACATGCTAGTTACCACCTTTAAGCCCTATATGGTATGAGACCTGTTTATTTGCAGGACTGTTTTTCCTAAGAATAACAGAATAACAGAGTTGGAAGGGACCTTGGAGGTCTTCTAGTCCAATACCCTGCTCAGATATAGCAAACCCTATACCATTTCAGACAAATGGTTGACCAATCTTTTCTTTAAAACTGCCAGTGTTGGAGCATTCACAGCTTCTGGAGACAAGTTGTTCCCCTGTTTAATTGTTTTGTCAGGAAATTTCTCCTTAGTTCTAGGTTGCTTCTCTCTTTGATTAGTTTTCACCTAGAACTTCTGCTCATTGATTTCCATCTAGAACATCTGCCCATCCCTCTAAATCAGATAGGATGGGCATGCACCAAATTCCCTCCCTGAAATCTTGCCATCTACTAGGATATTTGAAGTGTGCCTTTCCTATGGCTGCTCCTACCTTCTAGAACACCCTCCCACTGGCAATTCAATAGGCCCCCACCCTTCTAGCTTTTTGGAAGGCCATTAAGACCTGACTTTTATTGTGGCACTGGGATAGAATTGTATAGGTAGTTAGTATGGAAGGGGCAACTGAGCCTGGAGTGAGCAACTCAAGAGGACTATTAAGACACAGCATTTTTGTTTTACAATTTTACCTTTTTTACTGTTTTATGGTTATTTTATTTCATGGTTTAATTGTTGTTCTTAGCCACCCAGACTTGCCTAAAATGTGTGGCCATATAAATCTTTAAAATAAATCAACCTCTGACAGGAAATTTTTAAGTTGTGGTAGGAGACAGAGAGAAAATATCTTTTGGAAAAATCTCAGGTGATAAAGTTTTCCCTGTAAAAACTGCAATTGGAATAAGATAAACTCCTTAAGACGTGGTGTCTATTATCAGCCTTCTTCTTCAGAGCCAAAACATCCTGTCAGTATCACAGATCTGTTTGATTAAACTGAAACTGTAGGAGCCCTCAGAACTTCTTATCAGCAGTATCTGATAATTCCTAGATGTATTTCTAAAACACATCGCATCACAATTTCACCCGCATCACAATGCAATGTGCAGATTGCTTTTATGGATATAGACAAAGTTACTGTTTCTTTCTAGTCAAGGTAAGCAGTTGACATGGGAATTTTCCATTAGGTTCACATTGTTTCCATTCCTAGGATGCTCCTTCAAGCAACCCATAATAGAGTTAGATAGCTATATAATTAGCTATATAAAGCTAAAACAGAGCAGGTAAGTACTTATTTATACCCAGTCTGGTTTAGAATCCAGAATTAATTCTTTAGAAAACTGTGTATTGGTCTGGCTAGAAATATCCTTAGCTAAGTTGTAGGAACATAGTAGTTAACTACTAAAAAAAACAATAGATATCTGTCTGAGAGCCTTATCCAAGCTGATGCCCCCAATAATTCCATATTCTTTGCTTTCATCTTTAGTGTTAAAGGACATGTATCCAGTTCTTTCTATGGACAATTCTTCCATATCCCAGAATTTGACCTTCATGTTGGAAGGTGATACAATGTCTAAGTCTTTGTAGGTCTGACAAATATATGTGTATGTATGTGTATATATATATATATATATATATAT
>BLBF01000018.1:14713489-14757311 GCA_015471245.1 Laticauda colubrina
CATACATATATATATATATATATATATATATATATATATACACTCTTTTAAGAACAATATGAGAAATCCTCTTATAAATTAAACTGGAAAAAGTGTTTCATTTGTAAGCATCTTTCTTTAATCATTTTTATTGGCAATAGTATTACCAGTTGTATAATAGAAGTGAATCAGCACAGAGAGGATTATTTTAGGACAATGAGCCTGTCCTCAGCAAGCTGACATGAGTAGTTTTGTTTCCAACATCCTTTGAACAAGCTTCTCTCTCCCCACGCTTGCTTAATTCTATCAAGAGCTAAACCTCTGGGGCAAACATGTGGAAAGAGTTCTTCTCCTCCCTCACTGACTTTCAATACTGCAACTAAACATACACAAGTTTACTCTTGATAGTCCCATTTGAATAGTAGCAACTGCAATGAAAGCAGGAGGAAAAAACATAACTCAAGATTTTGGGGCATTGCAGTTACAAAGATGGAAATCAGTATCACTATGCTGTCTTTCATATGTCTATTCAGAACTATCCCCCTTATAGCTGAGAGTTTTCTCTCAAGCAGTGCATCATAGCATTCAAACTGTGGCAACTGTTCAGCAAAATAATGTCTTATTGCAGTAGGAGTGGCAATATGCAATAGGAGATGTCTCTCTAAATCAATACTCAGTAACACCCTCTTTTCATGATATAACCAGTGAGAGATTTTGTAGTCAGAGCAATATTATGAATTTGTATTAGAAAATGAAATAAAATGGGCAAGTGAAGTTATGGCCAGATTGAAATAAATAGAGATTATAACTATAATTTGCCACCATCCAGCTGCACAAACTTCTAAACTTTCTCTTATCTAATGATTGTGTCACCTGAATATACTAACTGCTTCTACTGGAATTTGTTGTTCATCACAGTTGGAGGGTGGAATGCAGAATTAATAATCTGTATATAAAAACTGCAGTACTAAACTTTCAAATGTTATCTTTGGATTTAAGTAAATCACAATCCCTCAATTTCAAACTATAAAATGTCCCTAGAGTAGATAGCTGACATCTTCAATATACTTTCTGACACATTTTTGCCCCTATACTTAGGAATTTCTAGCATTTTAATTAAGGCATGAATAAATGTGGTATTGTAACTGTAGAATATACAGAACAGATGCAAAGTTTTAACTACATCAAGAAGACTCTGGTATAAATTCTTGATCCTTGATTTACCTAGGGAACAATGGGACCTCAGAAATTTAAAGTTAAATACTCCCTCAAGTCAAGTTTAGTTTCTAGTGACTATAAGGACAGGTCCATGACATTTTCATTTGTTGAGATTTGAAGTTGGCATATGATTGACCATTCTGATACATAGTCAAGGCCTTTTTGGAGAGTAGTAGTATTGTCTGTGGTATTGAACAGCTTTACATCATCAGCGAAGAGAACGCAGTTGCTCTTAATATGATCACAGAGGTCATTTATGTAGAGTATGAAGAGAGTTGGTCCTAAAACACTGCTTTGGGGGACACCACTGTTGACAGGTACAGAATTTGATAGGACGCTCCCAATTTTGACCATTTGTTGTCTGTTTGACAGGATGCTTCTATCTAGTTATGTAGGTGTCCAGAGATACCATAAGATTTTGGTTTTAGTAGTAGTTTGTCGTGTACCACTGAATCAAAGGCTTTACAGAAGTCTATGTAGATTCAGCCACCCTATAGAGTAAATTTTTTCCTTTGCAGTCCATTTATTCAAATTGTTGTACAATCTTTCCCAAAACTCATCTCTGATTTCTCCATTATCACCATTCTCTGAAATATAGCAATAAGATATCACCAACTAATGGATTCATATATATTCACAATAATCACAATAATAACAAATCCTATTTTGTGCCATCCATGTTAACTCTTATTTACAATAACACATCCACTTTCTTTCATGTATTCTTCAACTCCTCGACAGAAAATCAAACAACTTACATTCAGTTGTATGACATTCTTCCTCTTTTTTAATTTTCTCAAACACTGTTTATTTATGCTACTAACCATTACTTCTCTAATATTTCAAGTCACAGACTACCACATAGCATATTCATCATTATTAGATTTTTCCCATTTCCAAAATGGCTTTGAGAAGTAAGTAAGAAAGTGAAACATTAAAACATTTGTATGACCTTCTGAATAGCTTTGAAGAGCAACCTCATATGGATTGAGTTCTAACAGTTGAACCCTGAAGTAATAAGGTCACAGGTGATTGTGCACAACAACCCCTAATCCAGGAAGAGACCCAATTGACCCAAAGGGTCTGTACAAAGGTTTTCCTGGTCATGGCCAGGAAATTTGAGGGTGTAGCTTGCTGATCACGTGTCTGGGTGGGGCTTGCTGGTCATGTGACTGGGTGGGCATGGCTTGCTGGTCACATGACTGGCTGGCCACTGCTGTGTTCAAGGTGCCGGTTCCACAGGCTCATCCTATTGAGCCCCTTGCACTGCTCCGGTGCAACAGACAATTGGGTGAGCCTACGGAGCTGGCGCCTCAAACGCAGTGAACGCGGCATGTTGGGAAAGTAGAGCAAAGCCACTTGATTTTTACTGAAAGACAAAAAAGGAAGTGACTTTATTTACTCAGGGCAGAACCATAGAATTTCCTACTGCTCAGTCTCTAACTCAATAAGCTATTAGATTTATAAGTTGCCAGTGTGGCTCTTGTCATGGAATAACCAAAGCATAACTTAACCATGATGTTGACAGATAATTTATAATGTTTTTCAAATGCTTGTTTGCTATGAAGTTTCTACTGATTAAATAAAAAGCACATGAATAAGGAGTAAGGATTTTTGCTGCTTGCGTCACTGAAATTTATAACAGCACTAATTCCAATGAGACTAAGAATTATAACATGTACAAACAGGCAAAGATAACTGAGATAAGATCATAGGTGTGTTTACATACTTCATAATAATAGTAGGCTAGTATAAAACATCACTCCTCATCAAAAAATTATTTGCCATCATATTAGTGTTGATTCTTAATAACCACACAGATAAATTTTCTCTGTGATGATAAGTCTTTAACCTGGTCCTTCAGACCTTCCTAATGGTAAAACCAGAACTGCTGCAATTGAGTCCATCTATCTTGCTACCCCTGTTCTCTTCACTTTCCTTCCACCTTTGCTAACATTCTTGTCTTTTCAAGAGAACTAGGACTTCACTTAATGTGCACAGGTATGATAATTTGGGGCTGGTCATTTGGGTCTCAAATAAGGACTCACTTTTATTTTTTATAAATAACTGAAGAGGGCAAACATATGCAGTACTCCTTCATCTTCCTATTTTCCCCACAAGCCCATGAAATGGGTTGCACTGAGAGAGTGTGACTGGCCTAAGTCACCAGTTTTCATGTCTGACGTGGGAGAACTCAGTTGTCCATTTTTTTAGTTGGTGATTTAACTGTCCACAGTATTCTCAGGATTCTGTGAACATCCAAAGTTCAAAATATTCTTTTTATACTGCTTCCTTCAACTTATTTTTATCGGTGTCACAGAGGAAAAAATTCCATGAACAATTCTGATTTTTGTAAGTATGGAGATGTTATAATCGTTGAATATTTTTGAATTCTTTCATTAATGTTCAACATCCTCTCTTTGCCTAGGGTTTATATATCTGTTTTATAGTATTTACTTTTCAATGTATCTTTTCAATTATTTTTATAATTAGATGGCTCACCAGCAGGAAAAGGAGGTCTTAATCTCTCTATATAAGACCCCATTTTGAATACTTGTCCAGTTCTGGAGAGATCTTTTTTTAAAAAAAGGTATCTATAAGATTGATGAGTCCAAAAATGATGCAAGGTCTGAGAGATGAAACGCATCAGAAGAGATTGGAAGAACTGAATATGTACTGGGAAAGGGTAATATTTTTAACATTAAGCAAATCTTCAAGAAACACAGGGACATAATCTCAAACTTGACAAGAGGGAACATTCAAATGTAATGTTAAAAAATATTACTTCACAGAAAAAGTGGTGAAAGCTTGGAATCAACTTCTAGTGAAGGTAGTGGATACTGATCAGTAACTGAGCTTAAACATGCTTGGGATAAACACATATCCATCATCCAACAAAAATTAAATTCAAAGAATAAAAACCGCAAAGACCAGTAGGTCTTTCTCTGCCATCAGTTTTCTATGTTTCTATATTTTTATATTTGTTGTTTGTATATTTGTATACTGCCGAGAGTCACTTTTGATGATGGTAACTACACAAATTTGATAAATAAAAATAAACAATAATTGCAATGTATTTCTAGAATGCTGGTTCCTTTACTGCTTGTAGTTTATCCTAAAAGTATTTTTTATCATCAGTTCTAGGACTATTTGTGTTCTGTATAAAAAATAGTAGAATCCAAATAACCCATTCTGATTGGTTACAAAAAACTAATGGGGATAGGTTCAAAAGGAACCAATCCCCGAAGCCGCACAAAGGCGGCTAAATCAAATAAATGTCATTGGCTACAAGCTGGCAGACAGAAAAGTATAAAAGGGCTGTCGCGGCTTGAGCCAATGTTCCATTTTGCAACTGTACTTGAAATAAAGACTTTGTTGTTGGAACCCGGTCTACCTCGCGTTTTTCCGGACAGAACACTGGCGACGAGGATGGGATCGTCCTAAACATGAGACGGAGCACGCAGTGACAGACAATCCAGACAAAGAGCAATGGCCGGAAACAATGCGCCGCCCGCACCCTTCAACCCCAATGAAGAAGATTGGGAATCTTACGTAGACCGTTTCCAGATGTACCTAGAGAGCAATGAGATGGAGGAAATCTCAGACCAGCGAAAAAGAGCTGTCTTCTTGACACACTGTGGGCCCATGATTTTTAAAATGGCCAAGGCTTTGGCAAAGCCCCGAGATGTCAAACAATTGATGTGGACCGAGCTCCAAAGAACATTAAAGGCCCACTATGCACCAGTGGTGTTAAACCTAATAAAGCGGCACGAGTTTTATCAGAGAGACCAGAAAGAAGGCGAAACCATCACTGATTTTGTAGCCGCACTACGCCAAATAGGGGGAGCGTACGAGTTTCTTAACTTAGATGAAGCGATGCAGGATCGAGTGATATTGGGGTTAAGAGACTCAACCATACAGAGCAAGCTACTGAACAAACCCAACATATCAGTAGCCGAAGCTATTGCAGAAGCCTCGGCTGCTGAAGCCGCCAAAAAATCGGCAGATAAGATGAAACAAATGAATGCAAGCAATGATGAAAAAAGCCCGGCCAGAGGAAAAAAACAACCTCCCACAACAACTCATTATGATGACATCGAGGAAACGTCAGAATCCGAGGAGGAACACAACGAAATCCACCGCCTATACGCTAACAAGAAAGGGCACGAAAATAGAAATTGGCAGGAATGTGCTGGCTGCGGGGGAAACCATCCCCGAGCCGATTGCAGATTCCTCGATGCCATTTGCAGAGCATGCAAGAAGAGGGGGCATATCGAGAAAGTCTGCAGAAACAAAAAGAATTACAGCCCAAAGAGACAAAACGACTCCCCAGCAAAGCCTGAGCCAAAACTCTCAGAGAGAAAGTGGCAGCGAAACAGGCAAGCCACTAACCGGGAGAAAGCATACCAAACTTTCACTATCGGAAGCGCTCAGATGGAAAGCGGGAAGAAAGTAAAAATAGTTGTAAAAATCGAAGACAGCCCCTGTGAGATGGATTCTGGATCATTCCTATCCATGGTGTCATGGGACACCCTCAAAAAACTAATTCCAGACATCAAAATTAAGGAACTCCAGAGACAGGGAAACCGAATTCCTGTACTCGGCCTGGGACATTTTCGAATCGCTTACAGGCAAC
This sequence comes from Laticauda colubrina, assembly GCA_015471245.1. Lineage (NCBI taxonomy): Eukaryota > Metazoa > Chordata > Lepidosauria > Squamata > Elapidae > Laticauda > Laticauda colubrina. Next base: position 14,719,323 of record BLBF01000018.1, read on the forward strand.
ATGTCGCAGTACTACCATTAACGATAGTCGACCGAGATCGACCAAGCCTCCTGGCTATCGAATGGTTCGAACCATTGGGCATCGGGATGACCGGAGTAGACCGGGTGGCCGCAACTGACTGGGAAGAAGACCTGATCCAAGAATTCCAGGACGTCTTCGATGGCTCCCTAGGCAGGTATCGGGGAACCCCCATTTCGTTTAGTCTAGACCCACAGATAACCCCAAAAAGACTAAAGGCCAGGCGGGTTCCTTTTGCTTTAAAAGAAAAATAGAGGAACAACTAAATAAATTAATAGATCAAGGGGTTTTAGAACCGGTCAACCACGCTAAATGGGAAACACCAATTGTGACACCAATTAAGCCAGATGGGTCGGTTCGAATCTGTGGTGACTACAAGGCTACCCTAAACCACGCGTTGCAACAGAGCGCGTACCTGGTGCCAGTTGTGCAACACCTACTGCACTCTCTTGGGGGAGGAAAGGTTTTCACCAAACTTGACCTGGCACAGGCGTACCAACAGCTCCCAGTAGACCCCTTAACGGCGGAAGCACAAACAATAGTGACTCACAAAGGGGCATTCAAATGTAACAGACTCCAATTTGGAGTAAGCGTAGCCCCAGGCGTTTTCCAGAGCCTCATGGAACACCTGTTAAATGGCATAAGAGGGGTCATGCCATACTTTGACGACGTCCTAATTTCAGCCAAAGATGCAACACAGCTTAAAAAAAGACTCAAAGAGGTCCTAAATAAATTCAGAGAATCTGGCCTTAAAGTAAAGAAAGAAAAGTGCTGCCTAATGACTGATCGCGTCGAGTTTTTAGGATATTTAATTGATGGAGAGGGCATACACCCCACCGAAAAAAAAGTAAGAGCTGTAAAAGACGCACCAGAACCAAAGAATAAAACTGAGCTGCAGGCATTTTTGGGACTGATAAACTTTTATAATGTGTTCCTACCCCAAAAAGCCACAATAGCGGAACCATTGCATCGATTACTGGACAAGAAAACAATTTGGACATGGGGGCTTAGAGAAAAAAAAGCTTTCCAAGGAATAAAAGACTTATTAACATCAAACACCGTTCTTATCCAGTTTAGCAACACACTGCCATTGACGGTGACCTGCGACGCCTCGCCATTTGGAGTCGGTGCCATCCTGAGCCACCAATTGCCTGATGGGAGAGAGGCACCCGTCGCATACTATTCTAAGACCCTGTCCAAAGCCGAGCGTAATTACAGCCAGTTGGACAGAGAAGCTCTAGCAATTGTCGCCGGAGTGAAACGCTTCCACGAGTACCTATATGGAAGAACTTTTCAAATCGTAACAGACCACAAACCGCTACTAGGAATTTTGGAGGGAAACAAGCCCACACCGAATATTCTGTCCCCACGAATGACTATGTTAGGGATAACATTGTTTACCCTAACTGGTTTAGGTGAAATAATAACTATGAATCATAGTTGTGTATGTTAAAGTGTCTGCAGCTTTAACTGTGGGATAGTAATTAAGGGAGTGGTTATGAAAACACTTTAAAAGTAGCAAGACTACTGTTTGCTCTCTCTGGCTTTGATGATCCCTGATTACTGCTCGGAATCAAGACTGCATTGCTCGAACGGGAGAGACAACAAAGGACTGATTTGTAAGTTAACTGACATAGGATATTCTACATGGACTTTGCTAACTGAATATCCCTGAATGGACTGACTACATGATAAATGACTATTGGACTGATATTTGACTATGCTATGAACTTATAATGGAATAAACTATATTCTTGATAGCACAAGCGTATCTGTTATTTTTACTGTATGTTAATAAACATACAAGCTTAGCTCACTCATTTATCTGTGTGCCTATCTGACTAACGCTGCACATTCTGTTTAGCTTGTCTCCCTAACCCTGGTTGGGGAACCCAGGCTTAACAGACTAGATGGTCAGAGTTCCTAGCAGCCTACTCCTATACTCTGACACATCGCCCAGGGAAACAAATTTCCCATGCAGACGCTTTGAGCAGAGCACCATTGCCATCAACAGAGGAAGACCCGGCACCAACGATGACAGCATTACAGATAGAGACTTGTCCCGATCTACCCATATCTGCGAATGATGTCGCCAGAGCCACTGCAAAAGACCCATTGACTGCCCGCGTACTTAACTGGGTAGGTAAAGACTGGCCGGAAAACCAAAAAACTGAGAACTTTAAACCTTTCCGGACCAGACAAACTGAACTCTCAATCCAAAAAGGGTGTTTATTGTGGGGTGATCGGCTAATTATTCCTAACAAATTACAAACCAAGGTACTGGATATGCTTCACGAAGGCCACCCGGGAATAGTTAAAATGAAAAGCCTTGCTAGAAGCTATGTTTGGTGGCCGGGTATAAATAGGGACATCGAATACTGGGTAAACTCATGCAATAAATGCCAAAGAATCAGGCCATCCCCGCCAAAAGCACCCATAAGAGACTGGGAAACCCCAAGAGGCCCCTGGTCACGAATCCACATTGATTTTGCGGGTCCTACCAAGGGGCATACGTTTCTGATTGTCGTGGATGCATACTCTAATTGGCTGGAGGTAAAAATTATGCCATCTACGACAACAGAAACCGTTATAAAACAACTTGACAAACTCTTTGCAACCCATGGCCTACCGGACGTCCTAGTGTCCGACAACGGGCCACAATTAACCAGTCTCCAACTCAAGCAATACCTAGCCTCCCTAGGTATAAGACATGCCCTAACCGCGCCGGCTCACCCGGCTGCAAACGGTAGGGCAGAGAGAATGGTCAGGTTTACCAAGGAGGGTTTAGAAAAAATGGACACTGGCGATGTCCAAAATAAAATAAATCAATTACTCACACTCCAACATATCACACCCAGTACTACAACCAACAAAACCCCAGCAGAATTACTGATGGGAAGGAAACTAAGGTCGCATCTAGACAGATTGCACCCAAATTTCACACCAGAAAACCCCCCCGACTCCTCCACTTGATTCAGGACCTTTGCAATAGGCGACTTAGTTTATGCAAAAAAATTTGCCGGGGAACCATTATGGCTACCCGGACAAATCACACAGATAACAGGCCCCAAATCCTACCGACTAACGGTAGATGACGGGAGGGAATGGAAGCGGCACATAGACCAGCTTCGCTCCTGAAACATAGAACGAAATGCAAACACACAACCACACATAGAAAAACACGACGAAATTCAAACCAAAGAGGGGGGGGAAATGCAAGAAATCAATAAAGAACCGTTTAAATTAAACTCCAAAAACAATAACAATCAAAAAGAGCAAATAAAAGACTCACTGTTTGAAGAAAGTTGCGAGAAGAGTCCATCCAAAGGGGCCAGCCAGGCCAGCTCGACCTGCCCGGAGGAAACGGGAGGGAGCGGCAAAACCACCGGCCTAAGAAACTCAGGAGGTAGTAAAATGGCTGACTCACCCTTCCAGACGGTTCCATGGAGAAGGACAGAAGACACAGCAACCCCATCCGAACCGGTCGAAGTGTCCAAAAATAATGAACCACGCAAGTCCAGTCAAGAGAAGCCCCACCTACCTGCGCCACTACGTCACCACGTAGGACTGAACTAAGAGGGGAGGGGTGTTCTGTATAAAAATAGTAGAATCCAAATAACCCATTCTGATTGGTTACAAAAAACTAATGGGGATAGGTTCAAAAAGAACCAATCCCCGAAGCTGCACAAAGGCGGCTAAATCAAATAAATGTCATTGGCTACAAGCCGGCAGACAGAAAAGTATAAAAGGGCTGTCGCGGCTTGAGCTAATGTTCCGTTTTGCAACTGTACTTGAAATAAAGACTTTGTTGTTGGAACCCGGTCTACCTCGCGTTTTTCCGGACAGAACAATTTGCTGTATCTTTTGTCATTAACTTGGTTGTTTTATTTAATCTTGATCCCATTTTTTTTCACTGTGCTACCTGACTTCCATTACTAGAGCTAGAAGATCCTTTGCATATTCAGCTATTAGAGCTGTGTCATTTGCACAGCATAGGTTCCTGATGTTTCTTCCTCCAATTTTAAAACCATCTCATCTTTTAATCCAGCTTCCCCCAATAAATATTCAACATATAAATGAGAGTATTCAGCCTTATTTCACGACCTGAAACTAATCTGTTTTATCATACTCTGTTCATACTGTGGCTTCTGACTGATTATACCATTGAGTAAAGCCAATGAGATGTTCTCATTCTAAGAATGTTCCACAACTTGACCTGATCAGCGCCTCCATCAAGGTACAGATGCTGTTGTATTTATAAATCTGGGAATTGTAGTAGCTTTGTATGATAATGAGATTATCTTTATTACTTTATTACCACAAACAAGGATGTGGGTACTTTGGAGGTAAATGCCTCGGGTGGTAATTCAGGACTTATAATTGAGTCTCCATCTATATCAGTCACTGTTTCAGTGTGTTCTTCTGAGTGTTATCAGGAACAATCTCCAATGTAATAAAGAGGTCCTATTGCTGCTGCTGTTATTTTAAGCTTCTTGTTTTCCACTTATACTCCTCTCTGTTGTTTCTTTTAATTCAGTTTGTCCAATGGGAAATTATGTTTCAGTATAGATTTCTCATCTTATTTCAGTTGCTTGTCACAAATTAGGTCTGAGAAAATCCAATTAGAATGTACAGTACAGCTCAGTATTGTATTGTTGGCATTTGATTCATTGTGCAATGCATTGTGCTATAATATGGAAGAGCTTTGATTCAGTGTAATGTTTTTTTCCAGACATTTGTGCAATAGATTTATAGCTGGATGATCATTATGAGCGTAACATTATGGGTATGTTTGAGCACAATGCCTAGCATTATAAATTGCTTCTATGGAAGCTTATTTGCCGGGTTTTATTCCCACTGCCATACCCCTCCCAATTTGTAGTAAAATGTTCAGAAATTATAATGGGTGGTCAAATTTGGCAGAAATCTATAACAATTAACCAGTCTAAAAATATCATAGCTGTGACAGTTCTTGTGGACTTGAGGCATGCCAACTATTTGAATGTGCTTGCTTCACTTGGTTAGGCCTTGTGCATAAGTGGTGTGACCATAATATGTAATATTATGTTTAAAGAACTCAGATTTGTTGCATTGTACTCAAATGCCAAGTCATCCAATTGCTGCAGTGCTCTCTTGAAGTTTCCAAGATATACTTCATCATATTCTCCAATGCCAATAATGTAAAGTATATCACACTAGGACACAGCCACCTCTCTAATACTTGTGGAGATAGTACTCCAAAATGAGGGGTCCCTGGTGTTCTCTGAGCTTGTTTTTTTTCTTGAAAACATTTCATTATCTAAACTAGCTAACATCTCCTAGCATCCGTGACATTATCTAGTTTAGGTAATGAAACATCTGCAAGAAAACAACCAAGCTCAGAGATATTTCAACCACAAATATTCTCCTTCATTGGTACTACTCCAAAAAAGAAATTATAATTTGTTGTGGATATTTATATTAAGAAACACCTTGGAATTTTCCTCTGCTTCCATCTGTTAATAAGCTTTAACTATGTTGATTTTGCTGAAATATTATTCCCCAATGAGATTAGCTGTTCTAGAGGGAAAGCATAGTAACAGATTGCCATGCAATTTCATTTTCTATCTTTTTGCATATGGCATTTGTTTATAAGCCCATGCACAGATAAGCCTTTGCTAGAATTTTTAACCAAAATACAATGAAAATTGTAGGTTGGCTTATCCCTGAGTGGTGTTTTTTCATAGTATTTTGAGTAAAAGTATGAGGGTTGGTTGGCTTATCTGTGAGCGGGCTTCTACACGAGTATACATAAAAAGTATTATAAGACTGTGATTTTATATATTGAGTAAATATTGAATTAGTAGCAGTAGGTATTACAGTGGTTTTTTTTCTCCAGGAATTCTCATGGCAGGACAAGTTGCAGCAATAAAATTACGACAGTTTATAGATCCAGCACCAGAGACCATTCCAGGGTAAAGTATAAAAAAACAAACAATCCCTCAAGGTTGATCCAAGATCTCAGAATGATTATTTTGAGGTTGTTTAAGTCACCATACTAAACATTAAACTAATTACAATGAAGCAATCTAATTACAAATCTCAAATGACTAACTTTTTTATGCATCACAGATGAAATGGATACAGTAGGGTTAAAAATCTACTTCAGAATATTTTTAATGTGCTGAAAATATTTCACAAACATGATCATATTTGTATTGTGACATGCATCAGAATGGCCTAATAATCAGTCAAAATAATTGTTTTAGACTGGTGAGCACATTTGAAATTCTAAAAGCCTGCCAGAGGGAGTAAAAATTGTTCACTGGTGCCTCTTCTCCAGCTTTCCTATTCACCAGCTTACTTTGCTCTTTTCTTTTCCTGAGTAGAAAGAAAAATTTTCATTATTTTTATTGGTCAAGAACAGGATTTGGAATGGAAGCCCATATACACTTTATACAGATAGTCCTCGACTTACATCAGTTCATTTAGTGACCATTTAAAGTTACAAGAGCAGTTTAAAAAAATGACTAACAGCTGTTTTTCACACTTATGTGGCAGTATCCCCCTGGTCATGTGATCAAAATTCAGACACTTGGCAACTGACTTGTATTTATGACAGTTGTGCTGTCCCAGGGTCATGTGATCACCTTTTGCAAGCAAAGTCAATGGAGAAGCCCAGTTCATTTAAAAACCACATTACTAACTTAACAATTGCAGTGGTTCACTTAACTCACTGTGGCAAGAAAGATTGTAAAGTGGGGCAAAATTTACTTAACAAATGTTTCACTTAGCAACATAAATTTGGGACTCAATTGTGGGCGTAAATCAGGGCTACCCACAGTATATATTAAAACTTGTGCTTAACTTATCATCAGTTTTGAACTTGCATTCTCCTATACAGAATTGCCCTGTGCAGTTCCAAGAAGAAGACTCTCTCATGACTTCCTATGTCCAGGAAATTTGAAAGGATGATGGGTTGATGAAGCACTGGGTGTTTCAAGTCAGGAAAGAAATTTCCTCCCTATCCCTCCTTTTCAGCAGGATTGTTACCAGGCCAGGAATTCTCTTGTTGACAGAAAAGAAGGATCTATCTCGCAATAGCAATAACACTTATGACAAATATTGCTTCATAATGCTTTACAATAAATACTAAGCAGTGTACAGAGTCAGCATATTGTCCCTAACAATCTGGGTCCTCATTTTACCGACCTCGGCAGAATGGAAAGCAGAGTCAACCTTGAACCAATTAGCATTGAACTCCTGGCAGTGGGCAGAGTTAGCCAGCAATACCACATTCTAACCACTGCTCCACCATGGCTCATTCAGAATGTATTGTTAGGTAAATTAGCTAAATATGGTTACAAGCATTTCAAGCTACAACCTGTTACTAACTTGACAACTGAAGTGATTGACTTAGCAACTGAGGCCAGAAAGGTAGTAAATGAGTAAAACTCATTTAACAAATGTCCCACTTGGCAACAGAAATTTTGGACTCAATTGTCATAAGTCGAGGACTACCTGTATAATCCTATTTTGGTTAATAATGATTAAATAATATTAATTATAGTTGCAGTTTGATTTGTTATAAAAACCATTTTGCTACATGTTCTACAAAGGAAGCATAGATTACAGTATCTATCACAATTATCAGTATTAAGTGTTTTAAAATGTTGTTGATTAATACAATTTTCATTTAACTTATTAATTTGATAAACAGGTAAGCAGAACAAATTTATTTATCTAGATTGACTTTTTTTTAATCCTGCTTTTCAACTGAATATGAAGCTCTATGGACTTTGGAGCATTTTTTTAAATTTGCAAATCAAGCCAATCAAAAGTCTGTTTCTACCCAAATCACTTTAGCTAAGGAGAAAGTAGCTCTTTTCTTATTTCTTATTTTCTCTTTTCTTATGGTAGAACAGTCAGATTCAGCCAGTTTGCACTGGTTCAGGCGAACCAGCAGCAAGAATTTGGTGTGGGTTGCCGAACCGGGAGTAACTTCTGGCTGGCCATGCTCCCAACCCGGTCACCAATCGCTCGCTTGTCCCACCTGCCCGATGCTCACTCACCACGCCCACCTGATGCTTGCCTCATACAGTCACTCCTTAAGGTGTTTGTTTTTTTCTATCCCAACAGCTGTTCCTATGATCAGCTGTGCCAGGATTCCCCTTGCTTACTTACTGCTTTGTCCAGGAGGCTTCCCTGAGGCACAGGTTCCAAAATAAAGCATTGGGGGGGGGGGTTGCTGCGCGCCCCCTCCAGGCTCCGTTTTTTTCCTTCCTGAGCCTCAGGGAAGCTTCCTGGGAGCAAAAAGCCCCCCCAGGTGGATTGCCTGAGGCCCAGAAGGTCCAAAAAAAAAAGGGGGGGTACTGCAAAAATACCCCACACCCACCCAGTCACATAGCCATGCCCACCCAGGCATATCCACTAAGCCACACCCACAGAACTGGTAGTAAAAAATTTGAATCCCACCACTGTGTTACAAGCAACTAGTACAAATTGGATAGCTGAAGAATCTATCACAGATTAACTATAACTTCTCTATACAGCAACCTTACCAGTTCCACAATGGCTCCTTTAGGCATTTTCATTCTGTGTTAGTTATAGAAAAAAATAGTGCAGCTTTTGTCATTTTTTGATAATTTTATTTAATAGCTGGATGTTTAACCATTAATTTAGTAGATAATGCAAATTAGAAAAATCTACTTCAAATAGAAATGCTCATTCTTTCCTTTGTTCTATCAGAACTATTTTTCATCAGGGAAAGGATGTTATTGGTTACTTTCCTGGACAGCTGGCACGAATCTACATTGCATATCCTCCTGAAGGACAGTTAAGGTAAAAGAAATACCACCATTCTTCATTATCAATTTTAAGGACATACCTAAAACATTATACAAATTTCCTTTTCAGTTCTAATTCAGAAAATGATTGTAAAAGTAGGGAAACCCCTCCACCTCTATATGTCCTACATTCCTAAAAAGGAGTCTTTGACTTACAACTATTTGTCCAATGTTCAAAGTTACAATGGAACTGCAAAAAATGACTTACAAACTATTATCTTATTTATGATTGTTGCAGCATCCCCACAGCCATGTGATTAATATTTGGGCATTTGGTAATTAGCAAGTATTTATGATGGTTGCACCATCTGGGAGTCATGTGATCGTCATTTGAGACCTTCCCAACCAATGGCTGACAAGCAAGGTCAATGGGAAAAGCCAGATTTCATTAACAACCATACAATTCACTTAACAAATGCAGTGATTTCCTTAAAAATCATACCAAAAATTCATAAAATCAGCTGTGATTTACTTAATAATGATTTTACTTGGAAACTGAAATATTGGTTCCAAATATGGTCATAGGTGGGAATTACCTGCATTCATTTGTAAGCCATAGCACTGTTTACTGCACTGGCACCATAGTCTTCATTATCCTTAGACAAAAGTTTGAACATAGAGCTGTTCTTTTAGGTAGTCTACATTTCAGCAAATTAGACTATTTTGACAAACACTGAACTATTTATGCTTTTCATTTAGACCTTTTACAAAGTTACCATCAGCTCCCAAAAAAGAAGAAATAATATATCCACATGAGTTTGATTATTTAATTCTGCACCACTATATTCATTATCAAAGTGCAAAGATGAAGGCCCTTGACTGGTATACACAAACTACATACAAAGAAGCATTTACATTACCATGTTTCAAACCAGGTAGGTGAATTCATAACCTGCTCGCACATTTCATATGCAAACTTATATTCTGTCAGGACAGTGGAATAGAATTATCTATGATCAACAGATCCTTTCAGGAGTACACAAAATGCAGCTGAAGAAAAATATTGTTTGCAATAAGGCATGATGTGTATTGGATTTTTCAATAAAATCTTTTTCTGTATTTACTGTACTGACATATTTTACATCAGTAACTGACATATTCTGAAATTGAAAAAGTGACATGTATTTTCAAGTATAGTAGACAAGATGTATAAAATCATTAGACCAGCAAAGCATTATTACATGTAGCTGAATTAAAATTTAAAATTTATAACCTATTAACATAATCTAGCAGAAGAAACAAATAACCAAAGCCAATACTGAAGAGCATAGGGGAAAATACATTTTAAGGGAAATATGTATCTGGAGAATTTGAAATCTGCTTATATATTAATTAGTAGGTAGATCATAGAAATTTTACACATTGCTACCAAATATTGTCAAATTTGAATTTTGAGTTTTCTACATTCAGGAGCAAAAACATTTCTTCTTTTAAAATTATAGGTAGTGCAGATAATTATCGCCACAGATCAGATGCTGAAATACTGTCACTTTGGAAAAGTACGCCTGCTGTGAAGAAAGAAAGAATTAAACCTTCTTTCATGGGTTATGGATAACTTCTAACTTCTGAAATTCTTCTCTTTTTAAAGCAGCAATATGAAAAGATCCTATTAGACTTCTTCAAATGTACTAAAGATGACTGTTAACCCTTATGTAAAAGCTGTATAATTTTAAAGATGGTTAGATTTGACTGTAGAATTTTTCTAAAATTCCATTGTAAATAGCGAAAAGAAGACATATTTCAGTCTAAGAAATGTAACTTCAGCAAAATAATAGATTAAGAAGCAGCATTCTAGCCTCTCACTGTAGTAAATAGCAGTCATTGTTATAGGAAGCTTTTTATGGAAAATGTTCTATTTTGTCTCAAATAGACACAAAATTAAAAAGTAATATTCAACATCCCCCAAAAACAAAATTTTTCTCACTATTTCATAGTCACTACGTGATTATTACTACAATGTTTTTAACCATCTGTTTGGATAATTTAATAAAGAGTTTGATGAAGGCACCACACATTTTGAACATTTAAAATGTTATTGGCACCATTTATTTTTATTTATATTTTTCCAGAAATTTCTAATGCACTGAAAGGAAATAATTTAAGAACACAGAATAATTTTGCAAAATAATCAAAAGGTATTTATCCAACAATTTTCCCATTATTATCATTTTTGGGTGCCTGGTTCAGTCTTATTTTTTTCCAATCACAGAACTGCTCTAGCATACAATAGACATGAACAACAAAGATTGGCAGCTTTGTAGATTTGCAATTGTGGGCATTGTATGTATATTCTCTTCATATTATCATTGTAATTTAAGGACACGTATGATCAATTTACCAAACCATTTAGTGAAAAGAGATTTGTATTTCTATAAAATTAAGGACTGAGGAAAAAATGTCTATGCTTCACGTAACAAAGCAGTACAAATTTGTGCCATTCTTTAAACCACTTTATAAGCACTTCCATGGCAACTTAACTTAATGAAAAATGAAACTAAAAAGGGTATTGGTACTTACCTGATATGCCTGTTCTCTGTGATCTGTGATGAGCATCCAGTAGTGGGAGGTGCTTAGTCTCTGTTTGGATAGTCTGGGCTTAATTAATAGGATGCGCGCCTCCTCCTCCACGTACTCCTCCTTAGCGTCACCCAGTTTTGGCAAAGACAAAGTAATGTAACACTCGCCTTTTTTTATCTTGGATAATCGTTGGCCAAAACAGGAACCCACCAGACAGAAATTGGGTGGGGCTGAATGTTCATCGCAGCTCGCAGAGAATGGGCATATCAGGTAAGTACAAAGCCCTTTCTCCAATGAGCTGCTCTGAGCATCCAGTAGTGGGACATACCAAAGCTTGGCTTGTCCTATGGGAGGGTCTCTGTCTGGAGTGGAATCCCCCCCATGTGAACCCACTGCAAAACTCTCCTGCCGTGAGGACCTTGTTAAGGTCTCAGGTCAGGTAATGGCACACCATCAGAGGGCACAAATTCATAGCGCCCTGGATAAAACTCCGTATGCGTGGGTGGTGTGAGATAGATCTTAGACCTTTCCAGGTCATGACCGAAGCAAGGGCCGCCACCTGCCATGTCAAAGTGTTCGGTGAGAAACCCTTGTCGAGACATCCTTGAAGGAAGTCTAATATTTGTGCCACTGATGGAGAGAAGGGATCACTGTTGGATTTAACGCACCATTTATAGAAAATGTTTCAAATATGCAGTTTGTTGAAGGGTGGCAAGCCACTTGGATGGTGGTGATTACTCTGTTAGAGAGATTCTCATTTCTTAGATGTCTCCACTGAACCTCCATACAGCTAGGTGGAGCCATTGAGGGTCTGGATGTTGAAGCAGACCCTGGGTGAGCAAAACCCTGTGCAGAGGAATCCTCCAAGGTTCTTCTTTCGACAGACCCCTGAGGTCCACGAACCAAGGCCTCCTGGGTCAGTATGGGGCCACCAACAACAGCTCCACTTTTTCTTCCAAAAGTTTCTGAACCACCCTGGGAAACACTGGGAGAGGGGGAAAGGCATATAGGAGACCTGGGGGCCAAAGGCAACATGGAGCATTGATGTTCTCCGTTCCATGAACTGGCTATCTCAAGATGAACCTCGGAAGCTGCGAGTTCAGGGGAGACACAAATAGATCTATGACTGGCTGAATTTCTGTACTGCTTCCTGAAACATGCTCGGGGTGCAGATGCCACTCTGATTGACTGTGGCACTGCTCAGTCAGTCTGCCTGGATGTTTGACAGACCCGAGATGCACTCCGCCCTGATGGAGAGCAAGTTCCTTTCTGCCCAAAGGCAGAGTTTCTCCACCTCCCTCATGAGTTGTCCCTTGCCTGTTTATGTGGGCCTTTGTTGTGATGATATCGGTAGGTATGAGGATGTTCTTTTCCTGAATATGTGGAAGGAAACTGTGAAGAGTCAAATGGACTGCTCTGAGTTCCAACCAGTTTATGCTGCATAATTGTTCTACTGCTGACCAACAACCTTGAGCCGTGAGGGACTGGAAGTGAGCTCCCCATCTGAATAGGCTGGCATCTGTAGTGATGGTGAGTCTGTGGGGTTCTTTGAAAGGGCAACCTTTGTTGATGGTCAGAACAGTCCACCAGTGCAGATATCAGAACTTTCGGTGGGACAATGACACAGATCTTGGAACTGCTTCTTTCCAACTGTTGGTATGGGAGTAGATACCATTGAAGGGATTTAGCGTGGAACCGGGCCCAAGGAATAATAGAGATACAGAATATCATTTTGCCCAATAATGTAGACAAATTGGTGAGGGGGACCCGCTTAAGGGTTTTGATCTCCTGAACTAATATTCTAATGCTCTCCTGTCTCTCTGGGGATAGGAAAACTTTCCCTTGTATCTATAATGGTGCCCAGGTGAGTCAATCTAGTTGATGGAGAGAAATGACTCTTTGCCTAATTAATGAAAAACTGTGTTGTTGGAGGGTCTGTAAGGTGGTTTGAGTATCTCTTTCAGTTTGTCTGTGTGATGATGATAAAAGCAAAATGTCATCTAAATAACACTGCAGCCTAACAGATATATCCCTGAGATGGGTGGCCAAAGCTGCCAGAACCTTTGTAAATGTCCTAGGGGCAGATGACAACCCAAAGGGCAGGGTGACATATTCAAAATGGTGTTATAACAAAATCTAAGAAATTTGCTGCATGAAGGTCTAATTGGAATGTGTAGATAGGCCTCTGTTAAGTCAATGGAAGTTACAAAATTGGCCTTTCTTATGCTGAGTAGAATGGATTGTAATGTACTCATCTTAAAACATCCGATAGACCAGGGAATGAGTTGTTTTTAATTTAAAATTGCCCTCCACCCCCCACCGAACTCTTCGGAACTAGAAACAGTTGTGAATAAAAGCCTTGTCCTTGCTGATCCGGTGTCACTGGTTGGATGGCTTGGATTTCCATTAAATGATTAATAGCTGTTTCCATCAGGTTCCTTTTAACAGGGTTCCTGGAGAGAGGGCATGTCATAAAAAAGTTCAGGGGAATGGATTGAAATTCTAGAGCCAGGCTGAATCTGATGGTGTCTCTAACCCAGAAATCAGAGGTAGAGGAATCCCAGTGGTCTGCAAAAAGTTTTAGCCTTCTGCCTATAGGGCCGTAGTCCTTAGGCCTGTTTTGGGAATCAGAAACCTCTATTTCCTGCCTCACGGAAAGGTCTTTTACCTTGCCCTCCCCTTCAGCTCCTGCCTCCCAGGTCTGATCTATCCCACTGTTGGCTGTTCTTAAATCCAGAAGCTCTCTGTAATCTTGGAGAGTATTGTCCCTAGTAGAAGGGACGAAAGGAACCTCTCCAAAAGGACTGGGTATTCCTATTATCTGGTCTATGAAAAAGGAAGGGAAGAATTTTTTTCTTGCTTCTGGTCTCTATCAGAAGTTGATCAAGAGCAGTGCTGAACAAATTTGTCTCCCGAAATTGGGGAAGAGGCAAGCTTCCATTTGTGTTTAGTGTCAGCCTGCCAATGCCTGAGCCATAGCAATTGGTGAGCTGTAATCTGCGATGCCATGGCTCAACCTGAGAATTTTACTGCATTGACTGTTGCGTCTGCAGAGAATTCTGCAGCCTCTGAGTTAGTGATGTCTTGATGTGCCCTGATGTTAGAATTTGGGATAGTTTCTCTCAGATGATAGAGCCATCTGAGAGAAGATCTAGTGAAAAAAGATGCAGCCTTAGCCGCTCTTACAGTCCACAAATCTGACTGATGCGCCTTTCACAGAGCTAACTCAGCCCTTTTTTCTTCTGGCTTGAGTGCCTCCTCTGCTTCGGTGGGAATCTCAGAGGACACTAAGGCCACTACTGGGTCATCTACTTCTGGAGTATTAAGAAAGTTTGAAAATTCTGGAGCTAAATTGAAAAATTTTCTGTCATATCCTGTGGGGGCTGCAGAAGCCTATTGTTTCTGGAAGAGGTCTGAGAACATCTGCTGGACAGATATAACATCCGCTTCACTTATTGGTTGGGGGAAAATCAAATGTTCTGACTCCCCTTTTACTATTGATTGTTGAACAGAGAGGGAGGGATTATCAAGGTGAGCAGTAGTTTTTGCCTTGAATAATAGAGATTTGAATAGTTAAGGATGGAACAGACCCGTAAAGATTGGTTGATCGGGCTTGATGCCTTTGTCTAACATGCCTCTTTCTAAAGGATCTGCCTCTGACAGGACCGGGTCACTGTCGTGTATTGACCCTTCCCCAACCTGTTCCATCTGGTCCTCCGTTCTCTCTCGTCCTGTAAATTGTGTGAATGTGTATGTGGTATCATATAACACTCCCCTTGGGGAGGTACCTGATGATAATGAAGACCATCCATTCTGCATAGTGACTGTATTGTGAATCGCAGTCAGAAGGTGGAGGCTGCCTGGCCATCATGGCCTGTTATACCCCTACAGCGATGCCCCATCTAATCACTATCTCCATCCTGGCCTTCATTTTTTCAGGAACATTCTCCGGAAGGAAGTCATCTTGGTGTAGTCCTGCTGCTGTAGGGGCAAAAGCTGCCTCTGGGGCCCGTCTATCAGGTACCACTGATGAAGGCCCTGGTTGGACCAGTCCAGCTGTAGCCCTTCTGGATGGCATGGAAAGATCCAGGGGTAGTGGCAGGGTGTCTGGAACTGGAGCCGGCCTAGCCAGAGAAGAGAGCTGGGAATTTTTTTCAGCCTCCCTCATGCATTTTTTCATGTTTTTCTAACACCTTTTGGCGTCTATTGGCATCCTTTTCTGCGGCCTTAGAAGGCCCCTTAGAATGTTTTCACTTGTTTTGGGCTAGAGATGTAGCCTCAGAAGATGGCACTTTAGTATTATTTTTGCTTGCCATTATGACACTTGAGATTGCAGTAGGCCTACAGGGCTTGTGTGTGTGTGTGTGTGTGTGTGTGTGTGTGTGTGTGTGTGTCTAGATAGATAGATAGATAGATAGATAGATAGATAGATAGATAGATAGATAGATAGATAGATAGATAATGTTTTGGACCGTTGGCTCATCCAGGGGCCTGCTCCAATCGGGCAGGGAACCCTCTTATTATTCGCTCCCGTTTTTCTTTTGAATTCCAATTAATTATTACACACACACATACACACACACACACATATATATATTTCTTAAGCTTTCGCGGGTACTTACATGTATGGTATTCAGCTTTGCTTGGGTATTTTCCCACGTCATCATAGTTGTGCTTTTAAAGTTGTAGCAATGTTTCGGCAGAATCTCATCTGCCATCATCAGGCTTCTGTATTGTGTTCATCTGTGAGTCAGACTTTTACAGTTGTTTCAGTTTTAAATTTGGGGCTAGTCTACTGCTGTGCCAGAATGGTTTTTTCTTCATCCTGATTGGTTGGGAGTCTTGGTCTGTGTTTATTGGTCTTGACTTTGCTGTGTTCTGCTTGATTGGTGTTTCTAATATCTCCTGTTTTGTGGCTTTTTTTTTTTTTTTGTCTTGATTGGCTGGCAACACTGTGTTCCTGTATCGGAGGCTTTTAATGCAGTTTGGCTCCAAGGAAATGCACAGCTATCATTTGCTAGGAATCTAGGTTTCATCTGGGTGCCTGGTTGGGGTGTGTTTGAGCTGGAGGTATCAGGGGGGGTCTGTTTGTGCCCAAGTGTTTGCCTGGCTTGTGGTGTGGATTTTTTGTTTGTGAGTGCAGGCTTTCAGATAATTGACAGTCTGGTGGAATCATCTCTTCTGTTCATGCTTTCAGGTCTTTTTTCAATCTTTATGGCTTCTCTGATAATTCTGTGGCTGGGGTTTTCTATAGTGGCTAGGGTTTTGATGCCATTGAAGTTGATGCTATGACCTGTGGCTTTCATGTGTTGGAGTAGTGAGGAAGTGTGTTCCAGCTTTTTTACTGCATTTGTTACTGACAGCCAACGGCTTCCACAAAAGCAAAACTACCAGCTTGATCCACAAAAACACACTGAGACATAATGGAGACCTAGAAGATAAACGGACCTATGGAACAACTGTCCTGCTCTACATAAGAGGTACTACAGACAAAATCAGTAAGATACTACATAGGCATCACATCAAGATTGCCTTCAAAACAGACAGAAAAATAGCAGCCATCCTTAGAAACCCCAAAGATAAAATTGATCTGGAAAACCAAGGCATATATGAAGTCCCCTGTGCATCATGCCCAGCCACATACATTGGACAGACCAATAGAAGAATAAGTACCTGCCTGGATGAACACAAAAATGCAGTAAAAAAGCTATCAGGTCGTTACAACACAGGAGGCTGATACACACACAGCCAATACCTCAGCCACATGTTTTTACGAAAAAGCCAGCCAATCTGCAAACCATCAACTCCATCAACCAATCAAGAATGACAACACAGCCAACCTCCCCCCCCCAGTATTTATTGAGATAGCAGCTCAGATCACACTTTGCTCGCACAAGCAGAAGCCGAAAGCACCAGCCTGAAGATGGTGAGCGGGACCTCGTTGAAACGTCGCCAAGATATTCTCAATCTTACACAGGAAAAGACCTGGACACGCCAAGACCTGCATGCATACACACACACATACACACACACACACACCTGTACACTGATATTGTTTATGATTGTGAGCCAAATATACATATATCTAAATAGAGAACACCCGTCAGGGCCAGAGTAATAGGACAATGAAGAATCTTTACTCCAAAGGGCCCTCAACTGCCTGCACAGGCGGACACAGGCCTTGGTGCTCACTGTTATGCTGCTGTATTGCAATAATGATCTGGAGGGCTACCAACTTAATCACCAATAGCAAGCCCAGGAAGAAGCAAAATGGAATAACAATTGTCCCGAGCTCCCACAGAGAGAGCCTTACAAGGGAATAAGGCCTCTCAACAGACTATAAGAATGTCACAGTCCCAAGCAGGATTTGGTATACAAAATGGCAGCAAGTTATTTTGCATGCCAAAATTCAGCAGCAACCATCGCCTCTTTCAATCAGGAGAACTGCACGATTAATTTAGAGGCAAAGAAGGGAGAATATGAATGCAAATGCCCCCTCCCTTGTAGGTGTTCTGAGATGGGAGAGAAATGCCTCAGGCAGATTTAAACTGATCACATACTCCTTAAAACAGCGCAGCAGTAAGGGCTTCGCAATGGCAAGTGGTTTTAAAATGCTTCAGACCGCCGCAAAAGCAGCTGACTGCTCCCTGTGGAGCTGAACTTCGCTCCAACGGCTATAACTGCAACAGCTATAATTGCCAAATTGCCATCGGAAGTAATTATTTTAAAGTTTGGAGAGATCCTGTTTTCAAAGGCTGTGAATCAAACCTGCTCTTTTCTTCCTGCTCTGGCCAAGGAAAAAAGCTGCCTACCCAATGAAGGCTGAGCAAAATCTGGGGGATGCTAAGGTGGAGTACATGGAGGAGTGTCCTATTAATTAAGCCCAGCCTATCTGAGCAGAGGCTAAGCACCTCCCACTACTGGATGTTCAGAGCAGCTCATTGGAGAATTGCCCTTGCATGTTTTCTGGAATGTGTGCTTATTTCACTCTGATTTTCAATGTACATTTTTCAGTTGGATGTAAGGATCATGGCCACCCTCGAATAACCCAGGACATAATTTAACAAATGACCGAAATGGTCAGGACATGTATTTTCTAATAACAACACTAATAACAGGAAAAATATTAGAACAGAGCCACTATAATTTTTCTACAATTATAAAACCAAAGCTCTAAGAGCGAATGTCTATGGAGATTCTCAATCATCCAGGTCTTGGTTGTCCCAAAGCTGCTTTTCCAAAAGGCAACTGAACTTACTGGGTTGCATTCCTTGAAAACATTTCACTTCTCATCAAAGAAGCTTTTTCAGCCCAGTTTCTTTAGAAAGCAAATGATTTTTTTTCACCCAAACATAATTGGTTAAGAATCTAAAACTTGGGACAAAATAAATGTGTAATCAGTAAAGCCCCTGTCCCACTGCACTAATGGATGCAAAGAGGATGTAAAACGGACAAAAAAGCTTGCCATCCATTGGAAAATGCGATGCATCCGTTGTGTACTCACTGTATACGTGTTTCATACGCTCTATCCCTAGAGCATCCATCCACTGAGATTTCATCCGCACAAGAAATTTTGAGCTGCACAAAACTTTGTGAGCGGATGAACTTTTCGCCGCGTACTATGTACATCCGTGGCATATACGGGCAACAAACGTTCTACGTCCGTTATTATCCATTAAATGTCCGATGTATCCTCCCTGCATCCTCTGGCCATCCCCTCAACTCACATCCGCTGCAGCTGAAAATGGAAAGAGGGAGGAAATAAAGGGTACACGGAACGTCTGCACAGCGTTAGTAGCACGGAAATAGAAAGGATGTAAGCATATGCATCTCGTATATAAAGTATTCAAAATGGACAAAACATTTGTATCTGGGATGTATCTCGGATATTTAGGATGTCTGCAGGACACCAAGCGGACAACCGATATTTCCTATAAAAAGGGGGAGGAAATCACCTGGATCTCAGTATGAGTCCAGCAGACGTGGTGTACAGACGTCTTCACCCTTGGTCTTGGTCTTCAACATCATCAATTGTTCTCCACCATGGATCATGACACAGTCCGTATGGTAGCTGCAATCATTCATCACCAGAACCAAAACCTGTTCAGACTTTCACCTTTTATACGGAAGAGAAGAAGGAGACGTCCAAGAGCTGTGTGGGTCCAAGGATGGATCATGAGAAGAATGGAGTTTGGACTCTATGACCAGTTGATGGTGGAGCTGAGGAATGAAGACCCTCGTGGATTCCATCACTTCATGAGGATGCCACCAGCCATGTTTGACAAAGTTGCAGAGCGTCTGAGACCCAGGTCGACCAAGCCAAGCACCAACTTCCGTCCCAACCTGGACCCTGGACTGAAGGTGGCACTGACTTTGCGCCACCTGGCCTCTGTAACCACATACAGAAACATGCAGTATGCATGGAGGGTTCCACACAACAGCATCAGCAAAGTGGTCAGAGAAGTGGTGCAGGCCATCATCGAAGAATACGTGGAGGAGCTCCTCAAGTGCCCCACCACTGAACAAGGCTGGAGGAAACTTGCAGAAGAGTGGTATCAGAGGTGGAACTTTCCCCACACCATTGGAGCCATATATGGGAAGCACATGGCCTGCAAAGCTCCAGCCAACTCAGGGTCCACTTATTTCAACTACGAGGGCTTCTTCAGTATCATCCTCTTTGCCAAGGCTGATACTGACTACAAGTTCATCTACATCGATGCTTCAGGCATCGGGTCAGCTTCAGATGCCCAGGTATACAACGCTAGTGACCTCAAGGATGGGCTGGAACACAACCTCATCATGGGTTTTCCAGATCCAGACCCCCTACCCAATGACACACAAGATGTGCCCTACTTCATCATTGGTGATGATGCCTTCTCCCTCAGAACCTACCTCATGAAGACGTACAGTTCAAGATACCTCACCCGTGAAGAGAGGATTTTCAACTACAGGCTGTCCAGGGCAAGACAGGTGGTGGAGAACGGCTTTGGCATCCTGGCCAACAGGTTCCAGATACTTCTCACCACCATGCAGCATGAGGAACATACTGTGAAGGAGCATCGTGGAAGCTTGCTGCATCCTGCACAATCTCATGCGCACCCGCTACCCAGTGTTGCAGAACAGATTTGTGGACCGTCAACAAGGGAATGGGGACATGGAGCCTGGTAAATGGAGGCAAGGATGAAACCTGATAGACACTGTGGATGTACAGAACCCCAACAGAGCTTCAAGTCAAGGGAAGAAGCAGCGCAACCTTCTGAGACACTGGTGCAACTCCCCAGCTGGAGCAGTGGAGTGGCAAGACAGGATGATAGATGATTAATGGATGCTTCCTTGAGCCTGTCGCATAACACTGATGAGATTGTGCCATGTATGTTGAGTGGTCCTACAATGAATAGGGCATTAATAAAGAGCTTTGTTTATTTTGAAATGTGTTGATCAATGAATAAATTTTTATTGATAAAAAAGGTCCATATGTGTGGCAGCTGGGATGGGGGACCATACAGTCCCACCATGCTTGCACTGGAGGTTTATCTATACCATAACTATCCTTATCTATCCCACAAGCATGCAAAGGCTTAACCATTTGTTAAAAGTTTTCACTAACACTTCACTAAGGTAAAAAAATGAACCAAGTGTCTTAAGCAGATAACCTTTATTAACTTTCTTAGGTAACCTTTATGACTTTATTAAATAAGCAAAATGAACCAAGTAAACTGTATTAAGTGTCTTAAGCAAAGATAAACTTTCTTAGGTAAACTTTATGACTGTATTAAATAAGCAAAACGAACCAAGTAAAGTGTCTTAAGCAAAGATAAACTTAACAAGTAACAAACTCAGTCTCTGGCACTATTCTCAGTCACTCTGAGTCATGTCCATGGTCTCAGCTGTTAAGCGGGCAGGGACTGTGGAGGTGGCTGTAGCTTGAGTGCTGGTCTGAGGCACCATTGGGGTGCTTGGCCCTGAGAGTACAACAGGGGATGGTGTGTTCAGGAAGCTCTCCGAGAGCTGACTCAGTCCTGTGAGGTTGATAGGCCCTTCATCAAGTACCTGAGATGTGAGGCACAAGACTGATGACAGATTGTCCGTTGACGGGCTTGGCTGTGGGGTGGAGGAAGGAGGAGTGTTGTGGGGCTGTCTGGTCTGCAGCTGGGTGAGGTGTGGCGTCTGTAGCGTGCAATGAACCTGGGCCTGGACTGAGGTCTGTTTTTGCTGTGGGAAGTCCTGGTAGTCGTAGCCTTGGTAGGTGAGGGGCTCTTGAAAGCCGTGGAAGGGCTGTGACATCGCCTGGGGTGGAGAAGCAGACCTGGACTGGGTAGGAGAAGCTTCAGATGGACCTTGAGGGTTGTGCAGAAGTGCTGTTATCTTCTCCTTCATCACCTGGTACTGGGCCTCGGGCAGGTCCCTCAGGGTGTGCTCATGTCGGTGATGAAGGTGTGGCGGCCCGAGGATCCTCTGTCCAAGTGGACCAGATGAGAGAGAAGTTCTGTGCTGGCATTCATTGTGTCCCTTATCTCCAACAGGACACTGTGGTTCTGGCCTCCAGTCTGCCTCTCTGCCTGTATCCTGTGGAGCTGGGGGTGGGGGTGGGTTGGTCTCTGGTGGCTGCTGCTTCTTCCTCCATTTGTGACAGGGGATCCTCCAAGTCCGCTGGAATGGGGAGTGCAGCTGTCGGGGGGGTCTCTGCCTTGGGGCCCTCTGAAGATGCCTACCTGGACAGGCTCTCTGGCTCCTGGCTGGAAGAGGACTGGCTGTCCATGGGCTGTCTGAGGGAGAGGGGTGTCAGAGGGGCTGCTCCTCGGTGGCGGATCTCACCCTCCAGGAAACTGCACTTGGCCATGACGTACATCTCCCGGTCAGTGAGCTTGACAGTGGTCTGCCAGGATTTTTTGAGGTGTAGCTTGCCATACCAGGTGTGCATGTGCTTCCACCATCCCAGGAGTACTTCTTCAGTGTACCCTAGGCTCTCTGCCTTGTCTCTCCAAGCTGCCTGCTTCTTCTTGGTGTCGCAATAGAGTCTGTGGCCCTTTCTCCACAGGTACTCATTCTCCCTCAGCCATTCCAGCACCTCCTCCTCATGGTCCTCGGAAACGGTGTACTGTTTCCTCTCTCCCTTCTCCTTCCCTTCCCTCTTCCTCCCTCTGGCAGGCCCTTGAGCAGCAGGGCTTTGAGGGCCTTGGGGCTGGTCCACCACAGCAGCAGCAGCACCAGCAGGTTCAGAGTCAGTGCCAGGGGGTGGGATGCTGGTTCTGGCCTTCTTGCCAGGGCTGGAATGAGTATGGAAGCATGGGCTTCCTCTTCTTGCCTGACTGACGAACCATGGTGTTCCTTGAAGATGTATTTGGCAGCATGTCTTTCCTCTGAATGCTGACTGCATGCATGCTGCATCCTTTTATATCCGCGGAGCTGATGCAATTCATACTCCCCGCATGCGCAGTGAACGCTTTGCATCCGATACACATCCGCGTGGCATCCGCTTTGCTTCCTATAGGCGTCCATGATGCATCCGCGTCATCTGCTACGCATCCGCCCCTTCCGCTTTGCGTCTGCTTTGCAATTCTCCCCCGGAACCCCTTCGGAGGTATCATCTGCTTCCATCCGCTGTCATCCGCTATGCTTCCTATGAACATCCGTTTAACATTCCCGCTACGTACTACCCCGTCTGTTCTTTTCCGTTGTTTATGCAAATTTTCACCACTTTTTGGAGCAGATGACAACAGATGGAGCCACCCCCAAAATTTTGCTCATCCGCTGTGTCCTTTATGCATACGTTTTGCGTCTGTCGGCCAGTGGGACCTAGCCTTAAAGTTGTTGTAGATGTTCTAAGGGATCTATATAATCTGTGATGTTGTACATGCCCCAAAAGCACTGGTGCTTCTTAAAAATACTAGCTCTTCAAGCACATACATTATCTGACAGAGCTCTAACAAATTTGATAAATCTAGATAGAGAACTTAAATGTGTGTAGAGAGCAGTAAATTAAGTCTGATTTTTTCCTTCATATCTGCAAAAATAAAATCTTAAAATTTTATAAAATGTAAAAATTCTCCAGTAACCAATATACAGTAGCATTATTCAGTCCATGCTAAATATAAGCTTAAATAACACAGATAATATGCAATGAACCCAGAAAATACAGAATAGAAAGTATCTAGAGTAAGAAAAGTAGTAATTTGCTGAGTGTTTCTATTAACAATAGGCATCAAATCTTAAAGACAGAACTAGAATATGTTAGTGTTTGTCTAGTCTAGTACCAAAACCAGATATACAAGAAGCCAACATTCCAAAATGTGGACAGAGGTAATTTTGACAGCATTACTACCAAAGCTTTGTTTAGGATCAAACACAATCCTGCTGTATGAAAAGAAATCTAAATGCAGGGCTGGGAGTTTATTTATTGACTCTTTAAGTTTCAGCAATCAGGAAAATGAATCTTTGACACACATTGGCTCAGGGTAACACTGAAGAAAAAGGCGTATGTTACAGCAGGAAAATTAACTGTTGTAAGATTTACATGCAAGAGCATCAAGGCCGGCACTTGTTTGGGTCAGAAATATTAAGAATGGTATACTTGTTTCTGAATACAAAGAAAACTTGGAAAACTTTGGTTTTCTAAAATACTTTATCTTGTCAATAACAGATGACTTAAAATTTTTGCAAGGCCATGTTTAAAAACGAGCAATCTTCTAAAAAGGCATTGTGGCACCAGGGTTCCCATCTTGTCAGGAACATCTTCAAAACTTCTAGTCACTGAAGCATATGATTTTTCTGACATAGAAAGCTTAGTCTAACAGTCTTAAGATTATTTTGATAATTTTGGAGTGCTCCTTTTTGCTGACTGTAAATTTGCTTTTATTTCAAAATAAAATTACATGTGCAAAAAAATCCGCTCTCCAAAATAAAAAGAAATAACAGCTATTACAGTGTTGAATCATGGTTATTTTACAGTTAGGATGTTCTATGTATGTTAGAGGTTTATCACGTTTCTTCATGCAATATCTATATCAGTCTAAAGCTTACTGCTAACTTTCCCAGAAAGTGAGGTGGTATTTTCATAGAAATTTTTTAAAAGCTGCTGTTTCCCCTCCATCCTCACATTTTATCAAAAGGAATTAGTATATTTTAAGAGTTCACACTCTAAGATACATTTTTCAGAACTCACAACAATGATCATGAAAATGTACATTCTGGAAAATGTACTTCAAATGACATGATTGCATATGTTGCAAATATGAACAGGACTGGAAAACTTAAGTTAAATTCCCTGATGTTAGCATCTTGTTTTTAGATACTATGCTGTAAGACAGCTATTAGATATAACCTATTAATAAAATGTCAGTTAAAAATATACATGTACATTCAATTATTGCATCCTACGTGAAGCTGTGGCTCACCCCTCCTAAAATACTGCAGGAATAAAGGTACAGAAGAATTACATAGAAACAGAGTGAAAATCAGCTTTCTTCATCTTACAAAGTAATGCCCACAGAGTAAGAAAAGGTCATGAATGGTGTTAAGGTTAAAGAATATAATTGGCTTGAAATTACTTCAATTTCCACAAGCTAGATCAATATAGACATACAATACACTCAAAAGAAAAGTCTTTAGCAAAGCACAACAAGAAACTACAGAATATATTGTCTTGAATATCTGCCAACGATGAATTCAGTTCTTTAAAAAAGTCAATTTACATAAATATTGTCTCCGATGCCTATTTACATAGGGTAGCCAAGTCATTTTGACCCATGAGGACTCTCTGTGTTAAGAAGCTAATCGGGTGATATTGAGGTCATCCTTTTTCCAGTCATCCTCTGATTGGATGTTACTGAATAGACTGGACTCGGCCAATGAAATGATGAATTGAACTGAATGATGAAACTCTGAAATGTAAAAGTATTAATAAGGGGATGGGGTGGGGAAATGAACTCCATACGAGGGTATAAGCACTTCCAATATTATCATTTATAAATTAAATTGTACTGTATACGTATCAAGCACCTCACCTAAACTATGGTTCATTATTCTTTTAATAAAAACTAAACAAAAAATTAGTTTTGTCATCATTATAAAATCACCCCTCTCTTTAATCACACACTACGTCAGCAACCATACAAGGTATAACAGCTTTAGGAGTACAAATGAAGATGTAAAACTCTGTGCAAAACTGCATTATTTTAAGCATCCAAAATGTCAGGAAGTAATACCACCAAAAGCAGGCATACAGTAGACTCAAAAACATAAACAGAAAAAAGACTTGGGGTTACATCTGGAGAAAAAGTATCAGTGGCAAATGGTGGCAGTACCTGCCACTAGAACTTTTTGCAAAGTAAGGTAAATGATACTGATCTGTCAATGTTTTATAGCAACAACTGTTTTTTTTTTCCCAGACTACCTCTAGTTGTTTTACATTGTTGTTTTACAAGATGTTTCCTCATCCAAATAATTGCTTATTGGGTTAAGACACGTGTGTCTGTGTGAATGTGTATGTGAACAAGCAGTCTTTGTGGAGTGTGCTTTCCTTTCTTCAAATTAGCCAATATCTTTAGAAGAGCTGGATCATCGACTCCCTGGATTTTCCTACTCCAATCCACTTTACTGCAAAAATAAAAACATTTTTGATCATATTTTGGAAGAAAATGTTTCTTACCAATTCAAATATATGCAAATCAATAAAGAAAGCATTATTGCTTAAACTTTCAATTACCATTCCATGAGGCACATGAAAGTTAGTCAGAAAAGCAAGTTTTTTGTGATTAATTCTCAAGAAAATCAGCTGGCTCAAAATACATCAGATATCAACATTACCACCGGCACACAGGTTTTTGCAGATTGGCACACACTTTTTAAATGTAATCAATATTTAATAGTCCTTTGATAACTTGGTCATGCCAATTTATCCATAGATAATTTATATTAGTACTTTCACTGAACTAGTTGGTCAATAGTGAATTGTGATTAGTGAATTGTGAATTGTGTGATGCCGTTTCTTAATCCTTGTTGTGGGTTTACTGATTAGGATCAAAAAATTTTCAAGGAATTCCGCAGTACTGATGTATTAGGGAATACAATTCCATTCTTTTCATATTTAGATTTTTAATTGCTCAAAATTCAAAATGAACTTTTCATTCAATCAGTTTAAATTATTATTAAATACAACAATTTCCATTTTTTTTAACAAGTATGTTATATGTTCTATTTTTGATTTCTTAGTGCTTCTTATTCATAAACCTTAAGATTTACAGAAGATGATTTGATTGCTAGAAGTAGCTAAAAACAAAAATATGAATTGTTGTACAAAGTATGATTCTCCAAGTATCCCTTCAAACATGCGTTGGGTTGCATTTACCTGGAACTCCGAGCTCCATTTCTATAAATCGAACAAAGTTTTGTGCATTTACAGGCAATTCATCAAATGTTCTTGCATTTGATATATCTTTCTTCCATCCTGGGAGGGTCTCATACTGCACCTCTACTTTATTTAAGACTTCTTGGTTTGCTGAGAAGAAAAAAGAACCAGACTAATAGAATTATATTTATGTTACCACAGTATAAGACTAATCAATTATTGTACTCAGGAATTTCTACAGCTGAAGTAACCAAATAATTAGTTATTAAGAGTCCAGAACAATTGTTTTCATCACAGAAAAACATTCTTAAAGATAAGGTTAGCGATTCAATCACTTAATTGAAGAATATAAGACCATCTTAAAATGGCAACTGAATCATTACCTTGGTAATTTACAAAATGAATAAAAGTAAACAATTGAAGTCTTATATCTATCAAAGAGGGAAAAGTTCCCTACCCAAGTAATTAATGCAGGGAACCGTATTTTCTTTATAGATGAAATATATGGAATTGTATCAACAAAACCTACTGAAGCAATGGAAGCGCATCTAGTAATAACCATAACTTTTTAGTGGAAGTAACATTGTAGAATGAACATATTTGGTACATTTAAATTTTCTTACCTGGGAAATGAGGTATGATTTTATTATCTAATCTGTAGGCAATCCCAATTTTAATTTCAGGAAATACATCCAAAATATCCAATTTGGTAAGAGCCAGTCTATTTAAAAGAAATGCTCAAATTTTAGTTATTTGTAGGCAAACATGAACTCTTGGATTTTAACTGAAATTTACCTTCTTAAAATACCATCTACTCAGTACTGACTGAATATCAAACTACATCAAATAAATTGCAGTGTTAATCACTAGAGCTGATGCACCGGTTAGGTGCCTGAAGATGTAATTGTAGTTCAATATTCTATGGTACGAATTGTACCACTGAGAAGTGACAGCTTTCTTTTTTTAAAAACTATACATAGCTACTGCTATTACTTTTCTTCAAAATATATAGAGAGTATATTTAAAAGCAATTCTTTTTGCTAGGGCAGCATATAAACAATTAAACCAAATTAAACTAAAAACCAAAGTTAAAAACAGTAATTATTTTTAAAAGAGCAGAAATGGAATAACTGCAGTAACAAATTTTGATTAAAATCAGCATGAGATACTTTTTAAAAATATTGCTATATCAAAAGACTCAAAAGTATTTAAAATATGTATTTGTTTTACTGAGGAAATAATTCCTTTTATAGGAAAGAGATTCCAGAGCAGGAGGCCACCACTGGTGGGTATCACTTTTGAAAATTTCTATAATTATATTATTAACCAAACAAGACCCATTTGAGTAGAGAACTCAATGGTATGTGGGAATGATTTGGAACAAAGGGCAACCAGATGCAACCAGAGGAACAGACAGATAAAAGGCAGCTTAGGCTGCAGCAGAAATGTGGGAGGACAGGAGGCTCAGAAGAGATTTCCCCTCACCCAACTTTTTTGAGCTATGAAGGAGACGCTGGGTGGGAAGAGACTTCAGATTTGTAAGATCCTTTTAATACAACCTTAAAGCAAAGAATTGGCTGTCACCCTAACAATTTCCTATTTAAATTCAAAACAGACAGCCCACTGTTAATGTACAGCTTACAACAGCTCATTTAGTGACCTTTCAAAGTTACAATGGCACCTGAAAAAACTGACTTATGAGAATTTTTCACATGTACAACCGTTGCAGCATCTCCATGGTCACGTGATCAAAATTCAGGTGCTTAGCAACTGACTCATATTTATAATGGTTGCAGTGTCCCAAGGCTATGTGATCACCTTTTATGACTTTCTGACAACTAAAGTCAATGGGGAAGCCAGAGTCACATAACAACTGTGTTACTAAATTAACAAGGTTAACAGCTGTAGCAACAAGGTTGTAAAATGGGCCAAATTTCACTTAATTGTCTCAGTTAGCAACATAAATTTTGGGCTCAATTGTGGTCATAAGTTGAGGATTACCTGTACTACATTTCATCATGAAATATGTAAAATTAGTATGCAAACAAAAGTCTTGCAATAATATCCATTTTTAAATCATTACTTTCTACGATAACACTCAAAAAACTGGAATTTGTTACTTGGGACTAATGATTATTTTCATCAATTACTTTTGAACAATTTACAAAACATGTAATATATAGCAGTCGATAAGAAGGCCATATGAAACCAGTATAAATTACTCACGCAGTGAATCCATTGATCATATGAGCATATCTAAGCAACACGAGATCAAGCCAGCCACATCTTCTCTTTCGCCCTGTGGTCACACCAAACTCTTTTCCTCGTGTCTGTAGCAATTCTCCAATGTCCTTAAAAAAAACAGAGTATTGATACTATCTTGGAACAATTTTATCAACTTATAAACCAAATATATTTGTAACCAAATAAAGTATATTTTACATTCTACCCAAGTTTACATATAGAAATAAAATAAAAATATAGAAGCTACCTTTGTTAATGTCAGGAAATTTAAAAATACTAGCAGAATAAGTAATTTTCTCACAAATCTATTCATGGTATTTAATGTCTATATGCTAAGAGTGACTATTGTCTTTCAAATTTAAATGGACAGCTGAATCTTGTCCAGATGGGACATTTTAATTGGGATAAGATTCTGAAAGACAAAGGTTACTCTTTTAAAGACAGCAAAGTCCATGTTCTGGATTTGAAAGAGAGGTGGAAGAGATCAGCTTTACTGAAATTGAACAGCCCTCTCTCAGCAGAGGCAGAGGGGTATAACACCACCTATCCCGTCTACAACAGCAATCTCTAGAACTGCTTTCAGCACACCTGTTTGCACTCTGATTCAGTTAACCCTGAGGGTAAAGATAAACCTCCAAGAGGCCTTAATGATTCTCAAAAAGCTAATGACTGACATTCAGAGTGCTAACGACCAGATTTAAATCCTTCCATTCCCCATTCTTTCAGCCAGAACTGAAGAAGATTCTTGGGTGAGAAGCAAAACATCTTCAAGGAACACCTCCCTGTCCCCAAGTCCAGTTGCCTTTTGAAAAGCATCTCTGGGACAACCATGACCTGGATTGATTTAAAATCTCTAGACATCTTTACTATTAGGAAAATAGCTACTAAAATCTTTACTTAATTTTATGGAAAATTATATGCATGACACTTGAGGCCATGTATATTTATTTTGACATTATACTTACATTATTTTGTTCTGTAGGAAAGGCACCAATCCCAACTCTGGTTGTATATGCTTTCACAACTCCATATACTTCACCCACATTCTGAGGGGGCATACCTAAACCAGTGCAAACACCTCCCACAGTGCAATTTGACGAGGTCACAAAAGGATATGTACCTATTAACACAGGTTAATAAAGGGTACATAAATTGTAAAATTTGTATTGTTACAACAAAAGCTCTTGAACAGTGTATAAACTGGGTCTTAGTCACTGTGCTGCTTTTTATACAAGAAACATTTCTACTGAGATATATAGCTGTAGCTCTTATTAATGTTTCATTGTAATAGCACCTATTTATTTAACAACCTTGTAGAATGGTCTATTCCAGACAAAATTTACAGCTAACTGCAAGGATATTTTTATACTTCTGCTTAATTGAGAAGTGCTTTTCACTAAAAAATTTCTTTAAGTTATGTGCATACTTAATTATGTTCCATTGTATCACCACAGTATCTATCATAAGAAAGGTATATCTATTTCTCAGCTTTTGGAATGCAGGATTTTTAAAGTATGTTTCTGCGTATAAAATTTGAAGGGGAAGACTAGTTTCACTTGAGGAAACTTACTTCAATATTTTACTGTACATTCCAAATTCTAGACAATTTTATTAAAGCATATTTTCATCTCTATCATCATTAGAATAGAAAAAAAATCACAATTTGCAATCACTTTCAATATATTCTAGTTAAAAATAAGTTTTTCGGAAGTATTTATATTACTTAGAATTTATAATACTACCAAATTAAAGAGTTCTATGGCACATTAATGATTAAGCTATAATATAAGCTTTAATGGAACAAATTATCCTGTGTGGGATAAAATCACTTATCTTCTAAGAACATGAAAAGTAACTTGAGGTATTATTTACATAGAGTAATAGTCATTTTTCAGAAGTGAACCTATTTTGATATTCATACTTACCAAAATCAATGTCTAATAATGTTGCATTTGCACCTTCCACTAAAATTTTCTTTGGAGAGCCATGCAAAGCTTCATGCATAAAATATACCCCATCCTTCACCATTGGTTTGATTCTTTCACTATAGCCCTAGACAAATAAGAGTGTTGCACAGATTAAGATTAAATTAGTACATTGTAATATGCAATAAATAGTAAAATGCAATGTAGACATATAATAATAGTCATATGTCTTATGTGCTAAATATAATAACAATAATAGTCATGTCTTCCCAACAAGATATTCTTTTGAAATTCAGAGCACTGGATTGTGCCAGTTTGGTGAAAGCTGATTTAAGTGCCCTGCTTTAAATGAAATTATGGATGCCACTGATGAGCTACTCTTTGTATGAAATAGGTATATGTATGAGTGTGACTAAATAGTAGTATTTAAAGGAAGCAAGAATGTTCTTTCTTATATTAAAAATTAAGAACATCCCCATGGGATCAAATAAAAAGTCTATATGATAATACTAATAATATTTGCCTATCAAACACTCTCAACAAAATTGCAAACAACAGGAAGGCAATTCGTCATTCTCTCCCCGACTCATAGTAAATAATATTCTGGGGTACCTTTCTTCTAAATTTGAACCCTGATTTCAATATCATACCTTATAGACATTTTTGGTCTCTTTAATAAATGTGACCTGTAATCTTTAAAGTCAATGGTCACTACCACATCCTGCAACATTACATTTTTTAAGGACTAGCTTTTTATTCATTCGTCTTTCTTAAAGAACAGTGGAATGCCTTGATTATTATCTGTTTGAATGTAGTGCTTTGTCACTTCCCAGTTATCTTCTAATACATACTGTCTCCATTAATGGAAAATTATAATGAATTATAATGATCTTATTCTAGGGTACAATCTCTCTTTGGCACTGATTGTCTTTTCATGAGGTTCTAGACTGATGTGGTTCCTGGCTCAAAACTGAAGTTACTGTTGGGTACTTATTAGTGACAGTTATGCTTCCAATTCCGGTAATTACTCCTCCTGACCATTTAGGATTATCAAACTTGAATTGAATATTTTATTTGGCCAAGTGTGATTAGATACACAAGGAAATTGTCTCCAGTACAGAAGCACTCACTGTACATGCAATGTAATAGAATAATAATATGAAAAAAGGAGCAGTAAAGAACACAATTAAGAAGGATAAATAATACAACCACACTACATGAGTTAATATACATAGATACTAGGTGTTCAGCAGAGCAATGGCATGAGGGAAAAAACTGTCCCTGTGTCTAGTTGTTTTTTGGTATACAATACTCTCTAGCGCCATCCTGAGGGAAAGAGTTGAAACAATTTATGACCAGAGGTTAGTGTTCTCCAGATACCTTCTTAGCCCTCCTTCTGATCTGCACAATATATAGGTCTTCTGTGGAAGGCAGGCTGGTTGCAATTGTTCTTTCTGCAATCTTAATTATCTATTGGAGTCTGTACCTGTCTTGTTTGGTTTCTGTATTAAACCAGGCAGTTATAGGTGTACAACTGACAGACTCAGACAGACTTTTGTCGTACCAAATTTTCTACCACTCAACTCCACTAGGTGATTCTGAGTTCTAATATTTTAAAGCATTGCATAATATAATGATAGTACAAAATCTATTCATCCATAAGACATGGATCCTAAGATTACAATCATATTTTCACAAGAAATATGAGCTTCTTCGAAGAGATAACTCAAATCAACTTGTCTAAAATGAATTCACTATAAAACAATTGAATCACTAAATACATTTGCACAGAAACATACAGTGCCTATTTTTTCAGCATTTCTGATATCTTTATACAGATATTTATTCCTGTAGTTGTTTCTTTTTTTCTTCTGAAGCCCTTTCATTAGAAGAAACATACATAGAAAAATCCATCAGCTAACAAGCCATTTCTGTGATTTTACCTTTAATCTTTTAAGTTCTCCTTCAATGTCAATCTCTAATGTAGGGTAAACAGACTTGTACTGATTGGCCAGCACTTTAAATCTAAAAAGTAAAAAAAAATATTCTATTATATGTGTAAAACATTTCCCAAAAATCTTTGATATAGACTTTGATTTTAGAAAGTGAAAAGAGAGAAAATTATAAGCGAGAAATCCAGCAAGGAGTATGAAAATCAGAATCTACAAATAGGAAAACTGATTGCCCTAGTAATTAATATTCACAGAATGTAACATTACACTATAGAAATTATTACCTTTCTGAAAATTCACTGAAGTCAGAAACTAGATCACACATTCTGAGCCCACTTCGAGCTGCTTTAGAAGAATACACTGGACCAATTCCCTTTTTTGTGGTTCCCAAGCTTTAAAACACAAAAAAATAAAAAAATACACACACATACTACACAATCTGATTGACTCTCAAAAGTGATAACTGATTTCTTGCTAATATTTTTAAAATAAAATTCATTTTGATGGTTTCTACTTGCCGCTCACAGGAGTTAAACTTGTTCTCACGTGAGCATCCAAGGTGAGGATTGTAAAAGGGCAGAATGTAGGCAAGTAGGATACAAGGCAGACAATGGCAGATTTTTGTAAACACTAATATAAATAATTTAAATGTATGTTTGTGTATGCAGGTATGTGTCCATCTGCACACAGTTTAATTATTAACTTTCTGTTGTTAAATATCATAAATATAAAAATACACATTTATTTTACGTTACTTGAAAATTTACACAAATTTTTATAACATTTCACTGAATTTTAATGGTATAATTATTAGTATGTTACAAATTGCTTTAACATAAAGCAGTGTGTAGAAGTTGCAACATTGCTAAATTTTAAGATTATTCAAATTAAAATTATGTATGCATTATCATTCAAAGTGATCAAAAAAATCTTCTTTCACGATTGTAAGCCCTACAGTATATAGAACATACATCTATATTTGTATCTATATCTATATCTTCATCTGACTCTCAAATTATTCAGCTTTTGGCCTCTAACCACAAATAAAGGAAGCAGTTTTTTAACTATAATTTG
The DNA here is from genome assembly GCA_015471245.1 of Laticauda colubrina. Classification (NCBI taxonomy): domain Eukaryota; kingdom Metazoa; phylum Chordata; class Lepidosauria; order Squamata; family Elapidae; genus Laticauda; species Laticauda colubrina. The sequence goes on from BLBF01000018.1 coordinate 14,753,224, forward strand.
AATAAACATTTAAATATAAATGTGGGTCTTTCAAACCACAATGGCTAAAATCACATATCATTCTAAGCCTAAATCAGGCAAAGCACATACTGAATTAATGTATGATCTCAGCAGCTATATACAAAAACCAGAAAGGGTTCATTATACTCTGCATCAAAATGCTGTAATATTATTCAGCTGATCTGTACCAATATTCAATAAAAGCGTAATGCACTGAGCAATGTATATTAAGCATAAAAGATTCCAATATCTGGGGTTTGCAGTTACTAAATCTTAGTTTAGACCACTGAGTCAAAGTTAATCTACACTTCAGATATTTGGGAAGGGGGGAATTCCAATCCCCCAAAACCAATCTGCTTCTGCAGTTTTAAGCATGACATCACCGGGAATCCTTATTCCAACATAGACACCTTAGTAATTAATAAATAATAATATAGTGTACTAATATAATAAGTTGGAAGCCTAACATGAATCAAATGATAAAAATATTTTTGCCAATTTGTAAGTGCAACTGGATTTTCTTTTGTTCATTATTTGATATCAATAGCTAAAAAGAATTCTATTTAAATAAAAATTATATTCTAAAACATATCAAATATTACAAACACAACTAGCCAGAGTTGTTATTATAGCATTTAGCAACGATTGAACACTCATACAAAAAATACCGCATCACCAATAATTTGATATTGCCTCTTCTTACATTGTGATAAAAAGCAGTTTTTCATATTTTTATTTTGCATCTTTAAAGGGAGTCCACCAGGATGGTGATGGTGTTTTTTTTTTAATGAACTTATCAAATATTTGAAAAAATTGTTTGGCACTGCATGGAGGAAACTAAAATCGTATTTTTATACATAATATGTATTTTTATACATATATATATATGTTTTCGTGGATACTTTCGCTTCCTATTGGTGGAGGCCGTATTGTTGGAGATACTCGGTACATGTATGGTATTCAGCTTTGTTCGGGTATTTTCCCACGTCATTAAAGTTATGCTTTTAAAGTTGGAGCAACGTTTCAGCAGAATCTCATCTGCCATCATCAGGCTTCTGTATTATGTTTGTCTGACTCACAGACGAACATAATACAGAACATACATATATATTTGGGGGTTTTTTGTTGTTTTTTTAAAGTTTTCGCGGGTACTTACATGTATGCTATTCAGCTTCCTTCAGGTATTATCCCATGTCATTGTAGTTGTGCTTTTAAAGTTGTAGCAACGTTTCGGCAGAATCTCATCTACCATCATCAGACTTCTGTACTGAGTTCGTATGTGGGTCAGGCTAAGCTATGATAGCCTGACCCACATACGAACTCAATACAGAGGCCTGATGATGGCAGATCATTTGTTTTTGGCATGACAGATAGAAACATACACAAATAAAATAACAAGCAAACAGTGCTGTCCCTTTCCTCCTTGAATACCTCATTGATGATTAATTAATGCTGCCATTTCAACACTTTGGCACAGAGTTAGACTCTCATACAATTTTATTTGATAACAGTTATTTTTCCTGATTCTGATCAAGATTTCATGATTATATGTATTAGGTTTAGTTCAGAGTCCTTAATTTCTAGAATGCACTATTCACAACAACATGTGCATTCTGATCCTGAAGGTTCAGATAGATTTTCTATTATTGATCAAGAACAAGATTTATTTACTTAACAGGTAACTGGTCTTTACAATCATGTTCTACATTAGAAAACAGCGTTTTTCTAATATATTCTTTGGGTTTTATGTAAGCCTCCAGGTTGAGGCTTAAAATTTAAAACCAAGTGTGTGTTATGATTGTACAATTTGGGTTGCCAAAAAAAATCTCATTTTTTAAACCTTTAAATTGCCTGCCTCATCAATATACAAAATAAGTAGGAATTTACAGATGTTTCAGACTTCCTACAAAAAGTTTCTGAATCATCTTGTCATCCTTAAAATATTCTGGAAGAATTGATAAAACAGATTTTCATGACATTAAAAAGAGTAAGATATTTGACAAAGCACAACATACTTTTTCCCTGCTTGCTCTTGTCTTTGTTGTTCTTGAATGCCATCAGCAGCTTGGTGGAAGTCAAATACTAAGAAATTTCAAGAGTACAAAATGAATAGATTTCTATACAAATTTAAATTTTGGAGTTCCTTATTTTCATTAACAACTAAATACTCAAAAGATCCAACAGAAAACACCAAAAGAAAAATTGTTTATAAACCATACACCTTAATTTGCCAAGACTGGAAATGTGGCAATTATAAATTATGTTGCACTATACTGCAAATAAAGTTATATTTTCAAATATTTTATAAACCCCTTCTCAAGCAGAATCTAATAATGTGACAATTGTGAACAGTCTTAGAGTTTAATTGGTGAGACTTTCCTATGCAATTTCATATACTGTACAAACATACGGAAACACAAAGAACTTTCTGAAATTAAAATTATAAAAACCCTTTCCCGGGCTGTAATGATTACTTAGTTCCAACTTTGCTCTTTAGTTCACAATCCACACCCAAATTATTCTTGCATAGCCATTTACTTGGTAAAAAAAAAATTCTGGTGCCAGTAGAAAACTTTTTAAAACCTATTTAATGAATTGGTATAGGTGAGATGCCACGTAACAGAACAAGCTTTCCAGATGGCAGATTGCTGAGTCCTTTCCCATGGTTAAACAATAAATCTGTAGCTTATCAGAAATGATAATTGTCATGGAGAAAATCTATCTATGTGATCTGTAGGATTGAAACAACCCAATGAAACATAATCATAATCAGTAATGAATGGGTAACTATGATCTTGGGACTGAGACTGTTTACAGAGTATGAGCAGGCAAATCTTTCTCATTCATTATAGTACTCACAGTACACGATAAGCAAATGATACTTTTGGAAGCCTGTATTTCCCAGAATACCAATTCTTTCTTGATTAAATTTTTATTTTTCCTGAAAACGTTCTCATTGCAACTGATTGCATGAGTGAAAGGCACTAAAGAATTACTTTTAAAATTTATCTGATGAAAAAGAGATCTACTTGAGTCGTTTTGATTAAACCACGGAATCAAAGTCAGCACTTGTTATGTGAATCTGATGCTAAGAATGATAATGCAGAAATAAGCCTGGAATAGGCAATATTCCCTGGGTGCGCAATTTAGGTGCCAAACTAACTGGACTCTGTTATCTTAAAGTATGACAAAACCCAGCATTTGATTCTACAACACTAAACTAATCTCAGAATGAAAATCTCAGTGAGATGAAGTACCGTATATACTCGCATATAAGCCGACTCTAAAACTCAAAAAAAATTATCAAATTAGGGGGTTGGCTTATATGCGCATAAATCTGATCTCACACAAACAAACTGACATGACACCACTTCTCAGATCACACAATATCATCGATATTACCATTCAGTCATACATACAGCCATAAAAATTGAGACTGCACTAAATAAAGTTAATTCCGACAAACAACTCAATTTCAATATTAATTTTAACTGTACCTCAAATAAAATACAACATAATTACGTCTAATTAAGCACATTTTTTTTACTCTGGGCACCTCCATTTTGCTTTTTCTATCACCTGATCATAACACACTGTGATTGGTTAGTCATTCACGTGACCGCTTTCCTGTTTGCGATAGTCACGTGCAACTTTGTGTCCAGTTTCTTTGCATTTGTATAAAATTCGGAAAAATATACCGTACCCATGTCTGATGTTAAAAGAAAAAGAATGTCGTATGCCGTTTCTTTTAAACTAAAAGTAGTGAAGGCCGCAGAGGAAACAAGCAACCTTGAAGCAGCAAGTGGATGAGAGCAATATTAGAAGATGGAGAAAGGATAGTACACTGGATTGCACCCCCAATTCAAAACGTACAAAAAGAGGGCCCAAAGCTGGGCAATTCCCTGAAATGGAAAAGGACATTCTTGAGTGGTTTGAGGCTCAAAGGCAGAATGGCTACAGTGTGTCTAGATTGGCCATGCGCTTACAAGCATTGCAGATGGCCAAATCTGGAAAATACCAAGGTACCTCAACCTTCACTGCTTCCCCGGGCTGGTGTACAAGGTTTTTGAAGAGAAATGGGATATCAC
>BLBF01000018.1:14788351-14856157 GCA_015471245.1 Laticauda colubrina
TCTGTCAGTTCTTCTCTTTGTCTCAATAACATGTTTTTTGTCAAAATAAGTGTAATATAAGCCTCTGACCATGTTTTGGGTGTCATCTTCTTTAACATAACTTCATTCATAACTTCTAACAATGGGATGTTCAATGATTCTTGAAATTTTTTATAGAATTCTGCCGGAAGCCCATCTGGACCTGGTGCTTTCCCATTATTTTGTCTCTTAAATGCTTCATTTAATTCCATCATTGTTATATTGCTTTCTAACATTTCTTCAGTCTCTTTGGGTATCTTCGGTAAGTTAACATTCTGTAAATACTGTTTAATTTTTTCCTCATCAATATTCTCTTGTTTATATAGTTGTCCATAGAAATCTCGAATAATTTCCTTTTTCTCCTTATTACCACAACAAACTTGACCTTGATCATCTATTAGTTTCAATATTTTTCTTGATTCCTTCTGCTTTCTCAGTTTATATGCTAGCCATCTCGGTGTTACAGCTGCGATCTCGGGGCTCTGAGATCGCAGCTGATATTTTTGCCCCTGGTCGGTCCTAACGGACCTAAACCGTCCCGTAGAGACGGGGATTGTGAAGGGCACAGTCCCAGGATCCCAGAGATATCGCAAAATCTCTGGTTTGATCCGGGAGAAGCCCTTTTGCTGGCAGCGGAAAGGCAGCCTCTAAAGCTGCTGAAGTCGGGACAGCTCCGGAAAGAAAGTGATTTAAATGAGCGTGTATCGGTTGGGTGAGAAATTCCTTTTGTATAGTAAATTGATTGAGACTTGAAAGGACATCCTGAACAAAGAAGAAATCTGTGACTTTATTTTTGTTTGACTGAAACTTGGCTGAGCGGCGTTTAAGTGATGTCAAATTGAGACTTGGATTCTTTCCTTATTTTTTTTTTCTGAGGACTTTAATGTGATTTTGTAGGTAACCGGATTGAATTTTCTCTTATATATATTTTTATGCTTCTCTTGATTTTTATTTTTATTTTTTTTTAATTTTCTTTTTAGGATAGAGGCTCCCTTTGATTATCTTTTTTTTCTTCTTGTTTGAGTTTTTAAAAAAAAAAATTTTTCCTGGCTGGGGGGGGAAAGAATAGTAAGAGATGCTGCAACACTGCCAACTAGAGGCTTGAAAATACTTTATTTGAATTGGGGAGAAAAGCACTCCTTTTCAAGGACATTTTAATGTGATAAGATAGAGGGAGAACGCAGTAAAATATTATTACAGGTGCTTTCTTGGACTCTTATCAATATTTCAACACTTGAGGCTTGGCTTTGAAGCTGCTGGAGAAGATAGTCATAATAAGAGCCTTGGATAAGGAAATAAAGTGCAGTGTACAGTGCATATATATATATATATATATATATATATATATATATATATATATATATATATACCTCTGAAATTCCTACTCACCAGATTTTTTGTTAATTTTAACTCTAGTATTTTTGCTTTTTATTTTAAAGGGAAAGCCTTAGAGCTCTTTTTTTCATGCTTCTTTGCTTCTTCCATCTACCACCTTGTTGTTGTTTTTTAAATTATTATTATTATTATTATTATTATTATTATTATTATTATTATTATTATTATTATTCTATTTTTTTTTATGGTGGATTACTTCAATTGGACTAGGGTCTAGAAGAACCTGAAGATCTTTCTTTTTCCTTTCCCCCCTTTTTTTTTCTTTGGTTTTGGGCTTTTTACTATTGGATTTTTTATTTTTATTTTTTTAGACTATATTTGGTTACTATATTAGCTGGATTGAAAGTCAAAGAGAACCTGAAGCTTTGGAAGCATTAAAATGAGCAGGAAACCAAAATCATTCGGCATTTCTGTTTCTACCTCTGCTTCCCCACCATCTGAAGGACAACATTTAATTCAGACAATGTTGAAGCAAGATAAAGAACAAGAAAAAGTAAATTTACAGACGATTATGCAAGGAATTCAAGATATTAAGATAAAAATAGATGCTATGGATCAAAGAATAGAGAAATCTGATGAAAATATTAAACAAATGATGGGGAAGTATGAGGAGAGATTCCAAAAAATTGAGGAAGAAGAAAAACAAAGAGAGGAGAAGATTGGAAATATTGACACTAGATTAACAGTGGTAGAACAAGAAAAAAATGGGATGTTGAGGTGGGAGATGGAAAGATCAGAATTTTATCTTAGATTCCAAAATATAGAAGAGGAAAAAGGAGAAAATTTGGCTGCGATAATGATAGAAATGCTAGCAGACCTTTTGGAAATTACAGAGGAAAAGATGATGGATGGAGTAGATGAGATATATCGAGTTTATACAAGATATGCGATGAGAAATAAACTACCAAAGGAAGTTCATATCAGATTTACCAAAAAATCCATCAAAACACAGATATTGCAAGTGGTAAGAGAGAAAACATTGAAATATAAAGGTAAAGAGATTGTGGTTTTAAAACAAATACCTAGAAGAGTGAGAGAGATGAGAAGAGAATACCGATTTCTGACCAAAATACTATTAGAAAATGAAGTGAACTATAGATGGCTGATACCAGAAGGACTAATCTTTACGTGGCAAGAACAGAGACATAGAATTGATTCGATTGAAAAAGCAGAACTTTTCTACGCAGAATTTTTTGGAAGAAGAAAAGAGGAGACAGAGAAAGAGGTCTCATTAATTGAGTTACAGGAGGAACAACTGGAGATTGAAAAAGAGAAAGGAGTTGTAGGTGGACAGGTAGACAGTAAAGAACAACGTGAAGTGAGAACTACGAGAGCTGTTAGACCTAAATATAAAGCATAATCATGGAAGAAAAAAAACTAATTACAATGAATATAAATGGACTTAACTCAGCTGTTAAAAGAAGAAAAACCTTTCATAAATTAGAGAAATTAAAATTTGATATAATTTGCTTACAAGAAGTTCATATTAAAAAACAACATGAGCAATTGTTAGTACAGCCAAAATTAGGGAAAATATTTACTTCTTTGATTCAATGTAAGAAAAGGGGAGTGGTTCTCTACATTAAAGAGGATATTCCAGCAAAACTGATTTACACGGATGAAGATGGAAGAGTATTAATGGTGGAAATAATGGACAATAATAAAAAAATACTCTTGATTGCAATTTATGCCCCGAATGATAAACAAGAAGAGTTTTATAAAAAACTACATATGGAAATAATTAGATTGGACTATGTTAACATAATTATGATGGGAGACTTTAATGGAATTGTGGACAATAAATTGGACTATATAACAACAACAACAAAACAAAATAGAAAGGTTCTCCCTAAATCTTTTTTTAAAATGACAGATGAATTAACTTTAAAAGATATTTGGAGGGAAAGAAACGTTAAAGCTAAACAATACACTTTTTACTCTAATAGACATTTATCATGGTCCAGATTAGATATGATTTGGATCTCAACAGAATTAATATCCACTATTCAAGAAACAAGTATTGAAATGAGTACTTGGGCAGACCATAGTCCAATGACAATTAAATGGAAGGGACAAAAAAAAAGATCGAGATGGACATTAAACAATACTATTTTAAAGGAGAAAGACTTTATACAATGGATGGAGAAGGAATTGGTTTTTTTCTTTAAAGAAAACAAAAAAGAAGATACTTCAATACAGAATGTTTGGGATACAATGAAGGCATATGCTAGAGGTTTGATAATAGATTATACAAGAAAAAAGAATATTAGGAAAAGACAAATCTCCAAGATCCTGGAAGATGAATATAAAAGACTTGAAAAAGAACTACAGAAAATACCACAGAAAAAAGATATTAAATTGAAACTAGATGTAATTAAGCATAAAATGGAATTAATAGAGAAAGAAGAATTGGCACAGAAAATTAGAAATTCTAAACAGAATTATATCCTTTAATATTTTAATGGCTGTTTCCAGATTCCTATGGGGTCCTTCCTGTAGGAGTCATAGCTGGCTCTATAGGCAAAAGGAGAAATGGAAATCCTAGGTGTTTGTCAGAGCTAATCTTGTCCACTCTGACTTGCCTAACTGTGTTGCTTATTTGGAGTCTCTTTGCTTAAGGCCCAGTCTTTCTGAATGGGTACAAAATCTCCATTTCAAAAAACCAGCCACTTCAAGCTTGGGCTGTTTTCCTGTGGAAGATAGTCTGGGGCTGTTTTCTGCCTTTTTTAAGATTTTTCTCCATTTCTCCTTTGGGGCGTGTTCTGTATGGAACTTGGTAGGCTCCAAGTTCCCTATTCTGATTGGCCGAAAAGGCCATTCGCAGTCTCACGCGCTTCTTTCCGGACGGAACACTGGCGACGAAGGTAGGATCATCGTAAAAGAGTGAGATCGAAGCACGCGGTGATCTCAACCGAGTGAGAGAGATGGCCCGTAACAACACGCCGCCTGCACCATTCAATCCTGATGAGGAGGATTGGGAGTCGTATATCGATCGCTTTTTTATGTTTTTGGAAAGCAACGAACTGCAGGAAATCTCTGACCAGAGAAAGAGGGTTGTCTTCCTTACACACTGTGGGCCAGGTGTCTTTAAAATGCAAAAGGCGCTGGCTAAACCCAGAGATGTCAAACAGATGACTTGGCCCGAGCTGAACAAAATGCTCCGAGCACACTACTCACCTGTGGTCTCCAACTTGATAAAAAGACGTGAGTTCTACAAGAGGGACCAGAAGGAAGATGAAACTGTCGGAGATTTTTTAGCAGCCCTGAGACACATTGGAGGAGCCTGCAAGTTCCAGAACATGGACGAGGCCATGAGGGACTGTGTGGTCCTCGGTTTGAAGGACACTACCCTTCAGAGCAAGCTCCTGAATAGACCAAACATAACTGTGGCCGAGGCCATTGCAGAGGCAACTGCCGCCAAAGCAGCAAAGAAGTCAGCAGCCACCATGCGCCAGATGAATGCGATCCCTGATCTGCCAAACCAAGCCAGAGAGAAGAAGGCAGAGGGAGGAAAGAAACAGCCATAGCGACAGCCCACTACGAAGATCTCGAATACCAGAGCAATACCCTGCCCTTGACGGTCACCTGTGATGCATCTCCTTTTGGAATCGGTGCCATCCTGAGCCACAAGCTACCAGATGGCAGAGAGGCACCAGTCGCTTTTTGTTCAAAGACGCTTTCCAAGTCAGAACGCAATTACAGCCAACTCGACAGAGAAGCTCTCGCAATCATCGCCGGAGTCAAAAGATTCCATGAGTACCTTTACAGTAGAACTTTTTCAATCATCACTGATCACAAGCCCCTTTTAGGAATCCTAGCAGGCAACAAGCCAACCCCGAACATTCTGTCACCTAGAATGACGAGGTGGTCTGAATTCCTCGCTGCCTACTCCTACACGCTGATTCATTGCTCCAGAAAATCCATCACACATGCCGATGCCCTAAGCCATTCCCTGCTGCCCATCACGGAGGAGGACCCAGCTCCAACCATCTCCACACTACAACTAGAGACCTGCCCAGACCTGCCACTAACCACAGCAGACATCACGAGAGCCACCGCTAAAGACCCTTTGACAGGGTGCATATTGAATTGGGTAGGTAAGGGCTGGCCGGAGGAGAACATGACTGAGACATTTAAGCCATTTCGCACCCGACAGACCGAACTGTCTATAGAAAAAGGTTGCATTTTATGGGGTGACAGGGTGGTTATGCCAAACAGTCTCCAGGAAGATGTTCTGTGCATGTTGCACGAGGGACACCCCGGCATAGTCAAAATGAAAGCCCTGGCCAGGAGCTACGTCTGGTGGCCAGGGCTGGACAAAGACATTGAACAATGGGTGGCAACATGCCATGACAGTCAAAAATCGAGGCCTACCCCCCCCCCAGGCACCAGTCAGAGAATGGGAAACTCCCCAGGGTCCGTGGTCTAGACTACATATTGACTTTGCGGGGCCGACAAAAGCAAACACCTTCCTAATAGTTGTGGATGCCTACTCGAACTGGTTTGAAGTCATCCTTATGGCTTCCACAACCACCGAGGCAGTAATGAAACAGCTAGACAAACTTTTCGCTACACATGAGCTGCTTGATGTACTGGTGTCAGATAATGGGCCCCAGTTTACAGCGTTAGCATTCGAATAGTATCTGGCTGCCCAGGGTATCCAACATGCTTTAACAGCGCCGGCCCATCCGGCTGCAAACGGCAGGGTTGAATGCATGGTTCGGTACACAAAGGAGGGCCTAGATAGAATGGACAAGAGGGACGTGCAAGACAAACTAAACCGACTACTAATTCTACAGCATATTACCCCTAGCAGCACAACCAACAAAAGCCCAGCAGAACTCCTAATGGGAAGGAAATTACGCTCCTACCTAGACAGACTGCACCCCACTTAAACCTGGGACAAACCCCTGACTCCTCCAGCAAATACCGAACATTTGAAATTGGCGACCTGGTCTATGCGAGAAACCTCACCGGGAAACCGTTGTGGCTTCCAGCCACAATTACCCAAATTACAGGCCCCCGGTCTTACCGACTACTCCTAGACGAAGGTAGAGAATGGAAGCAGCACATAGACCAGCTTCGTTCTCGCAACCTCGACCAAAAAAACACCACAGAACCAATAAAAATAAATATCGACCAAAGACAACCGAGGAGGGGGGGGGAAATACAAAATAATAAAAAAGGGAGAGACGAACCTCCCATGACAAGACAACAAACACTACAAAAAGAATATTTAACAAATCAAAAAGAGCACTCACGATTAGATGAACCCCAAATGAGAAGTCCGGGAGCAGGAGAACGAAGCGAGGCCTTCCTGGAAGGAAACAGCCAGGCCAGCTCAACCAACCCGGGCAAGCCAGGAGGGAGCGGCGGAGCCATCTCAACCGGCCTGAGAGACTCAGGCGGGAGCGGCAAGGCTGACTCACCCTTCCAGGAGGTTCCGTGGAGAAGGACCAGAGAGATAGCGATCCCGTCCGAACCACTCAAAGACCACGCCGAGACTGAGCTGTGCAGGTCAGTCAGGACTAGAAAAAGCCCCACCTACCTGTGTGACTACATGACGCACGTTGGACTAAACCAAGGGGGGAGGGGTGTTCTGTATGGAACTTGGTAGGCTCCAAGTTCCCTATTCTGATTGGCCGAAAAGGCCATTCACAGATTGGCTATTAGAGAACCAATCCGGTTAACCCGCTAAATGGTGGGAACAGTTAAAGCGGTGTCATTGGCCACAAGCCGCGGGCAAGCCGTTATAAAAAGGGCTGCTGCGGCTTGGGCTGTTGTTCCGTTACTGTTGCTTAGCGAGTTTAATAAAAGAGTTTATTGTTGGAACCCAGTCTCACGCATTCTTTCCAGATGGAACAGGGGGAATATTCTGTCCTGCCTCTTTTTAAGATTTAGAATAAAGAATATTTTAATCTGGGGAAGGGGGGCGTTCTTACAGGCAGAACTATAGTGAGTGATGTGTCCAAACAATTACCAAGATTGGAAATCTGTATTGCCAAAATGCGAAGCTATATCTTTACAAAATTCTACAAAAATCTATGCCATAATATATCATTAAATTTAATTATTCCAGGAGAAGAAAGACAGTTCCTTACATACAATGTCACATTTATATCTGTAGATAAAACTGAAACTTAAAATTTTGTAACACGATAAAAAACAACTAATCAATAATTTAAAGCTCCTTTTAAAGTTCATGTTGAAGATAGAAAAATACGTAAAATTAGAATAACTGTTCCATCTTTTTAGTTAATTGGTATATGGAATTACTGATATGAGAAGTCTGATTTCTAAAAAAAACACCAAACCTCCATAGTGAACCTCCATACTGAACTAGGGCTGAGGAGATCAGGTTCCATTACTCTCAAATGTGGAAGTTCACTTGGGTTACCAGTAGTTCCTGTCTCAGTGCACTATACCTCACAAAGCAGGGGAACAACTAGCATTATGCAGGAGGAAAAAGGGCAATGTAATGACAACAAACATTTTAAAAATTAGTAGTATATAATTCAGAGCACTCAGTCCTATAGTAGAACTACTACATTGTGGCAAGTATGAATTCAGTAGAGACCTAAGTTTATTTAATTTATCCTTTATCAATTTTTCTATTAGATTTGATATCCCACCTTTCATTCAAGAGGTCAAGGTTCCAAATATAATTGAATAATGTGAAGTGAAGATGACAATACATAATGGGAATTTGTAGACTTTTTTCTTTTTAATAAATTTTATTCAATTTTCAAAGATTAAAAACAAAATAAAACTTTATACATTGTTATCAACATCACGACATCTTTTACATTTCCTTACATTTTTCTATATATGGTTTCCTATTCCATTACCATTGCATAATTCTTTCCTTACTTTCGCTAAAATAAATATATTTCACCTTACATTTCAATCTTCTCCATAACACAAATACATATTTAGATACTTTCTCATTCTGTACCTAATTGCCATTTTAATTTCTTTTTATTCTTAAACCATTCATACCAAGTGTCCCAGGCTCTATAATATGTCGAATCTTCCTTATCTTTTAGTTTCAACATCAACCTGTCCATCTCTATACAGTCTATTATTTTCTTTATAACCATACCCTCTGATGGTTCTCTTTCCTGCTTCCAAATTGTGCATAGGAGATCCTTACAACTGTTAAGATATGTAACATATGATTATCTGTCTTTTTTTATTACATTTTTGTGTTATTATGCCTAATAAAATAGTTCTAGTTTGGATTCAGTTTTCTGATTTATAACTTCTTTTAACCACTGTTGAATTATATTCCAGTATTTCTTCACTTCTGGGCAGATCCACCATATGAATATAAGTGCCTTTTTCTTTCCTGCACTTCCAACAGCTTGGGCTTAGACTGAACATTTTTGCTAGCCTAGCGGGGGTAGGTGCCACCTGTAGAACATTTTATACAGGTTTTCCCTGTATCCGGTGGATATAGTTAATTTGTAATTTAGTCCCCACATTTTTTCCCAAAGTTCCAAGTCTATATTGTGGCCAACATTTTTCACCCATACCACCATCGTTTCTTTAACCACCTCCTCTTCCATTTTGAAATCTAATAGAAAATTATATATTCTTGAAATCATTTTTTACCATTCCTTGAAGGATCCCATCTAACTGGTGCTCTTCCATGTAAAATCCATAATGTTCTTTGTCTTTTTTGTGTCTTGCCTGAACTTGTATGTATGTCGACCAGTCTATGTTTTATGTTTTGTTGTAGTACTTCTTGTATCATTTTCAGCCTTCCTTGTTCATCTAATAAGTCTTTATAATTCCTCTTTTTTTTCTAGATCCATTGCATTTGGGTAGATTTGTGCTTCCATGGTTGACAGCCAGTATGGTATTTTAGTATAATGATTCTTTTTGATTTTGTTCCATATCTGAATTAGTGAGCCTCTGATCATGTGTCTCTGAAAGTATGAATGCTGCTTACTTTTCCCATCTCATAGAAAACTATGCCGTCCTTTCTGCAAATCGTGGACTTCTATCAACAAAATTCTTTTGTTTTCCAAGTTAATCCAATCCTTAATCCATACCATAGCTACTGCCTGGTAATTTCCCAGTCAGGGAGCCCAAAACCACCCCTTTCTCTTTTATCCTGAAATAATTTCATTTTTATTCTAGCTTTTTTCCCCGCCCAAACAAATTTGGTTACCATTTTATCTAATTTTCCGAAAAATTTTTTATCCAATTTCACCGGTACAGTTTGAAAAAGATACAGTATTTTTGGTAGCATGGACATTTTAACTGCCACAATTTTTTCCAATAGTGATAACTGTATTTTTTCCCACATTTCCAATTATTTTTTAATTTGTGTTATTAATTTATCATAATTGTCTTTTTTAATTGATGAGCATCTTGGTGTTAGCCATTTGCCTAAATATTTTACCTTTTTCACAATTTGCAATCCCAATTTTCCTTCTAATTCTTTTTTTTGTTTTTGTTTTGTTTATCCTTTAAGTGTTTGGTCAATATCTTTGTTTTATTTTTATTTATCTTAAGTCCCATGACACTGCCAAATTCCTCTATTTCCTTTATTAATTCTACTCCAGTGTCATCTGGATCTTCCAGAAAAAATACTATATCGTCAGTGAAGGCATGTACTTTATAATGTTCCTTTCTAATTGAAACCCCTTTAATTTCTTCATTTTTCCTGATATTTTCCAAAATATTTTCTAATGTAAGGATAAAGAGTAAGGGTGACAATGGAAATCCCTGCCTTACTCCCTTGTTGATCTGAAATGTTTCCATTCTGTTGCCATTTAATATTACACTAGCCATCTGAATCAAGTAAATTGCCAAAATCATATTAATAAATTTATCGCCAAATTCCATGCTTTTTAATTGCTGAATAATGAACTGCCAATTAACATTGTTGAATGCTTTTTGTACATTGAGAAGGACCATTGTCATCTACTTTCCTGGGTTTGCTTCACAATATTCTATTATATTTATCACCATTCTAGTATTGTTTTTGATCTGTTTACTCGGTCGAAATCCATTTTGGTCGCTATGTATAATCTGATTTAATATTTTTTTCAGTCTTTCTGCCATTATGGACATGAATATCTTGTAGTAATGTTTAATAGGGATAAGGGCTTGTAATTTTGAATTAGTTGATAGTCCGAATCTTTTTTTGGGATCAACTTTATATATGTCTCTTCCCACGATTTGGGTAACTTTGCTGTCATCAGTACCTCGTTATAAAGTTCTAATAATTGAGTTTCTAGTTTTTCTTGAAGTATTTTATACAACTCCCCCAGGCGACCATCTGGTCCCAGTGTCTTATTGTTTTTCTGCTTATGGATTGCTTCTTGCAGCTTTTTCTTTTCTTTTTTTTTTTTTTTTTGCATTATTTCTCTATTCATCATTTCTTTGTTATCTTCTGGGATTGTGGCTAGTCCTCTTCAAATATTGTTGAATATTTTCCTCTCGTACATCCTCCCTTCTATATAGTTCTTCAGAAAATATTTTACTGATGTGTTTTTTCTTTTCCATTTGATGTTGTAGAGTACCATCGACATCCTTCAATTGTTGGATTGATCTTTTTTCCTTTTCTTTCTTGAGTCTATAGGCTAGCCACCTTCCCAGCTTATTCGCGTGTTCAAAGTAGTTCTGTTTTATCTTCCTCACATCCTGTGTCCATTCATCGTGCACCAGCATATTCAATTTATTCCTAATCATTATCCTTTCTTTATTTGCTATTTTATTATGTGGTGGTTTTTGTAATATTCTTTTTAGTTCCTTGAATGTGTCTTGTAATTTAGTTTGTTTTCCTCCTTTTCTTTATGTCTACGTGTATTGTATGAAATTGCTAAACCCCTAATGTATGCTTTTGTAGTATTCCATATATTTTGAGTTGATGTTTGTTGTTTTTTATTTTCTTTCAAGAAATACTCTAGTTGTTTTTCCATCATCTTAACACATCCTTTTTCTTTTAAGATCTCCTGATTTAACATCTATCTTCTTTTTTTTCCAAGTTATTTTAATAGGGTTGTGATCCACCCATGTATTAATTTCAATTTGTATTTCTTTTATATTACATTCAATTTCCACATTTGTCCACAATTTATCCAATCTTGACCATGATGTATTTGATACTGAGTAGTAGGTGTATTGTTTTTGGTCTGGGTTTCTTTCTCTCCATTTATCTTTTAATCCTAATTCCTCTGCCATTTGATAAAATATTTTCAGTAGTGTTTTCCTTTTTTTTAAATCTAGACTCTTACTGTCATAATCTTTTTCTGGGTTTGCTATCGCGTCAAAGTTGCCTAACAGACATATATTCTCATATTCCTGTTCTACTAATTTTCTATATAATATATTATAGAATTTTTCTTGTTTCTCATTTGGTGCATATATAATAGTCAGTGGCATTTTCTTATAATTTATATATATATTTCTAACATTAAGATTCTACCCTCCTCATCTGCATAAACTTGTTTTGCTTGCAAGTGTTTTCTAATGTATATTGCTATCCCCCTTATTTTGTTGGGTGAAGGATATATATAAATCTCCCAATGTTGTTGATTCTAATAGTTTATTCTGATGTTTGTGTATGTGCGTTTCTTGAAGCCATATGATATCTATATTTTGTTTCTGTTATTTAGTTAATATTTTTTCCTCTTAGTTGGTAAGTTTAAATCATTAATATTAATAGAGATCAGTTTGATTTCTTCTTCCATCCTGCTCTGTATTTGTTATTTATTGGCGCCTCTTCGCTCTTGTTTCTCTGTGGTGTCTTGTTCTTATGCCTTCTCTTTTTTGTCTTTCAGTTTCTTCATGCTCTCTTTCCTCTTGTTATATTTCTCTTTCCTCCTGTTGTTGTTCTTCTTGGCTCCTAATTTACAGTTCTTCTCTGCTAATTTGGTCTTCATCAGATACAATATAGAGATCAAAAATTTCCTCACCTTTTCTATGCTATTTTAAACTTTTTGTCCTGCCACAACATTAACATTCCTTCTGGAATGAGCCATCTGAACAGGATATTATGCTTATTCAGTTGGGCGGCCATTTCTTTCTATGTTCCCTCATTCTTCTTGGGATTTGCTTTAATGTTACAATTTCTGTCCCCCTGAATACCAACATTTCTTTGTATATCTCGTCTCTTAATCATTTCTTTGAAAATCTTATATGGACCTCTTGTGGGAGTTTAAAACATCTTGTGTAATTGGTATAAATTCTGTATACCTCATCCATTTCCCTTCTAACCTCTTGGCCATCTCTTTGTAATGCTCCTGCTAGGAGGTCTGCCATTATTTTGGGTAGGTCTTCTCCCCTTTCTTCTGTTACGTTTTGAAATCTGAGAAAAAAATCAGCTTTTTAGAAATTGCCTCTTCTAATTTCCTATTCTCTCCCATTAATTTCTGTTCTATTGATTCCACTTTCTTATCTGTCCGTTCAACTTTTGTCTCCACCATTTTCATTTTATGTTCCGTCTTAGCTATTGTTGCTGAATTGTATCTATCTTTTCATCTAATTTTTGTATTTCTCCTTTCATTTCCCCCATTTCACTTTTAAAATCTTCCTGATTTTTCATCATTGTTTCTTATATTGTTACTAGTGCCACTTGAATTGACTGCATGTTTGATGCCTGACTCTGGGAATTTGTAGATTTTTTTCATTGAATCCTTTTCTAAGCATGCAATTCTATAGAACAAACATTTCACACAATGTAGTTAAATTTGCAATGTTGATTTTGAACAAATATTTTTAAAAGAAGCACAGTCTTTGTGTGTGTGTAATGTGAAGATAATGTTGATTTGTTCAAAATATTGATGCTGTTATTTTTAATTTATTTTCTAGTTGTAATGATGTATTTTAGGTGATATATCCATTCAAGACAAATTGTCAAAAATAATGAATAAAATTGTACAAGGCAGTATTTTTAGCAATAAAAATTCCTTCTGCTGAGTGATTCTGTGTGGGAAAAGTGTAGTCCAGCTGGAATACAAGGGGACTCCTGGGGTTATCCTTGCTAGCTTTCCTGGAACCTTTCCATGGAATCATTTATCTTGATTGAAAATAGAAAGAAGTTGGACTGACATTCTTTTTTGTAGCTTTCTTTACTCTCTGGAGTTCTTTTGACATTGCAGTTGGAAGTGATCAGAAAAATAACTGCTGTGAGTGAGCATCAATAGGCATAATTGTAGCCTTAAATATGGAGTAAAATTGCTTCTCTGTGTATTTGTACTGTATTCTTAATCGTGAAGGGAAGAAGAGGAAAACTGAGAAAGAGAAAACAAACACAGTGCATAAGAGGAAAATACATGCTGAGAAAATCCCCAAGGGGAAAATATGTATTTCTACATTGTTTGTATATGAGTGGGTAAAGCAGCTTTGTTGAAAATTAATTGAGGCAGGATGCTTGCTCGTCTAATAATGAGCCATGAGGATTTTGGTATTGATCCTGCTCCTTCTTATAACTGTTTTTGGCAATACAGATTTTTTCTCTTCCAGCATCTCCTGATATGAAAAATATTATGGATATAATTAATAAGAAAAAGGATAAGCACATGAATTTGGCTGAAAAAAGGCAAGGAAGCATAGCATAGCACAGCAGGATAAAAAAAGCAGGATTAGAACTTGTTTTCACAATTATTTTGTTTTATGTATTAACTGCTCAAAATAAATATAAAAATCTAAAAACTGCATGCAAAAAACTAAATGATGCCATCAGTTTGAAATCTGGTCTAATCTTGATAAATCAAAAAAAATAAATTTCTTAATTTTAAAATGTCTTTTTTGAACTTTGAGAATAGGAAATACTACTTGCCTCTTATTTGCTGAGATGAGGAGGCAAAAAGCATTGGACCCCATGATACAGGTAGTCCTCAGCTTACAACCACAATTGAGCCCAAAATTTATATTGCTACGTGAGAAATTTGTTAAGCACTGATTGACAACTTCACTTATCACATTTGTTAACTGAATCATTAGTTATAGCAATAGCACTTATACTTGTATACCGCTTTATAGTGCTTTACAGCCCTCTCTAAGCATATTGCTGAGTCAACATATTGCCCCCAACAATCTGGGTCCTCATTTTACCCACCTCAGAAGGACGGAAGGTTGAGTCAGCCTTGAGCCTGGTGGGATTTGAAGTGCCAAATTGCAGGCAGTCGACAGTCAGCAGAAGTGGCCCGTAGTACAGCACTCTAACCACTGTACCACTAAAGTTATTAAATTAGTAACATGGTGGTTAAGTGAATCTGGTTTTCCCATTGACTTTGCTTGTCAGAAGGTCATAAACTATGATCACATGACACCGGAACATTGTAACTGTCATAAATATAAGTCAGTTGTCAAGCATTTGAATGTAAATCACTTGATCATGGAGATGCTACAATGGTCATAAGCATGAAAAATGGTCATAAGTCACTTTTTTCAGTGCCATTGTAACTTTGAACAAACACTAAATGAACTGTTGTAAGTTGAGGACTACCTGTACATACTTGGCATCTAGGTCTACCATTTTGTCTGAAAGCATAAGACTTGATTTTGTTCTTTATGAAGCAAACAAGTCAAAGCAGTATAGGGGATGGGGGCTAAAGTGCTAGCTAGAAAAGCAAATTCTGAATATTCAATTTAAAAATTGCAGTTAGCCAGGACTTGGTCTTACCTGTGATGAATATTCAACAAAAAACAGGATTTATGACATTTTCCCCACAATATAAGGAAGTAGTTTTATGTGCATATGCACTATCATTCTTAACATCTGATAACTAACTGACTGGATAAGTCCCTGCAGATTTCTTGAAAATTTTTTGGAAGTGGTTTGTCCTTATCTTTTTCCTAGAGTTGAGAGAGTAACTGGCCAAGGTCATTCAGCTGGCCTGGTACTTAAGGGAGAACCAGAACTCGATCTCTCAGTTTCTAGCCTGCTGCCTTAACCATTACACCAAACAGACTCTCTAATGGTGTGGTAGCCATCTGTTTGGGCTCCGGCTCATTTGACATTTTGAGAGCATGTGGCATGTCCAGAAATACAATCCCAAGGGCAAACTAGGGCCCTAGGATCTTCTCTGCCATTCTATGGGGTATCTGTGGGGTTCAATGGCATTATAAGAGTTAAATATGATTATAGAAATCAAGGCTTTGCAACATGCCAACTTCCAATGAATGTTTTTACTAAAATAGTTTTAAAAAATCAGGTAGGACATACATAGACCCTGGCAAGAATTTAAAAAGTTATTGCCTTATCTATTGCACTTATATCTCATTGTTCTTCCTCATATCAAAACTAGAGTATATATAGTTCCCTTCCAATTTTTATTCCCACTGGTCCAAATTAGATTGTACTGTAGCAGAATGAAGCAATCAGGTTCCATATCTCCTTTTTGCTCTGTTTAAGGGCCATAAGAGATGTATCTGATGATATGACATGACCAAAATGGATGAGGTCAAAATTTTTGGTCCCTTCCTTTCTTGGCATTTTCAGGAGTTACAGTTAAGAAATACAAGATAAATATTTTGTATTTCCAATTCATCCTTAAAATTGGCTAATTTTATTTGTTGTGCTTATTGCAGAAAATGGGTATTGTATCTGCAAGGAAAACTGTTACTGAAGAGATGTCATTAGACAATTGGCCTTAATAAGGACATTTTTAATATATTGACAATATAGCCCATGCAGGAAGACTCTTCAGAATTATTTTATATGTACAGGTTGTTGTTTAGATTTGGCTTTTCTTAGGCTCTGGAAACAGCTCTAACATAATCTTTGAGACTAGAGACAAATTCAGGTATATCTGTGGATGAAGAAGAAAGCACTGGACCCCATAGCCCCTGAGGACACATAAACCTCCAAGTGATTTCAATCACTCTAAAAGGATGCAAATGATCAACTGTCTGCAAGGAATATATAATCTCAACTCGTAAATCATTCCTATGTCTGTTACCAATTTGACATTAGAAGAAGGGGGGAAAGGCCTGACGGAGCAGTGTGGCAGATGAAGGCCAGAAACACAATCCATGCTTACCTTGTGGAGGTTGTAGCCTAGGCTACTGGATCTTCTGCCCACGAAAATCTTTCATTGGAGAATATAATTGATGACACCCAGCATCATATATCGGATTTGTTGGAGAATCTGATATATGTCACACCCAGAAGGATGGGGGGGAACAGGGTCATAGGTGATAGTAAATTACGTG
Organism: Laticauda colubrina; assembly: GCA_015471245.1. Taxonomy (NCBI): domain Eukaryota; kingdom Metazoa; phylum Chordata; class Lepidosauria; order Squamata; family Elapidae; genus Laticauda; species Laticauda colubrina. The sequence continues at coordinate 14,804,939 of BLBF01000018.1, forward strand.
TCTCAGGGTTGGCTTCATACAGGTTAGTGCTGGACATGTTGCTCCTAATAAATCTTTTGAATTCTTTTGAAGCTTGGCTTGAGGCTCATGATTTAATTAGGGTAATCGTCAGAACCCTGATAGGGGTGGGATTCTACTGGTACTGTCCACCTCTGTAGAACTGATAGTTCTGAAGAGCAGCAGACAGAGAGCATACATGGAACCGGTTCTATGTCTGCTGCTGTTTTGGCCCACCTGCTTGCCTGGGCTAGCAAGGTTACCTGACCTTTATTTCCTGCTTTTTCAACCGCAGCTGCTTTGCGCGACACAGCTGCGGTTGAAAAAGCAGGAAAAAAGAGGCTTTTCCAACCTCTGCGCACTTGCATGCAGCGCTGCTCAGCACGCACGATGCAGAGCGACAGAACCGGTAGTTATACTGGTCGGATCCCATCCCTGATATTCCTTCCATTCCCCACCATCCAGTCAGAGCTGAAGAAGCTTCTTGGATGAGAAGTGAAATATCTTCAAAGAAAAAAAAAAAACAAAATCCAGTTGCTTCCTGAAAAAGCACCTTTGAGACAACCATGACTGGGATGACTGAGAATCTATACAGACTATTGGATCCCATAGTGCAAGAATTGGCATTTATGTGTAACATTTTGCCTGAGGCCAGGTAAGGCTTCTCAGAAGCTTGTCTATAAGTTGTTGTCCAGTTTATAGCACATCGTTGTAATGGCTACTTTCTCAAAAACAGCCAGCCTGAGCACCACTAGGCGAGGGAATAACAGTATCCTATTGAAGGCATTGTAGTTTGATCAAAAGATGGATTCCTTAAACATGCTAAATCCAAACCAGGCCCTAATACTGGGCCTGTTCTATGGGACAGGTATTTTGGAGAACCAATACTGTATATAAAGTCCTGACTAAAACCAGTGATCCAAGGAGATTCCTGCCCCTAAACCACCAATTATATGAAGGCTCTGGCAGTAAAGCACCTGGTGACACCCTTCATTTTTGATTTTCCAAAAGCAAAGTCTGACTAAACACAAAACATCTGGGTAGAGAGAGGAGAGGCAGAGATATAAAATGAAGCAACTAACAGTGTTGATCTCAATTGGAGGAATAACAAAAGAAGCTATTGACAATGACAATTACTTTATCCTGCAGGCAGGCAGAAAGCTAACATAATTCACCCATCTATGAATCCACATAATCCAGATGTATATGTAATTTAGTAAACATTTCATTTTTCTTTTTTCTGAACAAAAGGTGTTTTCTTGCCTAGGCTATTTCTTGATATCTTTTCCTCAGCATGAGCTAATGCATAGCTCATAGATAACATTACTATTTTCCAATGGAGCTTGTAGTAGTTTATTATACCTCTTTGAATGTTGAATTATTTAATATTTCTTAATCATGTAGAACAAGAGTGTGGGAGATTTCCATTCAGCAGGAGCTGGCATGAGAGGATATGGTTCTGAAGCATAAGCAGTGTCTTAAAAGAAGACCAACTCAGAACAGAATTAAAAAGAAATTGCATTAAAAAGAAAAATGCTCACAATATATCTCTTGAATGAAGAACAGACTTAGCCAAATGAATGTATTCATCTTGATGCTAACAAATATTTTCTTATATTTGAAGAAATGTATGGGACATTTTAAAAAGAGGGAGACAAGCAGGAGTCAGAAAAGTTATCTTTTATTTCTTAAGTATCGACTCCTTTAACCAAAATAGGCCAGATAAAAAATAGCCACAGGGACAGTGTATGAAAGGCCTGCCTTATCTCTTCCTCACCAGCTGCCTGGGGAGGGAGGAGGGCTAAACAGCTCATAAGAGCAAAGAGATTATGCCACAAGGAGATTGCATGTTTATTTTTGTTTTTACATTTCAATAAGATTTCATAACATTCATGCTTTTGAATGTGGGATCATTCAAAAATATATTTTGAGATTATACATTTGCTGTAAAGTTAAATCCACAGAAAGACAAGAAAAAGAATTATCAAATCTCTGTGTAACCTCTCCACTTCCTGAAATAATTTGATTCCTTGTTTTTCAAGATAAGAAGCTTAAATGCTCCCAAGCAGGTTTATAAAACATTCTATGATATTGAGAAGGGGGTAAGCTATTAGCTTCTAAATTTAAAGTAATGAGTCAATATATCACTAGAACATCTGTGGAAAAACAGTTTCTAGAACCATAAGCCATCAAGCCTCTGGAGAAAAATGGAGTCTAAAATGAATACGGATAATGAGGTTCATGCTTCCACAGAATGTTACCACAGGTCAAGGGAAATATTTTAACCTTACATTTTTCTCTTTCAAAAATAATGAGGGGAATTAGTACTACGAAATTGAGAAATTCTGGACCCTAATAGTCAAGGATGTCTATCTGTTTATGATAAAGTTGGTCTTCCCTGAAAGTTTTATAACCTGTTTATATATAGCTTATTGATGCAGGGACTAGTCCAGGCAGTCAACAGATGTCACCAAGAGTCAACCCATGAAGGCCTACACAAAATCACTAATAATCACTAATGATTATCAATGGCATGTCCTCTCCTTTTAAATATTTATGTCATATGGAGGCATTCTATTTTTATGTATTTATTTTATTTATTTATTTTGATTTGTCAATCGCTTACAAGATAATAGGTATAAGTATATACATAGTTATGAATACATGAAATGGGTCCATATAAGAAAAATAAAAGAAACAATAGGACAGGGACTTTAGGCACGTTGGTGCGCTTATGCACACCCCTAACAGACAGGAAAGGGGTGAGGTCAATAATAGACAGTCTAAGATTAACATTTTGGGGTTTGGGGAAGAAACCACAGAGTCAGGTAGAGTATTCCAGACACTGACCACTCTGTTGCTCAAGTCTGTTCATTTTGTTGTTAAAACTTCCTGCTCATGATTTTAGAAATTCTGAAAGTACTTGAAATACTTTAGTAAGAGCACATTACACCTTATATGCTGTATGCATACTATAGGCAAATTATGCCTTGCTTATCACAGAAATGCCTACCACCCATATTGTTTCCTTGTTTAAAAGTTCTATAAATCATGAATGGTGAGCTAGAAAGATAAACTGATAAACATTTTATTTCAAGTGGTCTTCAACTTACTACCACAATTGAGCCCAAAATTTCCATTGCTAAGCAACACAATTAAGCGAGTTTTGCCCCATTTTATGACCATTCTTACCACAATTGAGTGAATCATTGCAGTTGTTAAGTACAGTAGTCAAGTGAATCTTGCTTCCTCATTGACTTTACTTGTCAGGTCACAAAACCTTTGATCTCATGACCTGGGGACACTGCAACAATCCTAATTTTTTTTCAGGATTGTTTTATTTTTGGAGGCTTTTTGTCTTTTTCTTTAGCCAGATACTTCTCTTACCACAGCATATGATATAAACACTTCATCTCTAATTCATAAAGAAGCAGATATTAGCTTCTGTTTCCCAACCAACCACAACCATCCACAGAAGGAGGAGTAGATCCTTTTCAAAATAGAGCCTCCAATTCAAGGCAGTCCAAAGAAATACCATTACTAAATGCTGATGAAATGTGTAGCAGAATGGAAAGGAATATACTTCCTTATGGGATGGTTATATTCTATCTATCAGATTCCAAAGCGGGTCCAAAAGGTGCTACTGGAAGACAGGGTTGTCAAACTTGATTTCACTGAGGGCCACATAAGGGTTGTATTTGACCTTGAATACCATGGTGGGCATGGCCAGCTCGACATCACTCGTGTTGGGGGCCTGAGAGATCCACCAGTGAAAAACGAGCTCCTGAGCTGTTTTCAGCTGTGACGGCTTCCTGCAACCCTCTGCCAGCAAAAATGGAGCTCAGGAGGGCTGCATACAACCTTGCTAAGCTCCATTTTCCCTGGCAGAGGCACCGTGGGCCAGTCCACTGTTTCCAGGGCAGCCACGTGGGCCAGATCTAAGAACCTCGCGAGCTGGATCTGGCCCACGGGCCTCGAGTTTGACACCCCTGCTGTAAGACAGCAAAGTAGGTTGTAGTAAATGGAAGTGACTGAACTCTCTGCCAGTGAATGGTATACCTCTATTGTCAGCACCAAAATCAAATTAATAATAATGATTAATAATTATAATGTATATATTTTCATACATTTAATATTACATATTTAATTATTTTTGTAGTAATCAAAGAATGTTTGAAAAAGTGAATGCAAACTTTGGTCACCCCTGCATCCACCATTCATTCCTGTGTGTATAAGTATTGGGTGCATTTTGTGTACTGTGATTAGGGTTATGGTAGTTGAGGGTCCATTTTAAAAAAGTTAAGAGGTTTCTGTTGTTTGAGGTCTGTCATTTGTTCTTCATTGTTTGAAATGGGTATGTCTTTCTCCCATTTGCCTTAGCTCTTCCCATGTGCAAGCCCTTCTCCTTCAGACTCCACAACAGGGTTTCCAAAACCTTTGCATCTTTAACACAGGTAGGCTTCAACTCTCAGAATTCCCCAGCCAGCCATGAATCTCCCTGGCCTCACTTTCAGGACTTTTGCAATACTTTCACATACTCTGCTTACACACTGTACTATTTTCTTCTAAACTTTGTGGTGTTCCTGGTACATTTCAAAAGCTTACCCAGAATAGAGTCTGGCAAAGCAAAATTGTATGAGGTCTACTTATTCTAAATTGTAGTTGTAGCCCAAAATGGGAAGAACACAAAAGACATTTAGGCAACATATACAGCAAAATGCATAAAAATGTACCCAGAATCAACCTAACTAAAGGTCATCTGTAATACCAAAAATTAAACTACCTAGAAACATTAATGGGAAATGGAAGATTAAATCTGAATCAGAGAAGCTGAATGCCATCCAGCATTCCTGTCTCCCAAATAAGCTATTTTCTAGATGAACTGCATATTTCAGCCAATTTGTATTGCGTTATTCCACTTGGGTTGAGATCCTGATTTGAAAACAGGAGCCAAAGACAGGAGCAGTTTTTCTGCCTTGTGCCATGTCTCCGCTGAATACCTAATTCTTAAGTGCTAATGTCTATGTGTATTTACCCATGTAATATGGGTATGGTATTTTATTTACCCTTATTATCCCCTTTACTTCCCCCTTTTATTGGTATTATTAATGATAGCAATAGCACTTAGACTTATATACCATTTCACAGTGCTTTACAGCCCACTGTAATTGGTTTACAGAATCAGCATATTGCCCCCAACAATCTGGGTGCTCATTTTACTGACCTTGGAAGGATGGAAGGCTGAATCAACCTTGAGCCAGTAAGAATCCAGCTGCTAAATTATGAAGATGATAACTTACTCTGCTGTTTTGCATGCATAGAGAACTTTTGCATCGGAGACAAATTCCTTGTGTATCTAATCACACTTGGCCAAATAAAGTATTCAATTCAATAAAGGGCATTCCAAGATTGTAAAATTGCCCTTGTTTCAGCAGCAATAGCTATCACTGCTGTAAGGTGACATGGGTTATCAGGATGTAAGCAGCTACCAGAAAGGACAAGGGCATGGTGAGCAACAGCAAGCTTGCTTAAAAACTTGCACTGAGCTCAGCTTGGAGCTCAGCAAGAACTCTGCTTGAAGATAACCACTAGCCAAGTAACCTGGCAACAGTTGGGCCTCACATTAATATTTTAAAAGCCAGAAAAGATTACTGTAAGTAAACCAAAGGTCAAGGGTGTGGTTATCTGATCTAGCTGGCTAATTGTAATTGAGATAGTAACATTAGTCCTATCCAGAATAAACTGTACTAATACAGGAGTGGGAGGGAAAGGGCTTAAAGGTGTGCATTGGGGAAATCCTGAAAGCTACATAAAAATTTGAAAAAGTCTTCACTTAAAGTATGTATGATTTTAAAGTATGAATGACAGACATTCTCAGATTGGCTTCATTCCCAAAACACAAAGGAGATTGGGGTTTACAAATTTATATTGCACTTCAGTGGGAGACTGCCTGATGGCTGCCACAGAGGCAAAATCTCAGCCTCCTTGTTTCCGATCATCACACTCTGACACCAAATTGTAGAGAAAAACAGTTCATTTAGATTGGAGGCCAGTTTTATTGAAGCACCAATTGGTTTATTACAGTTCAGTACAGAGGCAAAACATAAACCCAGTGTGGAAGCAAACCTTTAACACTTTATTAATATATGTGGAATTGGACACAGGAGCAAGGCTTTTGATTAGAATTTCAGTGTTTCTCAACCCTGTCAACTTTTAAGATGTATTGACTTCAACTACCAGAATTCCCCAGATAGCATGCATCCACACATTTTAAAAAGCTCGAGAAACACTGAAATAAATGCAGCACATCCTGTGTTTAGGGTTAGGGTTGAGATCAATGAAGTAGTTAGGGTAGAATTATGAAGTAAAAGGGAAGTGTTACTAAGACAATGGCACTTCTGACAAAACAAAAGGACAGTGTTCTAGGAACGTACATTTCTTTCTAAAGTGTTAACTTTTATCTTATCCTGTCCTTGTTTCCCAGAGCCTAAATTCATCTCCCAGTATATGTCCTTGGCTTATCAGCATTTCTGGACCTACTAAATGTTACATGCATGGTAGTTTGAAAGGCCAGTAACAGAGAAGGACACGCTAGGGAGAAAGTGAAGGAAGAATCACATGAGATGAAACTATTCTCTATTTGCACCTAACCATGGTAAAAGCATGCTCTGGTAAAACCTGCTGTATTTGCTTACCATTATTTCATTTCATCAAAACTATATTCCCCTTTTAAATGTCAACATGCAATAATTGTAGGGTGTTCAAAATTTTATGGGTTGCCAGGTTGAAACTGAAACTTTCACTGACTTTTCCAGGCTGATGCAGGCTTCTCTAGTCCAGTCAGTCTCATTTCATGATGTTCTGCTCATGTCCCATTAAGGAGATGAGGACAGGGGCACGTGAAACAAACTGTACAAGAAAACTGCTTGCCAGGAGTTGAAATAGTGAAACAGATTGTACACTGCAGGAGTGAAATGCTGTTACAGGCTGAAATAGCATTAACTCTGAAACAATGGGATCAGCCCCTGCTTTTGGCCAGAACAGGGAGGAATCTGGAAGTTAGCATTTGTTATTTATCTAAGACAAAAAGAGGGGAAAGAAGCAAGTTGCTTTCCTTTTTCCAGTATATTTTTTATTTTATTTAAGCCCATGTCCCACTGTACCAGCGGATGCAAAGAGGATGTAAAACGTTAAAAAAAGCTTGCCAACCGTTGGAAAATGTGATGCATCCGTTGTGTACTCACTGCATATGTGTTTCATACGCTCTATCCCTCCAGCATCCGTCCACTGAGATTTCATCCGCCCAAGAAGTTTTGAGTTACACAAAACTTTGTGAACGGATGAACTTTCTGCTGTGTACGATGTAAATCCGTGACATCCAAGCAACAAACGTTCTATGTCCGTTTATCATCCGTTAAAACGTCCGCTGTATCCGCTCTGCATCCCCTGGGCATCCTCGCAACTCACATCCGTTGCAGCTGAAAACGGAAAGAGGGAGGAAACAAAAGGTACGCGGAACACCTACACAGTGTTAGTAGCACGGAAATAGAAAGGATGCGCAGTGAACATTTTGCATCCGATATACATCCGCTAGGCTTCCGATGAACATCCGTTTAACATCCCCGCTACATACTACCCACGTCCGTTCTTTTCCGTTCTGTTTATGCAAATTTTCGCCACTTTTTGGAGCGGATGACAACGGATGGAGCCACCCCTGAAATTTTGCTCATCCGCTGTGTCCTTTATGCATACGTTTTGCGTCTGTCAGCCAGCGGGACAGGGCCTTTAAGTCTGACCATGACAACAGTAGAAAGAGGAGCACAGGAAAACATCTGGAGATCTGCCCGCATTCCATTTACACCACAGCAGAAATTGGCAAATGTTTCCCAGGGGCTGGCAATGTGCCCAGTGATGGGCAGCAAAGCTAGAAGAATCAACTACTGTCACCACTTAATCAGTCCCCATGGGGGGGGGGGGCGGTCACAACAAAAAGTAAGAGGCAAAATAGGAATACACTAGGAAGACAGCATGTTTAATGCCAGCCGCACTTCGCAGCAAGTGAGATGTTGCTCACATTGGAATTCCTCAGTGGAGAAAGCCCCATAAATCAACTGGTTGCTGCTCAGGTTAATAAATGTACCTATACAAAGCGCTCCAATTAGTATAGAAAATTATGGGCGCGAAAGACCGAACCTCAGGAGGCGCTTTCATGACTCCTCCTCCACTCACTTTCTGCCCTTGCCGCAGAAAGAGTCAAGGTGACCCCCATCCCGGCCGTTGAAGTCGCCTCTTTCCCCGCCCTTTTCACGCAGACCGAACCCCATCGCCGCATCTCATCCCTGCGGTGCCCGCCGCCTTATTGGTCATCCTTCTCATCTGCATAGCCTGAACAACGTGCCGCTTTGAGCGCCTGGACGGAAGGGACTACACTTCCCAGGGTTCTAAGTCGACGATCCACGCCGCGGTTTCAGAGCCGCGGGGTCTCCCGGGAAACGTAGTTGCTGTTCATCACTTCCGAACGCTGCTGAGTTGTGGCGCTGCCTGAGCCGCGAGGGGGAGAGCGCGCCGCGGCCGTTGTTGGTAGCCGGCTGGGGTGTTTCTGGCGCAGCTCTGATGGCTGGCTTTTTGATCCTGCCCTTGCTGCTGAATTGGCTGTGGTGGAGCGGCTGCGGGGCAGTGTGGAGGTGGGGGAATGAGGCTAACATCAACCTTCCAGAGCCGACGTTGTGTTCCAAGAAACGCGACTCTGCTCTACAACTTATAAAACACGGAACATATTAGAAGTATTTTTCTAGTCAAAATTGCAAGGTGCAATGAAAGACTGGTACTCGGTTCGGATGAACTCCTCCCATTTTATTTTATTTTTTTTTAAAATAAAGACTGCTTTCACTCCAGCTAGAAAATTATGTTGTCCCGGTGTGGCGAATAAAAAGCCTGGAGAATTTCCATTTTTTCTTATCACAGGAGGAAAAGGCTATCTCTTCACACACCACTTTTTCTTTAAATATGGCATCCATGCCTTCTTTGAAATTTTTAGGAAACCATGTTTTCCTTTGAACCAAAGCTTTTGATGTGCAAAAAGTAGCCTTTCAGGGACTTCAAACAAACAAATCAAACCCCAGTGGAAAAGAAAATGTAACATATTGTAGGGATATCTGGTTTATTATCTGGTTTGTTGCTTTATTACATATCACATGTATAATTTGTTTCTGTGCAGTATTTAAAAACTTGGCAGCCCCTTCATCAAGGATTTCTGTGTTGCCTAAAGTACTTCCCACCTACAGTCAACACCCAGATCTAGAGGAGAAAAAGACCACAATGACAAATTACTATTTTCCAAAGTGTAAAAAGCAGGATCCAAAAATAATTTGATCAAAAGAACTGGCTTAGAAAGAATAGAATACCACTTTCTTCAGTGTTAATGGATAGATTTGTCTTTTTTTAATTTAAGAAAATTAGGCAGCCAAATAATAAGAATAATTCATAACTAACCATTATATAAATGACAGTGGAATGCAAGATGCAAGTATTAGAAGTTATTGAATAACTTTTTGTAAAATTTTATTTCCAGGTATAGAACAAACACTGGAACATATTTGATATTTTCTACAAGAACTGTTGTAAGTGCTTATTGTCAAAATCCATATAAAATATATATGATAAGTAGTTCTACCTGGGTTGCCTCGTTAAAACATATATTTTTGTGTGATGAGTTCAAAATAAACATTGCATTGTGTATGTAGCATTTGAAATTTTCTGAACTATTTTGCCATCTTTCATTGAACTATATTTATAGTATAATACAACATATACATAATTTGGATTCAGATTCCAATTTTACATTTGTACAAACTGGCTGTTTGGGGGATAACTGCTATAGTATCAGTTACAGAAGACCAAACTGTTATTCATTTGCAGCTTACTGTACTAATGAGAGTATATGAGAGTATATTAATAATTTTATATATTTTTTTCTGGAATATATCCATCAAGTTGTCAGTTTAATAGTGTTTTGGCTAAACCTTCATTTCACAATTTAGAGACCAGGGTATAAATAGAATTTGTGACCTGTTTTAATGTTACCTCATTACAATACTGTGGACAGTGAGTCCTTTTGGACTGGCTGCAAGATTTGGGACGGTAGCACAATGTTTGGTTTTCTTTCACAGTTGGTTAATAGAGAGGGAGAGGTGCAGCTCACAGCCACTCTTTTGAGGGGTGCCATACGGCTTGGTCTGCCTCTTTTTAACATCTACATGAAGCCGCTAGGTGAGATCATTTGACACTATTAGATAAGATATCATCACTATGTTTGTTGAATATTCTAATGAAGAGGGAAACCAAGGTTCGAAGATTTCCCTCCAGTCCGTCTTTCCAGTAGGAAAAGAGTAAGTTTAAAATGATTGGTCCACCTGTTGTCGGGATGTTTGAATAGCTGTCATTGGTTGTCCAACAGCCCTCTTTAAAAGGGAGAACTGCCGCAAGACAGTTCACTTGCTTTTACCGATCTTCTAATAAAAGAGCTGTCGTCACTATCCAGTGTGTCATGTCTCTTCAATCGGCCTCAACCTAACAATGTTGATGATACTCAGTTTTACATCTCTATTCCCCCATGATTCAAGTGATGCTGTGACTGCCCAGTCACAGTGCCTAAAAGTTGTAGGGGCCCAGATGGGAGACAGCAGACTTCAACTGAACTCTGGTAATATGGAGTGGACTGTAGATTCATGAAGCCTCAGGATCTGGAGGTTTACCATTTTTAGTTCTGGATGGGGTGGCACTATCCCAGATAAACCTGGTGTGCAACTTGCGGGTTCGCCTAGACTTGTGACTCCTGCTCAAAAAGCAAGTGATGGTTGTGTCTAGGAGAGCCTTTGGGCAACTTTTTGTTGTGTGTGAGTTGTGCCTGTTCCTGAACAGAGAAGCTGCCACCACCTCTCCACTCTAAAACCATCATTTTTTTTAGTTTTAATCTCCTGTAATTTTAATCTGTTTTAATATTTTATCATTGTTTTTATTTTCATTTGTTGTTATGTTGTAAGCTGCAAGATGAGAAGCACATAGATTTGATAAACAATAAATTTAAAACTGGAAGTTTTGCTATATGTTTGAACACCAACCAAAGTCTGTAGAATTGGAATTTGTAGCTCTTTCTGTTCAGAATTCACATGTAGTAGAGTCCAGAGTTCTATTGGATTTAAAGGAGTATGTAAATAGAAATGCATAAATCTGCATCATTGATTGGATCTTTATATTTTTATATCAATTATATGTTTTACTGCACATTTCTATGTTCTCTTTTCTTAGATATATTTAGAATATGAAGGAACTACATTTTCAGAATGGGATGTTCCATCATTTTGTATAATTGAGGATCCAACGTAAGTATTGTGTTTCCCCAAAGAAAATAAGACGGGATTTATTTTGTTTTAATCCCTGAAAAAATGGCTAGGGTTTCTTTTTTGGGGTGTCTTAATTCCCCCCCCCCCAATGTACCAGTAGAAGGTGGGGGATGAGTGACCCATTGCATCAGCTTCCCAAAGGGTCTAGCCGGCCATTCTATTGTCCACTAAGCAGCTGTTTCACGGGTGCCACTTAGGCCACTGCCTCCAGCAAGCGTGGCTGCTTTTGCAGCCGCAAATGCAGCAGGAGGCCCAGCAACATACCCCATGTGCCGCTGGGCCTCCTTATTGCTTGCAGTTCAAACAGCACGAGGTGATGAGACAAGGCCAAAGGGGGGAAAGGGGGAGGAACATGCCCTACATACCCAACACGCCCTTATCTAATGGTCACAGCTACCATCCATGTGTAACAGCCTTGAGACAGCTGCTCCAGCAACCCTAGCCACGTGCCCTGTTAACGGTGGCCACAAAAAGAGCGGTAGGCCCAGCAAGATGCCTTATGACGGCTACCATTTTTTTTAAAGCCCCTGTCGCACTGCACCAACGGTTGCAAAGAGGATGTAAAACGGACAAAAAAGCTTGCCATCCGTTGCAAAACGCGATATACTCACTGCCTCTGTTTTGCTTCCTCTCTACCCATCTAGCATCAGTATATTGACGTTTCATCCGCTCAGAAAGTTTTTAGCTGCTCAAAACTTTTGTGCGGAAAATGTATCCAATGCGTCCATTCTGCATCCACTAGGCATCCGTTCTGCATCCGTTACGCATCCGCTATATCCGCTAGGCATCTGCTGTGCATCCGCGCAACTCGCATCCGCTCGGACGCAGGGAAGAAGCGGAACGGACGCAGAACGGATGCAGAATGGATGCAGAACGGATGCCTAGTGGAAACAAAGCATTTAAAACGGAAAAAACGTTCGCAGAGGGGACCTATCTCGGATATTAAGGATGTCTAGAGGATGCCTAGAGGATGCCTAGTGGATGCCTAGAGGATGCAAAGGGACACCTATACTGCCTATAAAAAGGGGGAGCAACTCGTCTGCACCTCACTTTCAGACCAGCAGCCCAGCTGTGCAGATCTCTGCAGCCTTCATCTGACTCTTCCTCTTCCACAGCATCCAGTCATGTCAACCGTGGATCGTAACACGGTCCTTTTGGCAGCCACCATCCTTCTGCAACAGTGCGATGCCATCTACAGGCTCTGTGAACTCTACTACGGGAAGAAAAGGAGGCGGCCAAGAAGCGTCTGGGTGCGAAGATGGATCGGGAGAAGAGCAGAGTACGGACTGTACAACAAGCTGATGGTGGAGCTCAGGAACGAAGACACTTGGGCATTCCAGAACTTCATGAGGATGCCTCCAGCCATGTTTGACGAAGCGGCTGACACCCAGGTTGACCAAGGCAAACACCAACTTCTGGCCCAGCCTGGAACCTGGGCTCAAGGTGGCACTCACTCTGCGCCACCTGGCCTCAGGGACCCCAACAGGAGCATGCAGTACAGCTGGAGGGTGCCACACAACACCATTAGCATTGTGGTCAGAGAAGTGGTGCAGGCCATCATCGAAGAATACCTGCAGGAGCTCCTCCAGTGCCCCTCCACTGATGATGGATGGAAGAAAGTTGCAGAGCAGTGGTATCAGAGGTGGAACTTCCCACACACCGTTGGAGCCATAGATGGCAAGCACGTGGCCTGCAAAGCACCACCCAAGTCGGGCTCCACTTATTTCAACTACAAGGGCTTCTTCAGCATCGTCCTCTTTGCCATGGTTGATGCTGACTACAAGTTCATGTACATCGATGCTTCAGGCAGCGGCTCATGTTCAGATGCCCAGGTATACAACGCCAGTGACCTCAAGGAGGGGCTGGAAGGCAACCTCATCATGGGCTTTCCAGATCCAGACCCCCTGCCCAACGACACGCAAGATGTGCCCTACTTCATCGTGGGGGATGACGCCTTCTCCCTCAGAACCTACCTCATGAAGCCCTACACTTCCAGACTCCTCACCCGTGAAGAGAGGATCTTCAACTACAGGCTGTCCAGGGCAAGGCGGGTGGTGGAGAATGCCTTTGGCATCCTGGCCAACAGGTTCCAGGTACTTCTCACCACCATGCAGCATCGCCCACAGACCGTGAGGAGGATCGTGGAAGCTTGCTGCATCCTGCACAATCTCATGCGCACCCGCTACCCAATGTTGCAGAACAGGCTCGTGGACCTCCAGCAAGGCAATGGGGACATGGAGCCTGGGGAATGGAGGCAAGGGCGAAACCTGATAGACACTCAGGATGTGCAAGGCCCCAACAGAACCTCACGTGAAGGGAAGAAGCAGCGCAACCTCCTGAGACACTGGTGCAACTCCCCATCTGGAGCAGTGGAGTGGCAAGACAGGATGATAGATGATTAATGGGTGCTTCCTTCAGCCTGTCTCATCACACGGATGAGATTGGGCCATGTATGTTGGGTGGACCTACAATGAACAGGGCATTTAATAAAGAGTTGTGTTCATGTTGAAATGTGTGGATCAATGATTACATTGTTATTGATAATAAAGGGCCAAAGGTGTGGCACCTGGGAGTGCTGACCATACAGTCCCACTATGCTTGCACTGGAGGTTTATCTATCCCACAGCTATCTTAACCCATCCCAAAGGTATCCCTGCCCACCCCACTGCTATCTTAACCCATCCCACAAGCATGCAAAGGCTTAAACAAATTCTAAAAGTTTCCACCAAGACTTTATTACAAAAAAAGAAATGAAGCAAGTGTGTGAATCAAAGATAAACTTCATTGAATAACAAGCTGTAAAAAAAAAATGACCCAAGTCAAGTGTCCAAATAAAGTCCACAGGTAGCCAGCTACCCAGTCTCTGGCACTCTTATTGGTCACTCGGAGGTGTGCCCAGTTTCAGGGGTGAAGGGTCCAGGTGCTGTGGAGGTGGGTGGTGCTGGAGTGCTGGTCTGTATCGTCATTGGGGTGCCTGGCCCCAAGAGGACAACGGGACGGTGTGTTGAGGAAGCTCTCAGACAGCTGGCTCCGACCCGCGATGCTGAGAGGTCCTTCCTCCATTCCATGGGGTGTAAGCCCCAGTACTGATGAGAGATGTACTGAGGCCGGGCTTGGCTGTGGGGTGGAGGAAGGAGTAGTGTAGTGGGGCTGTCTGGTCTGCAGCTATGTGAGGACTGGCGTGGGTGGCATCGCTGTTGTCGGTGGCATCATTGTCGTGGGTGGCATCGGTGGCATCAGTGGAACCGGTGGGAACGGTGTCGCCCGATGACTCTGTGCCTGGACTGGGAAGGGCTGCTGCCAGTCCTGCTGGACCTCCTGGTAGCCGTAGCCCTGGTAGGTGAGGGGCTGTGGGAAGCCTTGGAATGGGAGGGACATCACCTGGGGTGGAGGTGGAGGAGCAGGCCTGGACTGGGTGGGAGCAGGTTCCTCTGGATCTGGAGGGTTGTGAAGCAGCTTGGTGATCCGGTCCTTCACCACCTGGTACTGGGGTTCCTTCATGTTCTTGAGGGTCTGGTTGACATAGGTGAGGAAGGGCTTGCGGTTGGAGGATGAGGAGTCGGTGCTGACCAGCTGAGAGAGGAGATCTATACTGGTGCGGATGGTGTCCCTGATCTCCAGCAGGACAGTGTGGTTTTGCCCCTCCTGCTGTCTGGCTCTCTGCCTTTCTGTGGAGGCGGAGCTGGGGGGGGTGGATGCGGCTACGACTGTGGTGGACTCAATGTCTCCTTTCTCCCACCGCACCAGGGAGTCCTCCACGCACTCCACCACGGTTACAACAGCTGTCCATGGGTTCTCCGCCGTGGCACGTTCCACAGAAACCTGCCTGGAGACAGGGACTGACTCTCGGCCGGAAGAGGACTGGCTCTCAGCAGGCTGCCGGAGAGAGAGGGTCGTGAGAGGGGATGCTGGTGCTCCTCGGTGGCGGACCTCACCCTCCAGGAAGCTGCACCTGGCCATGACGTAGGTCTCTCTGTCCGTCAGCTTAACCGTGGCCTGGCCAGATTTCTTCAGGTGCAGCTTCCCATACCAGGTGTGCATGTGCTTCCACCAGCCGAGGAGCACCTCCGAAGTGTAACCCATACTGTCCGCTCTCTCTCTCCAAGCAGCAGCCTGCTTCCTTTTGGTGTCCCTGTAGAGCCTGTGTCCCTTCCACCACAGATAGTCATTGTCTCTCAGCCACTCCAGCACTTCATCCTCGTGTTCCTCCTCAATGAAGTATTGCCTCCTCTCCCGTCCCCACATACGCCTCTTCCTCCCTTTGGCAGGACCAGATGGGCCCTCATCAGAGGAGCTCCCAGGTGGTAGGGGCTGCTCCTCCACACCAGCAGCAGCAGGATCATCATCATCATCATCATCATCATCATCATCATCACCAGCAGGATCATAATCATCATCATTTTCAGCAGCAGCAGCAGCAGCAGGATCAGCAGGACCAGGATCAGCAGCAGCAGAGTAAGCCCCAGAAGCCCCAGCAGCACCAGCACCAGCAGCACGAGCAGGACCAGGAGCAGGACGAGCAGGATGAGCAAGACCAGGAGCATGAGCAGTACGAGCAAGTCCAGGAGCAGGAGCAGGACCAGCAGGACCAGGAGCAGCTTCAGCAGAGTACGCAGCAGCAGAAGCACCACCGCCAGGAGCAGCTTCAGCAGAAGCTCCAGCACCAGAAGAGCGAGCCCGAGCAGCAGAAGCCCCAGCAGAAGCAGAGTCAGGGACAGGGGGCAGGAGGGTGGCCCTGTCCCTCTTGGCAGGGATGGCGGCAGGTTGCTGAGGCTTTCGCTTCTTCCCCATGGTTGTGGGGTTGCTGGCTGGCAGGGAGGCTGGCAGGAAGGCTGGCACCAAGGCTGGCACCAAGGCTGGCAGGAAGCCTGGCAGGAAGCCTGTCAGGCAGGCAGGCACCAAGGCTGGCAGGCCGACTGGCTGGCAGGGAGTCTGGAAGGCAGGCTGGCAGCAAGGCTGGCAGGCAGGCAGAGAGCAAGGCTGGCAGGAAGGCTGGCCAGGAGGCTTGGAGGCAGGCTGGCAGGAAGGCTGGCAGCAAGGCTTGCAGGCAGGCATGCAGGCAGGGCAGGCAAGGACTCGATGTATCCTGCAGCAGGTCTTTCCTCTGAATGCTGGCCACGTGCGAGCTGCTTCCCTTTATATCCGCGTGGCAATGCATCCCCCCGCATGCGCAATTAATGCCAGGCATCCATTAGGCTTCCGCTGTGCATCCGCTAGGCTTCCGCTGTGCATCCGCTTCATCCGCTGTGCATCCACTGTGCATCCGCTGTATCCGTTCCGCGTCCGCTTTGCTGAGGCCCCCCGGAAGCCTAGCGGATGTGCCATCCACTCCCATCCGCTTCCATCCGCTGGGCTTCCGTTCCGCATCCGCTTTCCATCCGCTCTGCATCCTCCCCGCGTCCGTGTTATCCGCTCTGGTTATGCAAATTTTTGGCCCTTTTGAGAGCGGATAACAACGGATGGAACATTTTGCTCATCCGTTGTGTCCATTTTGCATCCGTTGGGCAGTGTGACAGGGCCTTAAACATCTAATAACAAAGCAGCCCCAAGAAAAAGGTATGAGATTGATATGAGTTACCCTACCTTTTGTCATAAACAAATTAGATGATTGTGTGCTTTAACTAATTGTGTAAATCAGCATGCAAATCAGGGCATTGGAGCCTTTCTTCCCTAAAGAAGCACATTTTTCTTTGTTTTTGAGATAAGTGAGAGCAATATTTTCCATTAATTTTCCCACTATTTCCAGACAATAATGGCAAATATACTCAGATATATTTAAAACAGTGGGTGATTATATTAGGAAAAAGTGCTCTAACCTAGCTTGTTTTTTGCAGTTATGCAGGGCAAATGGTTTTTTAAAATATGGTTTGTCAAATAAACACAACACAATCCATTTAAACCATAACGTAAAAGAAACAATAGTTAGTTCACACAACATAATCAGCTGAAAAACCAGGTATTATATTAACATAATGAATGAAGTTCTATTTGTATGTTTTGTACTGCATTTCCACAAAATTGCAGAATGTTATAAAACAGCCTTACTTCCAGGACTCTGCAATTTCATTAGTTACAATATTGGAATTTAGCAAACTATCAGCAAAATCTTATAAGTAATTATGTGTTATTCACTTAATTATGATTCCTTCTCTTGCTTTAGGGCACCATCAACAAAACTGTTGTGTCCAGTTCCTGGCTTTCATAAGATTCAACCACGACTTTCAGTTCCAGTAAGTTCTCAATTATTTCAAAATACTATGAATGCATATATGATTACATAACTGTGTTGTATTTTTATGATGAAGCTAAAGGCTCTGAAATTGAAGAAATCAGAAGTTCTGCTCTTCTTAAATATAAATGGCTATTGTTTGGTGACAGAGAGAGTATTGAATATCTTCCTAAAATACCTCTGCTTTATTGAGAGAAAGCAGGCAGCAATAGGTTATGAATGTTACCATTTCAGTGCTAGAGAATTGGCAGATTCATGCTTCAAAAGAAGGAGAGGACAACTTCACAGCTTTATTATTTGAGGTTGAATTTTTTATTACTGAACAAGTAGAATTAGTAGTGGAGGATAGGCATCTTTTTGGAAACAACGATGACAATAGTTCTATCTGAGGCGTGAACTGCAATATTTCCACTTTTAGCACAGGAAAACAGAAGGGACTTAGAAAAAGAAACCTCATTAGATATGACTGTTTTTGAGAAGAATGATAATCTAGTTTTAAAGTTATTGAAGAAAATTAAAATTGGAAATAAATATTTCATAAACTGGAAAGTATTTATCCAGTGAAAGAGTTTCAATAAGGTTTACCATCTTTTTTTATAAAGTTACAGGATTTACTAATAATTTCAGATTGTCAGTTCCTATCTACAATGAATAAATTTTGCTTGTTCAGAATATATACAACTTGTTCCTTTAGAGTCATTATATTAGAACTTTTCAAAAATACCTATGGAATTCACTACAATTGCCTTAATGTCGAAGGTTGCTGGAATCAATCTGAGAAACACTTCTATATATCACCTAGAAATGTACTTTGAGCATTCAAGTTCCTCTGACAATATCACAGAGTGTATAATGCAAGCAAACAAGGGACATGGCTGTTTGTTCTAGTTTCCACTCTGACACAGGAAACTCAAGCATACACCTCCTGGGTTCTAATGATAGTTTGGCAGATGTCCTCAGTTATAATCATGCCACAACTGAAACTTAAAGGTGGTAATTATCAATGTCTTTCAAAAAACAATGTCTTACCTAATCAACAAAGTACAAAATGTGATTGTCATGTTAATGCTCCTTCATCTGTCTTAGCTTCCACAACAAGGAAAAATGGGTATATCTCTGGACCAATAATCACCATATCTCACAGGTATTTCCCCTCTCGTATATCCAGTCACTCTGATCAGATTGTTTGGTGCTGTTGGAAGCAGAATATTGATCCACAACCTGTGCTCCTATATCATCTTCTTTGTATTTCAGTTTTTGTTTCTGGAAAAAGCTATTTTGTTGCTTAAATGCAGTGCTGGGATTCAATTTTTTTTGAAACAGAGTTGGAAAGGATCTTGGAGGTCTTCTAGTCCAACCCCTTTCTTAGGCAGGAAACCCTACACCATTTC
Organism: Laticauda colubrina; assembly: GCA_015471245.1. Lineage (NCBI taxonomy): Eukaryota > Metazoa > Chordata > Lepidosauria > Squamata > Elapidae > Laticauda > Laticauda colubrina. The sequence continues at coordinate 14,823,958 of BLBF01000018.1, forward strand.
AGACAAATGATTATCCAATATCTTCTTAAAAACTGCCAGTGTTGGAGCATTTAGAACTTCTAAAGGCAAGTTGTTCTACTAATTAATCGGGAAATTTGAGGGGCTTCTACAAAAATGAGGGAGTCAATCTATTTTCCAAAGCAGCAAAAGGCACAAGAAGACATAATGAATGGAAACTAACCAAAGAAAGAAACAACCTAGGACTAAGGAGTAATTTCTTAAGGGTGAGACCAACCAACCAATGGAATAGCTTGCCTTCAGAAGTTGTGGATGCTTCATCACTAGAGGCTTTCAAAAAGAGTGAGGGAAGTACACCCCAAAAGGTGTACTTCAAACAGCCATTCCCCTTTAAAAAAAAGTCAACCCCAAAGCAAACACAGCAGTTGAGAGGGAAACTAAGAGCAGCTGCTCATGCTAATTGAAAGCCTGGTATGCTGCCAAAAGCCATTAACCCTTCCAACTCTATTCTATGTTATCTATGTTCTAAATTGGGTGCTTCACAGCAGAAGCAATACAGCTGGCTGGACCACACATGCATTAAATTCACAGCCCGTATGATCAAGCTGCATCATTGTCCCCTCCTGTATCTTTTTCCCCAGGAAGAAACAAAAGGTAGCCAACACTTCAGCCACTATAAAAGGTCTTGGGGAATTTCAGGGCTGATCACAGAAGTGTTACTTAATGCTCTTTATTATGAAAATGTTTGTAATCTTGTCCTTCTTCCTGAAGGGAAGAGGTTAATCCCATCCCTAGATGCAGGGGTAGGATTCAACCGGTGTTACTACTGGTTGGGTACTTATGTTTTGTTGAGGCTCCGTGGGTGTGTAATACACTGAAAGTTGTGCCTCCCGGACAGATGATAAGTACTGAGCGTGGGTGTACAGCATTTGAAAAATGCCTTTTTTTACTGCTTTTTCAACCTTAGCTGTGCCGTGCAAAGCAGCTGAGGTTGAAAAAGCAGGAAATAAAGGTCAGGTAAGAGCCTGGGTGGGCCAAATGGTAGCAGACACAGAACCGGTTCTGTGTCTGCTACTCTTCAGAATTACCGGTTCTGCAGAACCAGTAGCATCCCACCCCTGCCTAGATGGGTGATTGATGTGTTTCCATGCCCTAATCATGTCAGTTTTTGTTGTTTATTTACTTGATTCAGCATGTATCTGCTGCATTCCAGCTGCAACTGTTAAGTGGTTCTTGGCTGTCTGCCGGGACCTATTAACTGAAGCAAGAGAGGGACAAAAACCCTCTCTTGCACTTTATTTTTAGCCAGTTCTCCGAACTGCATAAGCAATTAACTAATGGTTGGACAAACCTATGAGAACCAGCTGAATCCCACCTGTTCTTAAATGTATCCCTTATATTTACCTCTGTTAAAAATTCACAGAGCTGCAATTTCTTCAAAACATTTTTGCCTTCTAAGAACTTTTCACAAGTCAAACTCCTCTCAGCTACAGCCACCTCCTAACACTGTTCTACTGTAAGTTTGTTTGGCTCGATGGAACTTTTTGGCCTCTTTCTCTTGGATCAATTTCTTGCCATATCCTCTTTGGTGGTTTCCTCTGAGAAGCAAGAGTAGCAACTACATTAACTGCAAGAATGGCAGGACAGAATATTGGAAGCCAACAAAAAGGGCAGTCACCAGAAACAATTGCACCCTGCCTTAAAACTTACATTAATCACCCCTTGTGACAAGGACAATTACATTTTTGTGTAGAATGAGATATCAGTTAAGGGAAGATGAAAGTTACAAAATTCTTCCCGGTTTTGGGCCAAAATAGTATGAGAAGAAGGCAAAAAGTGTTGTTAACCAGCTCAGTTGTCCTCTTCCATACTGCCCTCTCCTGTAATCAAAGCCTTCCTGAAGGAAATCAAGACTTACTGGGGAAGCACCTTTACCATGGGAATTTTCAGCAATTTGGACCACAATTTTTTTGTTACAGTGCTTAGTTTCAGAATAATATTCCCAAGAATCATTTTTACCTGTCGATTTTTGGGTTACTGAAGCTTTTTTCTAAATTACTATTAAAACTGTGAGGTGGGAGCAGATAAAAAACCACCAAAAGATTTGCTGATCCAAGGAAAACAAGGTTTTATTCACGTGTCTGCAGAGACGGGTTCCCTCAGGCATTGAAGGAACCCAGAGCAACATTCAGGCAGCATTTTTATACCCTAACTGTCCGCCCCCTCGTACGAGGGCTTGGCTCACATTCTTTCTGTTTTCAAATTGACACATATGTTTCGAAGGCTCCCTATCTAGCAAAAGCAGTTACACGGTTTCTGACACTTCAGCACTTTATTACAATTCCCCATTGTTCTAGCCTTATCTTGTTTTTTTTCTCTTGTGCACAAACTGGAACACTTTATTTAGCGGAGCTACTGAGTTTGAGACACACTTCCTTATTTAATTCAATGGGCCATCCAACATGACTTCGGTTCTGCTCACAAAGCTCCCTCTTTAAAAAAAACTCCTCCATAACTTGTTGGATTTATTTATTTCTCTTGTTTATGGAACAACCTAAAGAATAAAGTTGCTTATTCCATATGTTCCAAAAGATGGGAAGTACATATTGAGGGGTGGGATGAGGGGTATATGAGAGAGTGAGGAGAAACCATAGTTTAAACTTATTCTACTAATTAGAAATGGTTTCAGTGTTTTTTTTTTTAAATCTTTTGGAATTGGAATTGGAGGATTAAGGAGAAACAGATGGGGCTGAGGTTAGAAATAGCTAGTTGGCTGGAAGGAATTGGTCATATTTGGGGAAGACAATACAGGGAGGTTGAAGAGAACTAGAAAGCTGAAAAAGATTGGCAGGGTTTGGAGAGAGCATTCCAGGAGCTAACATAAATGAGGGTTAGTACCAACCCCTCTCCTAGAAAATTGAAATATCATGGGAAATATTAAAAAGGCAGAATATTTCCCCTAAAAAGAATAGAAACTCAGAGGCAGAAACTCAGCCCCCCCCCTTTCCTAATGGCCAGAGTATTCTACAAAATAAAGGCCTTTGAGAAACAGCTGAAGCCATGTGGTACAGACAGATACAGATAATCAAAGTTGGAAGAGACCTCATAGGTCATCTAGTCCAACCTCCCACCCAAGCAGGAGATCCTATACCATTTCTGACAAATGGCAGTCCAATATCTTCTTGAAAGTCTCAAGTGATGGCACTCCCACAACTTCCGAAGGCAAGCTGTTCCATTGGTTGATTGTTCTCACTGTCAGAAAGTTTCTCCTTGTTTCCAGGTTAAATCTCTCCTTGTTCAGTTTCCATCCATTATTCCTTGTCTTGCCTACAGGAGCTTTAGAAAATAGCTTGACCCCCTCCTCTCTGTGGCAGCCCCTCAAATATTGGAAGACCACTATCATGTCTCCCCAGTCCTTCTCTTTACTAGACTAGCCAAGCCCAGTTCTTGCAACCATTCGTTGTATGTTTTAGCCTCCAGTCCCCTAATCATCCTGGTTGCTCTTCTCTGTACTTTTTCTCGAGTCTCAACATCTTTTTTATAAAGTGGAGAACAAAACTGGATGCAGTACTCTAGGTGTGGTCTTACTAAGGCTTTGTAGAGTGGTATTAGTACTTCCTTTGATCTTGACTGTATCCCTCTGTTAATACCACTTAGGATTGCATTAGTTTTTTTGGCTGCTGCTGCATATTGCTGGCTCATATTTGGCTGGTTGTCCACTAAGACTCCAAGATCCGTCTCACAGTTACTGCTGTTGAGCCTGGTTTCACCCAGTCTACATGTATACTTTTGGTTTTTCTTGCCTAAGTGTAGGACTTTACTTTTCTCTATATTGAATTTCATTTTATTAGATATGTCCCAGTGTTCTAGTCTGTCAAGATCCATCTGGATCTTGAGCCGATCTTCTTGGGTGTTAGCTATTCCTGCCAGCTTGGTATCATCTGCAAATTTGGTAAGTTCCCCTTCTATTCCCTCATCTAAGTCATTAATGAAGATATTGAAGAGTACTGGGCCTAAGACGGAACCTTGTGGCACCCCACTGCTTACTTCCCTCCATGTAGACTTAGACCCATTAAGGACTACTCGTTGAGTACGGTTTGCCAGCCAGTTGCGAGTCCATCGAGTGGTGGTGCTATCTATTCCACATTTTTCTAGCTTACTAAGAAGTAGGTTGTGGTCTACTTTGTCAAATGCCTTGCTGAAATCTAAATATATTATGTCAACAGTATTTTGCTGGTCTACTAATTTATTCACTGTGTTCAAGAATGAAATAAGATTGGCTTGGCATGATATGTTTTTAACAAACCCGTGCTGACTGTTAGTTATTACTTTACTTGTTTCTAGATGTTGGCAGATATGTTTTTTATTATCTTTTCCAGTATCTTCCCGGGTATTGATGTTAGGCTGATTGGGTTTCCTGGGTCTGTTTTTTTCCTTTTTTGAAGATGGGAACTACATCAGCTCTTTTCCAGTCCTTTGGTAGTTTCCCAGTGCTCCAGGATTTTTGAAAAATATGGTGCAGTGGTTCTGAGATGACCTCTGTCAGCTCCTTTAAAACTCTGGGATGTAATCCATCAGGCCCAGGTGATTTGTTTTCATCAAGATCAGACAGGTGTTCTCTTACTATTTTTTTTGCTTATTTTAACTTTTATTTCTGGTCTGTCTTTTACAGTTATGTTTTTGGTGGGTTGAGCTATAGTTTCTTTTTGCATGAAGACAGAGGCAAAGAATGAGTTAAGCAGTTCTGCTTTCTCTCTGTTGCCACTTCCTTGCCATCTTCTCTCTTAAGTGGAGCAACTGTTTCCTTGACATTTTTCCTGTTATTGATATGTTGGAAGAAACTTTTTTTATTATCTTTGACTTTTGTTGCAAGTCTTTGTTCGTTCTGAGCCTTTGCTATCCTGACTTTGTCTTTGCAGATTCTGGCTATCTGCTGATATTCTGCCTTAGTTGTATGTCCTTCTTTCCATTTTTTGTACTTGTCCTTTTTTTCTTTCAATTTGCCAGAGAGATCTTTGTGTAGCCCTGTAGACAAAGCCTACAAAGTTAAGACCCCTGCCCCTGGGAGTCTGACAGCCAATGGGTTACATTTCTTCCACAGGAACAGGAAACACTAAGGTGGGGCCCAACAGAGGATATAAAGGTTTCTCAGCATCTTGCCCCCACCCTTCTCTTTTCACCTTGAAGCATGTGAACATCCTTTTCACTTCGGAGCTCCAAGCCATGTGGTCCTGTCCACCATTAAACCAACTTTCCAAACAGCCGCTATGTTTCCAGTGTCTTTTTCCTCACTCTGAACTGAACCTGGAAAGATAATTCTTCCAACAGGGTCCTTGATACTCTCTGAATTTGCTTGTTTTCTTGCAGATATTTTATTACCCAAACTAGATAACATCATCAGTGCTAGTAAGGAGTGCAGTTTGCTGTCAGTTTATATTCTAGTGGCTTGCCCTGTCAGATTGGTGGGGTGGGTTTAGAGATTCTTAGGTTGGGCTCTTAACTGTTGGCTTTTTGGCAGCTTGTTTTTTTTTTTTTTAATTTTAAAAATACTTTATTAAACTTATTTACACAATTGCAATAAAACAAAACTTTCTGCTTATTGTAACATGAGCAAGGCAGTGTTCATTCAATTTGACATCTCTCAAGTTTTGTAAAATGTATAATCATTCACACTTATTACACTGATATGTAACACAAATTTTCATCAAATTAATATATTACAAACCTATACCTAATTGCAAGGAATATTATTAATTTCCATTATACCTTCTTATTTATCTTCTATTCATTTCATGTCTACCTTCCAACCAGCTGTACCATAAGTTCCAGATCTCGTAGTACTCTGTCTCTTCTTTGTTTTTAAATTCCATTGACAACCTGTCCATTTCTGCACATTCCAAAGTCTTCTTTATATTCATAAACTTGGGGGGAGGATTTTCACATTTCCAATGTTGGGTGAAGACAATTATTACTGCTGTTAGTATATGGAGTATAATATATAACAGTTTTTTGTTAATTTTTTGTTTTAAAATCTCTAATAAAAATTTCTCTGGTTTCAATTTGATTTTTACTTTTGTAATTTCTTCTAATTTTCCACCAATATTTTTTCGCTTTTGGGAAGGTAATAGGTTCCTTGCTAATGGCCACATTTCCAACAACTTGCTGAATTATTGGGCAACATTTTTGCAAGCCTCACTGATGGTAAATGCCAGCAATAAAACATTTTATATAAATTTTCCTTATATGTTGTGATAGAGTTAATTTATAATTTGTTTCCATAAGTTTTCCCAATGTTCCAAATTAATACGATATCCAAAATTTTTGGCCCAGGTTATCATTGTTTCCTTCATTATTTCTTCTTCCATCTTATGCCTTAAATACTTATACATTTTGGCAATTGTTTTTTCCTCTGCCCACTGTAAAATTTTATCCAGTTCTTTTTCATCCAAATATATCCCATATTGTTCTGTGTCTTTCTTATATCTGGTTTGGATCTGTAGGTACGGCCACCAATTTACTTGTGTTCGTTGTAACTCAAGCTCCTGCTTAGATTTTTATTATTTTATTCTTCAAATTTACCCAATCTTTAATCCATATTACTATTACGGCCTGATAGTAAAGTTCCCAATCTCGAAGTCTAAACCCTCCTTTATCTTTACTATCGTGCAGGAACTTTAGTTTTATCTGGGTCTTTTTCCCTTGCCAAATAAATTTTGTAATTTCTTTATTTAATTCTTCAAAGTAAGTTTTGCCTAATTTTATTGGAATTGTTTGAAAGAGGAATAATAACTTAGGAAGTATATTCATCTTACGAGTAGCAGTTCTCCCTATCAATGATATCTGAAGTTTCCCCCAATTTTCCAAGTCTTTTTGTATTTGTTTTAACAATTTCTCATAATTATCTGCTTTTATCGATGAACATTTAGCCATCAGCCACACCCCAAGATATTTCAGTTTTCTTGTCATTTGTATCCCCAATTTCATCTCCAATTCCTCCTTCTGCTTTACAGTAATATTTTTTGTTAATATCTTTATTTTTTATTTATTTATTTTTAGTCCCGTCACTCTTCCGAATTCTTAAATTTTCTGTAGCAATATATTTCTTGTTTCCAAAGGGTGATGAATGCCATTCCAAACAAATTCTTATGTTATATATTCTTCTGATTCTCAGTCCTTTTATTTCTTGATTATGTCTAGTGTTAGTTTGTGTTAACAGTACCTCTGCTGCGATGATACATAATAGTGGTGATAGTGGGCACCCCTGTCTTACTCCTTTTGATATATTAAATTTCTCCATTAATTTACCATTCAGGATTATCTTTGCTGTTTGGGTGGTATATAAGGCTTTAATCATGTCTATAAATTTTTCTCCAAAGTTCATTTGATGAAATTGATTAATAAAAAATTTCCAATTCAAATTATCAAAAGCTTTTTGTGCATCCATAAACATCAACGCCACTTACTTATCTGGGTGTGGGCTTTTTGGCAGTTTCTTGATTGGGGATTATTTACTTGATTGTTGGTCTGATGTTAACCTTGGAGTTAATCTATGCTGATCTATGCGCTGATTACTGGTGGAGAAGTGCTTGGATCCTTTTAGTTTATTTTTGGCTGGTTGATTGCCTCTTTTGCATAGTCTATCAATATTGTTAATGTCTATGAGCCACAGGAGAAGCTGCATAAGAACTTTATTTAGACAAGCCCAAATGCACTGCAGCAACCTGAAACAGCAGAAACAAAATAGAGCATCTATACACTACATTCCAACAAAATGGATATCCATGCAACTTTATCAAAAAGTCCCTGACTACTCAACCATACATCAAGAATATATCAGAAACCACCAACAGACTACTACAACCACATAGAACCAGCATAGCACACAAGCCAATTAAAATTATTCAAAACATCCTAAACAACCCAGAAAACCCAGCAACCCCAGAACAAAAACAGGAGTCATCTACATCATACAATATAATGACTGCAACAACCACTGTGTAGTACAACCAGACAGAAGACTGGCAGAACATATCCATGAACACCAACTAGCAGTCAGAAGACATGATAAAAATTCTTTAATTTCACAATATACAGACAGATTTTATCAATCAGTTTAATTTATTACAGTCATAGTCCAGAAGAGACCAGAACAAATAAAAATACTAAGTGAATATCCAGTTAAAAATTCTAGAATAAAGAATAAATAACAGATTATATTAAAATCCAGTCTGTCAATTACACAGGGCTTAACTATACTAAAATAACTCAATAAACTGTGCAGCTCATAGTCAATTAAATACTAAAATGCAAAGGAATAAGCAATGCAAAGGATTTGCCACATTTGTTAAAATAGCTATGGTGGATCACATGTTTCTGATGAATTCCCAGTGCTGCTGTGGAGAATCTAGCTACCTGCACTGTAGATAGGGACTCTTTGTCCTTAAGCAGCCAGTGGAAATAAGTAATGTTGGAAGGACCAGGATACCTAGCAATTATTGAAAAGATATGTTGTTGTTTTTTAATATATCTGTAAAAGGAACATTGGACTATGTGACCAATGGTTTCCACCTCGCCTGAGCCATAGGAACAGAGTCTTTCAGTCAATGGTATATTTTTATACTTGCTGTAAAGGACAGCTGATGGAAGCATATAGCACCATGTGAATGAAAATGCTTTCTGATGGTTTGCCAACTCCAACTGGCTAAGACAGCTGGCAGAAGACTTCTGGTTTGAGCTTCTTCGGCAACAGACCGAAACCACGTCTCTGTGTGGTTTTGATCTGTGCTTGCCATTGGAATGCCCCAAGCTGGCTGGTTTCGGGACTAAGCCACCCCATAGAGGTGGTGAAGAAGGGGGAGACTGCCTGCAGGGTTTAGGAGAGCCACATCTCTCCTCCCCAGCTGGCCATTACTCCCTTTCCCGAAGGTGGTTGTAGCGGTGGTCAGAAATGGCCATCACAAAGAAGAACTCGACCGGAAAAGAATGTGCAGGAGGAAGATAAGAACAGAAAGTTTTGGTTGACCGGGTCAAACAGCAAAAGCAACAAATAAGGTACCTTGGAATTGAAACTGTTGAAAAACAATAACATTGTTGCCTAAGATTTTTAAGCTGCAAAGGAGAGAGAAAAGGGAAAATATTTGGTTTTCTCCTTTTCCTATACTGACAGCTAGGAAACTTAAGCAAGAAATTGGAAAAAAATCCACTTTGACATTAATAGGCATTTAATGCTGAAAATAAAAAGTCAAAGTGATAATAAAGATTTCTGGATAATTAAAAGCTTTTGAAAACAGGAAAGGGCAGGATCTGGAAGGGAGGAGACTGCCTGAACTTACAGCAAAATCTCAACAAGACTTCCAAAAGATACGTCTTAACTGAAATATCACAACAAAATAGTAAAACCCCAGAAAGAAAAAGAAATAAGAAGAAACAGCTGGAGACTATTTGGATTATTTGGTGATCTCTGGATTCTTGATTCTTGTATTTGAATTACTAAAATCAATCGGGTGGTTGTTTAAAACTGTTTAAAATGGCTCCACTTTTAGAAGAACTGAAAATGGAACTTAAAAGGTACAAAGAAGATGCACAAGAAGGGAGAGGTTCTTTTGGCTTCGTATTTCAGTTCTTAGAAATGGAGTTTTGGAACTATGAGAAACAACAAGAAATGCCTGCAGAACAAGAAGATTGCGACAAAGAAGAAGCTATCTTTAATGAACAAGTAGTCTTAGATGGGGGGGAAAAAGGAAAGAGGGGAAAGAGAATGGAAAGTTTAAGATTGGGAAAAACAACCCAAAAAAAGAATAGAGTGAAAAATAAGTATAAAATCAGAAAGCAACAGAAGAGGGAAATGCAGAAGAGAGAATAAGAAGTAGAGAGACAAGGGGGTAAAAAAGGGAGGGAGAAGATGAGAGGGAAGAAAGAAAGGAAAAAAAGTTATAAAGGACAGAAACAAAATACAGAGAAACAGAACCTATTTAGAGATAATGGGTGAAAATCTAATGGAAAAAGGGATTCTGCAAAGGTACATAAGAAAGTATTGTTATATTAGAAATAGAAATAATTTCAGAAAATATGAAACAATGTATGATTAAAATGTTTGATAAAATAGCTGTCGTAATTCAGTTGAATGCTTGTCAATAAATAAATGTAACAAAATGAATATTTATTGATTTACAAAACATGTGAAGAGAAATAAGGGAAAAATTAATTATGGAGATTATATGTGTCTTTAAGGAAGTATGATATTTAATTGAAGTATGATATTTGAAAGAAATGTTTAAGATGTTAAGATTTTAATGATTATTAATGATAGAATTGAATTGGAATGGAATGAGGGTTTATAATTACATATGTTCATAATTTTTTTAAAAGAATATAGTGTGTATTGTAAGAATGTACCAAGCATAATTCAATTGGAAGTTATGTATTACGTATTATATTGAAGGTCATAACCTTAACCTATATATTGAAGTTTAAATAAGAGTTGAATGGATATAATTAAAAGATATAAAGGTGTCATACTCCAATTAGTAACTACAGGAGAAAATTTGTTTAATGAGAAAAGATAATTTGAAATTGAAACAGAACAGACAAAAGTATAAATATGATTTGAATTGAGATGAGATAATCAAAGTAAAATTGAGAAAATTAAAAGAGGGGAAAAACTATATAAAAAATGTGGAATAGTATATGGAATAGAACACAAAAATGAGCATCAAATTGAGTTTGTGTCTGTATAAAGAAGTTCAACCCGGGACCATGCTATTTTCAAAAAAGATGTTTTACTTGTATTTTGTATGTGTGAAAACCCAAAGAAAACTTTATTAAAAAAAAAAAAAAGATAGCTGGCAGGAGTAACAACATATCTAATGGCATCTGGAGCCAGAAACAACAGAGCTTTCCCTAAGACTGTATGCCTCTTGATGTCCTCTACCCTTAGTTGCAAGATTTGTTTTGATTGGTTGTAGTCCAAGTTGAGTATTGAGGCTGGAGAGAAGCTAGTTTGGCAAGGTTTGGCAGCCTTGATCCATGCTGAGGAGAATTTATCTTGGAGGATTAATAGAGCAAGGCCTTGTGGAAAGAAGTTAAGCTTTAGCCAGAGATTTAAAAATGCTACAAAGAATTTAAAATGCTACAGAGATTAAAAAATGCTACAAATTCTTGCTTCGACTTTTGTTAATCCTGTCTCTAAGCACAGAAATACATTTGAGACACAATGCGGAGTCTGGAGAATTGCTCTAATAAATTTGGATTGAACAATTTTCAGTGGTGTGAAACACGAAGCTGAGAGTCCAAGCAAGGTCCTGTAAAGAAGCTGTGCCAGTAACTTGGCCAGAAAAAACTTAATTGTGGCAGGAACATAGTATCCTCCCTTTGTGTGGAAAAATTTAAGGATAGTGCTCACTGATATTTGGCCCAAGGCAGCTGCATATTCACCATTTATTTATTTTATTTTATTTATTTGATTTGTCAATCGCTTACAAGATAATAGGTATAACTATATACATAGTTACGAAGTGAGTACATATAAGAAATGGGTATATATAAAAAAATATTTGTACATGAACATATGTACATTTTGTACATGAAATGTACATGAAGATATGTACATTTCATACATGAAATGGGTACATATAAGAAAAATGAAAGAAACAATAGGACAGGGATGGTAGGCACGTTGATGCGCTTATGCACGCCCCCTACAGACCTCTTAGGAAAGGGGTGAGTTCAATAGTAGACAGTCTAAGGTTAAAGTTTTTGGGGCTTGGGGAAGAAAACACAGAGTCAGGTAGAGTATTCCAGACATTGACCACTCTGTTGCTGAAGTCGTATTTCCTGCAACCAAGTTTGGTGTGGTTAACCTTGAGTTTGTATCTATTGTGTGCTCTTGTGTTGTTATGGTTGAAGCTGAAGTATTCATTGACAGGTAGGACATTGCAATGTATGATTTTATATACCATACTTAGATCAGACCGAAGAAAGCATAATTCAAGGTTTTCTAGGTCTAGAATTTCAAGTCTGGTGGCATAAGGTATTCTGCAACAAGTAGAGGAGTGGAGAACTCTTCTTGCGAAATATTTCTGGACTTTCTCAACTGTGTTAATATCAGATATGTAATGTGGGTTCCAGACTGATGAGCTGTATTCGAGTATTGGTCTAGCAAATGTTTTGTATGGTCTAGTTAGTAGTGTGATATTACCAGAGAAAAAGCTACGTCGGATTAGGTTAACAACTCTTGATGCCTTTTTGGCTATGTAGTTACAGTGGGCTCCAGCACTGAGATCATTAGAGATGAGTATTCCAAGGTACTTCAAAGAGCTTGGATCATCAACAAGATCTTGAGTATTCAGCTTGTATTTTATTTTCTGATTTTTTTTGCCGATATGTAAGACCATTCTGATACATAGTCAAGATCTTTTTGAAGGGAAGCAGTATTGTCTGTGGTATTGAACAGTTTTACATCATCAGCGAAAAGAACGCAGTTGCTCTTAATATGATCACAGAGGTCAGAGTATGAAGAGAGTTGGTCCTAGAACACTGCCTTAGGGGACACCAGTATTGACAGGTACAGAATTTGATAGGACATTCCCAATTTTGACCATTTGTTGTCTGTTTGACAGGAATGCTTCTATCCATTTATGCAGTTGTCCAGAGATACCATAAGATTTTAGTTTAAGGAGTAGTTTGTCATGTACCACTGAATCAAAGGCTTTAACAGAAATCTATGTAGATTGAGTCTATTGCTATGCCCTGATTGAGTTGTGTAGTCCATATGTTTTTGCAGTGTAAGAGTTGCAGATTACAGGATAGTTTTTTTCTGAAAGCAAATTGTTTATTCGAGAGTAGGTTGTTTGTCTCTTAAGTGGAGGATAATGGATTGGTTAATAATTGATTCCATGACTTTACAGGTGATGCAGCAAAATGAGATTGATCTGTCATTTTCAACTAGGCTGGGCTGTCCCTTTTTGAAGATGGGGATGACCGTGGCTTGTGACCATAGGTTAGGCAAGGAGCTGGTCCTGAAAGATTTTTCAAAGATTATGCTTAGAGGTTTGGCTATGGCAGTGAATAGCTTTTTAAAGAAGTTGGCATGTATTCCATCCAGTCCAATAGATAGAGATAGTTTTAGATTGCATAGTGCTTTTTCAACATTGTCTTCTGTAAAATCGATATGTATTAGATCATTGTAGTTGTCTGTGGTTCGGCTAGGAAATACTGGGCATGATCCATTGCTGTTTACAAATACTGAGCTGAAGAATGTGTTAAAGATGTTGGCTTTGATGGTGTCGTCGTTGCAGTCTTTACCATGAGGTCCTATCGGGTGGGATGGACTTTGAGTCTTTTAGTTTGTTGTTTACAAAATTGTAAAAAGCGCAGGTGGAATTGGTGCATAGAAGGCTTTGCTTGAGCCAGTGGCCTGGATGACTATTCCTAGGTATTTGAGGGTGGTTACCTGCTCTATATTATAAATATTTAGAACCCATGAATAGAGTTTTGGCATAATATTTGTTTTCTTGTAATTTGTGTCCAGTTTATTGTAATTACAATACTGGATGAGGGCTCGCAAGGTCTTTTAAGGCCTTGTCCTGGTGTCTGGGAGAAGATCACAGTGCCATCTGTATAGAGCAGCAGGGCGATGCTTCAATCACGTTTTTTGGAAGTGTGGTAATTTGATTCATTTAACCATTTTACCATGTCATTTATATAGAAGTTGAAAAGCAATGGGGCCAAAACGCACCTCTGTTTAACCCCCTTCTGAGTTTTAACTGATTTTGAGAGGGACCCTTGTATATTACATCTCACCTTGAGGGATGTTTTACTATCTAAAGCTGAAGAAGAAGCCTGTGGTCAATTGAAGCAGCTTCCAGTTTCCCCCATAGCTTATCATATCAAAGGTTGCCTTGATATCTATAAATCCAGCTTATAATGATACAAATTATTCAGGGGTGGGATTCAATTTTTTTAACAACCGGTTCTGTGGGTGTGGCTTAGTTGGTGGGTGTGGCTTGGTGGTCATGTGACTAGGTAGACATGGCTTGGTGGTCATGTTATTGGCTGGGCATGGCCAACTCAATGTCACTCACATCGAGGCACTCATCTCCTCGCCTGGCCTCTCATGATTGTGGGGATGCTGCAACATTTGTGAAAAATGGTCATAAATCACTTTTTTCAATGCCATTGTAACTTTGAATGGTCACTTCACACAAGCAAATACCAATAAAGGAGGGGAAAAAAATTCCAGTGATGGAACAAATAGTTATTGTCAAATAAGAACCACAATTATAATAATACTTATATATATACATAAAATGGAAAATATGAGAATTTATGTGACTTGTGAAGGAGGACTATGGGCACTTAGCACAAAGGAATTGCAACCAGTCAACACACTGTGTGTAATTGAAAGATGGTTTTATTTTTTTATGTTTTGTTTTGTCTGTGTTTGTTTAAAAAAATAAAAAACTTATTAAAAAAAACTCCAAAGAAGTTCCTGAGACAGGAAGTCTAGTCCTGCCAAGAATGTAATAAGGGTTAATGGAAAAGCAGTTTCTGTAAGCAATACCAGAATGTTTCCTTCCTGCCTTCCTTATAGGATTAAGCCAGTAATTACTTCTAACAACCGGTTCTCTGAACTGCTTTGAATGTTAACAACTGGTTCTAGCGAATAGGTGCGAACTGGTAGAATCCCACCCCTGAATCTATTTGATATGTATTCTTCAATACAGACAAACTTAACCATCATTTTAATTGGGACAATGTAACCATCCTAGATCAAGCCAAATCCAAAAATGCCAGGAATTTCTAGAAGCCTGGTACTCTGACAAATTAGCCATCAATACACACAGAGACATTAACATCTATAGATTAAGCAAATGAGGCAATCAATCAGCCAAAAAGAGGACAAAAAAAACCCAGGCACCTGACCACCAGCAATCAACACCTAGATCAGCATAGATTAACTCTAAGTTAGCACCAGAGTAACATTCAAGTGATCAAGTGACTCTAACAAAAAAAACTCTCAAAAAAGCCAACAGTAAAGAGCCAAACCAAAAAATCTCTAAGCTCATCCCCATCAATACTAATAGGGCAAGCCACGAGAACAAGGGTCTTCAAACTTGGCAAGTTTAAGACTTGTGGATGTCAATTCTCAGAATTCCTGAGCTAACATGACTGGAGGAGGAATTCTGGGAGTTGAAGCCCACAAGTCTTAAAGCTGTCAAGTTTGAAGACCCTTGCATTAAATATAAACTGACAGCAAACTTCACTCTTTACTATGGTAGCACTGATGATGTTACCTAGTTTAGGTAATGAAATGTCTGCAAGAAAATAAGCAAGCTCAAAGAGCACCAAGGACTCCTCATTTCAATCCTATTCTTCTTTATTGCCAACATAAATGCAGAAAGGTCCTGATTTCCTTGATATCTTTGACATTCCCTTGTTCATATAGCATGCTTAACCCGGTCAGATCCCATTGGATCAGATGATATGCAGAGTCTCAGTCTATGTTCCTCAGCAAATGTCTAATACTTTGTGAGACTTTGTACCAAGATATCCCGGTCCTTTCCTTTTGTTCAGACTGGCAGTAGTGAATGTGGAAAGGAAAGGAGCTTGGGGAGGGAGGGAGGAAAAATTCATTTTTCACACCATAAAAAATAATTACTGTATGTTTTCATTCAGTTCTCCAGATCTCTTCTAATGGCCACTGGGAATTAAAATGCATTCACAGTTATTGCCCAGTAACCATTGTCCTTAATGAAGAAGAAGAAGAAAAAAACCAGTAGTAACATAGTATACTCATGTAGGACACCTCAAACAAATCTCAGGCTTAAAATTGTTTTTGTTTAAAGTAGTTCAGTTTTGGTGTTTTATGATATAATTCCTGGATTGCCATTTTACTCCATTAGGCTATTTTGTCTATGATCTGTCCACTGACCATTCTGTGACTGGGTTAAAATAAAACTATGTGTTGTATAAACAATTAAATCCAATCAACACTGACAATAAAAGAGATTAGTTTTTGATCAAAATAACCCTGGAATTTAGAGTTAGGTTAGCTCTACTGCTAACCAGAGATGAAGTCCAGGATTCTTTAGAAACTCCCCACTCTCATTTTAATTTTCACCAGTTAGAATAGAAAAGAATATAATTCTTTATTGGCCAAGTGTGATTGGACACACAAGGGATTTGTCTTGGTGCAAATACTCTCAATATACATAAAATATACATTTGTCAAGAATCATAAGATACAACACTTAATGACAGTCATGGGGTACAATAAGCAATCAAATCATACTTAGAAACAGTCAATATAAATCATAAGAATACAAGCAATAAAGTTGCAGTCACATAGTCACAAGTGGCAGGGGATGGGTGATAAGGAGTGGTGAGATGATTAACAGTAATAGTAGTGCAGACTTTGGAATAGTTGAACAGTGTTGAGGAATTATTTGTTCAGCAGAGTGATGGCTTTAAGGGAAAAATTGTTCTTGTGTCAAGTTATTCTGGTATGCAGTGTGCTATAGAATTGTTTTGAGGGAAGGAGTTGAAACAGTTTTTGTCCAGGATGTGAGGGGTCTGTAAATATTTTCACAGCCCTCTTTTTGACTCATGCAGTATACAAGTCCTCGACTGAAGGCAGGTGGGTAGTAATTGTTTTTTCTGCAGTCCTATTTATCTTCTGAAATCTGTGTCTATCCTGTTGGGTTGCAGAACCAAACCAGACAGTTATCGAGGTGCAGCTGATAGACTCAGTAATTCCTCTGTAGAACTGTATCAGCAGCTCCTTGGGCAGTTTGAGATTTCTGAGTTGGTACAGAAAGAACATTATTTGTTGTGCTTTTTTGATGACGTTTTTGATGTTGGGTATTCATTTTAGGTCAGGTGATATGGTAGAATCTAGAAATTTGAAGGTCTCTACTGTTGACACTGTGTTGTTGTTGTTGTTCTAATTTTTATTGGTTTTTAAAACAAACAAAAACAAACAAAACATAAAAACATCAGTCCATCTTCCATATATGTACATACAGTGTGTCGGTTGGTTTACAAAATTTTTTGTGCTTCCATTTGTTAGCCTTCAATTACAATTACATTATATACGATCTCGTATTTTCAATCCAATATTAAATGCATTAATATCATTATTAATCAATCATTTGACTATACTTATTCATGCTTTAAGAAATAATCATATTTTACTCAATTTATTTTGTGACAATTCATATTATCATCCCATTTCTATCCTAAAATCATTTTGTAGATATAATAAGAAAAGAATACATCTTTATATATTTATTATTTTCTAAAAGTTTACATATTTCATTACTATATTTTATTGTCTAATCATTGATAGAATAGATCCCAAATTTTATAAAATTGTTTATCATCTTGTTCTCTAATTTCAAATGTCAATCTACTCATTTCAGCACATTCCAATATTTTCTTAATGATTTCCTCCTGTGATGGTATTTTCTCATTTTTCCAGTTTTTAGCAAATACAATCCTAGCCGCTGTTAATACATTTACAATCAGGTATTTCAAATCTTTACTATATATTTCAGGTAAAATTCCCAATAAAAATATCTCTGGGTTTGAATCTATATATTTTTTTGTCATTTTTTTCCAACCACGTGTGGATTTTAGTCCAGTATTTTTTAGCATCCGCACAAGTCCACCACATATGGTAATATGAGCCAGGTGTCTGATGACATTTCCAACATTTTTCGGATTTATTCTTGAACATTCTTGCTATTCTTATTGGAGGAAAATGCCACCTGTAAAACATTTTATACAAATTTTCTTTATATGCTGTTGACATTGTCATCTTATAATTTTGAGACCACAATTTTTGCCATTTCTCTAGGTCAATCCCATATCCTAAATTCTTCCCCCAAGCAATCATAGTTTCTTTAACTTGTTCTTCTTCTAGTTTAATTTATAATAAATATCCATACAATTTTTTCATCACCTTTTCATCAGTACCTGTCAAAATCTTATCAAAATCAGTCAGTTTATCTAAAAAGCTTCTGTTTTGGAATCTTTATCATAACTTGAATGTATTTGCGCATATGAAAACCAATTCATCTTTATACCTTGTTCCTCTAGCTTTTGTATAGATTTAAGTTCACCCTTTTCATTCAATATTTCACCATATTGAACTTTTTACATAATATAGGATAGGAAAATGCTTCAATAGCATTCCTTTTTATATATTATAGGATAGGAAAATGCTTCAATAGTCGATAGCCAGACTGGAATTTTCAGATAACATTGTCTCTTAATCTTCTCCCAGTTTAACCACAGAGACTCCCGTATGTCTTCTATAATGTCTCCTAAAGTACCCCTGTGTTTTAGTTCCTTTATACCATAAAAAAGCATGCCACCCCAGCAACAGATCATGTCGTTCTAATGTCAACAATGTAGTATTTCTTAATGTTATCCATTCCTTTACCCACATCAAATTTGTAGCTTGGTAATACAACTCCCAATTAGGCAAACCAAATCCTCCTCTTATTCTAGCATCTTGCAGAAGTTTTAACTTTATTCTCGCTTTCTTACCTTGCCATATATATTTCAACACAATTTTATTCAAATCTTCAAAGTAATCTTTTCCAAGCCTAATTGGAATTGTCTGACACAAATATAAAATTCTGGGTAATATATTCATCTTGATTGTTGATATTCTCCCTATTAATGGCAGCTGTAAATTTTCCCATTTCACCAAATCTAGCGCTTTCTGCTGTTTGAGTTTGACATAATTATTCTCTTTTAATGTACTGCATCTTGCTGTCAAGTATATCCCCAAGTACTTGATCTTGTTCGTGACCTGAATTTTCAATAAGTCTGCCAGTTTTTCCTTTTGTCTAGATAGCATGTTCTTTGTCAAGATCTTTGTCTTATCTGTTTTTATTTTCAAACCAGCCATCTTACCATATGTCTATATCTTATCTATCAATTTTGGTGCTGTTTCTTGTGGATCTTCTGAGATAAAAAACAGGTCATCTGCAAATGCTTGCAACTTAAATTCTTCCTTCTTAATTTTCATTCCTTTTACATTCTTTTCATCTCTAATATTTCTATTTAGCACTTCCAAAGTTAACACAAACAACAGAGGTGGTAGTGGGCACCCTTGTCTTGTTCCTTTTCTTATGTCAATAGAGTCTGTCAGGTCTCCCTCTATCATTACCTTTGCCATTTGCTCATGATATATAGCTTCTATTGCTTGGATAAATTTTCTAGTAAAGCCCATCTGTTCCAGCAGTAATAACATGAATCACCAATTCACATTATCAAATGCCTTCTGTACATCTAGATATATCAAAGCCATTTGCTTTTCAGGATGAGCCTCATAATTTTCCAAAGTGTCCAGAATTACTCTCATATTGTCTTTCATTTGTCTCTTTGCCAGAAATCCATTTTGATCAGGATGAATAAAACTGTTTAAATATTTTTTAAGTCTTTCTGCCAATATTGAAGCAAAAATTTTATAATCTGCATTTAGTAATGAAATAGGTCTACAGTTCTTAATTAGTAATGGATCAGCTTCCTCTTTTGGGATAAGTGTAATATAGGCTTCTAACCATGTTTTAGGTATCATCTTCTTTAACATAACTTCATTCATAACTTTTAAAAATGAAACATTCAACGATTCTTGTAATGTTTTCTAAAATTCTGCCAGAAGTCCATCTGGGCCTGGCGCCTTTCCATTATTTTGCTTCTTAAGTGCTTCAGTTAACTCCATCATCGCTATATTGCTTTCTAACTGTTTTGATCTCTTTAGGTATCTGGGGTAAATTAGCAATCTGTAAGTCCTGTTTAACTCTTTCCTCATCAATATTCTCTTGTGTATATAGTTTCCCATAATAGTCTCGAATAATTTCCTTCTTCTCTTTAGTACCATAGCAAACTTGACCTTGGTCATCTATTAATTGCAATATTTTCCTTGATTCTTTCTCCTTTCTCAGTTTATATGCTAACCATCTACCTGGTTTATTTGCATCTTCAAAGTAGTTCTGTTTAGCACCTCTAATTTTCTGTGCTAGTTCTTTTTCTATTAAGCCTATTTTATGTTTAATTATATCCATTTTTAGCTTAATATCCTTTTCCTGTGGCGTTTTCTGTAGCTCTTTTTCAAGTCCTTTATACTCATCCTATAATGCCTTAGAAGCTAATCTTTTCATAGTATTTCTTTTCCTTATATAGTCTATTACCAAGTCTCTGGTATATGCCTTCATTGTATCCCAGACATTCTGCGCTGATGTGTCTTCTTTTTTGTTTTCTCTGAAAAAAAAAAGCCAATTCTTTCTCCATCCACTGTGTGAAGTCTTTTTCCTTTAAAATAGTATTATTTAATGTCCATCTAGATCTTCTTCTTTGTCCTTTCCATTTAATTGTCAGTGGATTATGATCTGCCCAAGTACTTGATTCAATATTTATTTCTTGAATATTAGTTAACAATTCTGTTGGCATCCATATCATATATATTCTGGACCGTGATAAATGTCTATTTGAATAAAAGGTGTATTGTTTAGTTTTGGCATTTCTTTCTCTCCATGTATCTTTTAAATTTATTTCATCTACCATTTTAAATAAAGATTTTGGGAGAGTCTTTCTGTTTTACTTTATTGTTTTCTGTGCTGTATAGTCCAATTTGTTATCTACAATTCTATTAAAATCTCCCATCATAACTATATTAGCATAGTCCAGTTCAATTATTTTCATATGTAATTTTTTATAAAATTATTCTTGATTGTCATTTGGGGCATAGATTGCAATCAGGAGTGTTTTCATATTGTTGTCCAATATTTCCACCATTAGGATTCTTTCGTCGTCATCAGTATAAATCAATTTTGCTGGAATGTTCTCTTTAATATATAAAACCACTCCTCTTTTCTTGCACTGTGTCAAGGAGGTAAATATTTTCCCTAGTTTTGGCTGTATCAACAATTGTTCATATTGCTTTTTAATATGTACTTCTTGTAAGCAGATTATATCAAATTTTAATTTATTTAATTTATGGAAAGTTTTCCTTCTTTTAATGGCTGAATTAAGTCCATTTGTATTCATTGTAATCAGTGTTTTCTCTTCCATGGTTATGTTTTATAATTAGGTTTGGCAGCTCTCGTAGATCTTGGTTCACGTTGTTCTTTGGCTTTCTCCTTTCCACCTACTGTACCTTCTTTTTTTTCAGTTGTCATTTGGCAGTGCTCTTGGAATTCAAGTAGTGAAATTTCTTTTTCTGCCTCTTCCTCTTTCCCTCTGAAAAATTCTGTGAGAATGATTCAGCTTTCTTTGTAAATCTGATGTGAACTTCTCTTGGTAGGCTATTTCTCATTGCGTATCTTGTGAAAACTCGATCGACCTCATCTATTCCATCTCCTCTTCAGATATTTCCAAAGCTTCAGCCAACATTTCTCAGTAGTCTCTCATCATACTTCATCATCATTGGTTGGATGTTCTCCACTTTTTCATTGGTTTTCCCTGTTCTTTGTTCAGTGTTCTCTGTTCTTTGTTTGATGTTCTCTATTCTCTATTCTCTTTTCAATATTCTCAGATTTTGTTTGAATGTTTTGAATTTCTTGCAAAATCATCTACAGGGTCATTTTTTTCTTTTTCTTTTTCTTGTTCTTTCTCTTTCCTAAACATTGTCTTTATTGAACATTGTCCTCCAGATGGTGGAGAGGAGGAAGTGGAAGTTGAAGAACCAGGAGCTGTTAGTTTCCTACTCATTTCTTCTTCTAATTCTACTTCTAATAAACAATTATAAAATTTAGTTATATTTTTTTTACCTGGTCCTAATAAATTTTTGTCTAATTGTTGGGGTTTATTATTAATTCCAAATTCCTTTCTGTCTTGTTTATATCTACTATGAATTTGTAGGTATACTCATTGATCTATTTTAAATCCCCGCTCTTGAAGTTCTTGTCGTGATTTCAAATTTCCTTGTATGTCCAATAAATCTTTGTATTTGATCATTTTAGAAATATCCAAATTGTTTGGGTGGATCGTCGCCTCCATTGCTGATAACCAGATCGGTACTTTTAAGTAGTGTTTTTTGCGTATTTTTTCCAATTAATTAATAATGAGTCTCTAATTAGTCTATTAGCTATAATGGAGGTAAATATTTTATAGTCGGTGTTTAATAATGAAATCGGTCTGTAATTATTGATATAACTAGATTCAGATTCCTCCTTTGGGATCAGCAAAATCAGTGCTCCCCTCCATGAGTCCGGCATCTTGGCTGCCAATAATACATCATTGAAAATTTCGATCATAAAAAGTCCAATTTGTTCTGCAATTACTTTATATAGCTCTCCTGGAATCCCATCTGGGCCTGGGGCTTTATGATTTTTTTGGTTCTCTATTGCCGATTTCAGTTCAGACCAAGATATATTAAGTAATTCTATCATTCCTTCCTCAATTTCTTTATCTTTAATTTCATCTAAGTATTTTCTTTTTTTGTCCTCATTTCTTTCTTTCTTTTTATATAACTCTTCAAAGTATTTATGTACAATTTCTTTTTTTTGTTCTATCTCTTGTTGTATGTCGCCATTCCCATCTATTAATTGATATATCAGTCTCTTTTCTTTCTTTTTTTTTAGTTTATAAGCTAACCATTTTCCTGGCTTATTAGCATTCTCAAAGTAGGTTTGTTTGGTCATATTCAAATTTATAATCATTTTCTCTTGTTCAATTAAATTCAATTTGTGTTTAGCTATTATTACCTGATTTTGCAATGTTGAGTTCTTTGGGGTCTTCTGTAATTGCATTTCTAATTCCTTAATTTGTTGTTGCAGTTTATTTTGTTGGACATATTTTTCTTTATTCCTCTTGGCATTGTAAGAAAGTGTTATACCTCTTATTATTGCCTTCATTGTATCCCAAATATTTTGTTTGTAGTTACTCTATTGTCATTTTCTTTTAAAAAATAATTTAATTCCTCTTTAAGTTTATCAATATATTCTTTTTCTCTTAATAATTGGGTATTTAATGTCCATCTTTTCTTTAGTTTCTTCCTGCCTTTCCATATTATCTGAATTGGATTATGGTCTACCCATTCATTCGGTAATTTTTCAATTTATTTTATCTCATTTGCTATTTCTCCGTTCATCCATGCCATATCAATTCGTGTCCATATTTGATACGGATTGGAATAAAATGTAAAATATTTTTTTTCAGGATATAGTCTTCTCCATAAATCCACCAAATTTAATTCTTTCATCATTTCCTTACATATCTTAGGGAACTCTCTTTTCCCTTTCTTATTCTTCCCCCCATTACTATGGTCTTTCTGGTAATCGGCAACAGAGTTAAAATCTCCTATAATACAGATATTCCTTTTTTCAAATTCTAT
The DNA here is from genome assembly GCA_015471245.1 of Laticauda colubrina. NCBI lineage: Eukaryota > Metazoa > Chordata > Lepidosauria > Squamata > Elapidae > Laticauda > Laticauda colubrina. The sequence continues at coordinate 14,847,263 of BLBF01000018.1, forward strand.
TATTTTTCGGTATAGATGTTTAAAAAATTCTTTCTGATCTTCATTTGGGGCATAAATTACTACTAACAAAATTGAAATGTCGTGAATCCAGATCTGCAAAACCAAAGTTCTTCCCTCAGGGTCTGACCATACTAATTCTGATTTCAAATCATCTTTAACATATATTGCGATCCCTTTCTTTTTTCCTGTGTCTACTGGTGCAGTAAATAGCTTCCCTAGTTTCAGGTAATTTAAATAACTTTTGCCTTCTTTTCTTATATGGGTTTCCTGTAGGCATATTATATCAGCATTTTGTTTTATGAGTTTTGTTAATATCGTTTTTCTCTTTAACGTTGAATTTAGGCCATTTATGTTAATTGATAGAAGTTTCTTTTCTTCTTCCATTTACTTAATTCTGTTTCGCTCGTTGTCTCGTGATAACTCCGGTCTCTCCGAGTGCTTGCTGGTTTAAAGTTCCTTCTTTTTTGTTTCTATAGTAGTTTTGGTCTTCTTGTAAATTTATTTCCAGTTCCTCCTTACTACTCAGGTCTTCTGAACTTACTAATTGTTCATAAAATTCTTAGGCTCTTTCCATGGTATCTATTTTAATTTTCCTTTCTTTCTATGAAACTAACATCCCCTCTGGGATTAACCATTTGAATACAATTCTTTTTTTATTTCAGTAAGCAGCTAAAAATTTGTAGTCTCATCTTGTTTCTCTTACTCTTCTTGGGATTTATTTAAGAATCGTAATTTCTTTACCTTTGTACATAATTGTTCCGTTCCCTGGACATCCTAAATATAATATCACGAATACTCCTTCTCGTAAAACGTATATGGACTTCTCTCGGGCATTTATGTAGTCTCGCATAGTACTGACCCTGTAAACTTCATCAAATTATCTTAAAATATCAGCTTTGTCTTTATCCAATAATCCAGCCAGTATTCCCGCCATCAGTTGTTCTAGATCTTCTTCCTTAGATTTTTCTACATTCTGAAATCTCAATGAGTCTTCCATTTCTTTACTTACATTTTTTAATTCCTCGTCTACCCTTTCAAGTTTCCTTTTGGTTCATTCAGTCCTTTTCTCTACTTTTTTATTGTTGCTTCATTTTTCTCCAAGGCCTGTTATGGTATTCCAATTTTATCTTCCACTTTAGAGATGTCTGCTTTCATTTCTAATTTCATTTTCCCCATCTCCTCCTTTAATTCATTAATATCTGCTCTTGTCTCATTATGGTTTTTTATCATTGTTTCTTGTAATTTTGCCATCGATTCTTGTATGTTAGTAAAATTGATTGAATATTGGCATTCAAAATATTGGTTTGTTTTTCTACTGGTAATGTTTCTTCTATAGTTTTTTGGGGCATGGGCGAAGCTGTTGCCAGTGTAGTTGTTAGTGTTGGAGTAGCCTTCCTTCTGGTTTTCAGAGCTGTAGTAGTTGTCGAGGTCATTTCTTTTAATATTTGTTTCTGTTGTTGGATTATGTTAATTATGTTATCCCAAATTACCATTCAATATTATGACCTCTATATTAAAATTGGCCAATGAATAATTATTTAATCTACCTATCTGTATTTTTCCCAATCTTAAATCTAAGTCAAATAAGTAATTTTATAGATTTTATATTCAGTTCCTATGCAATACTATACAACGTTATACAACAATCTATATAATAACTATTTATGATAATTATAGTAAATATATAATAAATAATATAAATGATATATCTAATCCAACTAAATTCAGGTTTTGATTATGTTTACACTGTAAATTTAACTATTAGAATATTAAATATTCAATATTAAATCTTATACTTATTAATTAAATGGTTCATAATATTCTTAATGTTTTTCCTATTTTTTAATATATCTTGTCAAAGTGTAATTATCCTTAAGCCCCTGTCACACTGCACCAACGGATGGAAAGAGGATGTAAAACAGAGAAAAACACTTACCATCCGTTGGTTAACGCGATGCATCCGTTCTGTACTCACTGCCTCCGTTTTGCTTCCTCTCTATCTGTCCAGCATCCGTCTATTGACGTTTCATCCGCTCAGAGGGTTTTGAGCTGCTCAAAACATTTGTGCAGAAAATGTATCCAATGTGTCCATTCTGCATCTACTAGGCATCCACTAGGCATCCGCTAGGCGTCCGTTCTGCATCCGTTACGCATCCGCTATATCCACTAGGCATCTGCTACGCATCCGCTCAACTTGATACGCTCCAGCGGTAAACAGATGCAGGGAGGAAGCGGAACGGACGTGGAACGGATGCAGAACGGATGCAGAATGGATGGAGAAAGGATGAAAGCGGATGCAGCTCGCAAAGAAAGCATTTAAAACGGAAAAAACGTTCGCAGAGGGGACCTATCTCGGATATTAAGGATGTCTAGAGGATGCCTAGAGGATGCAAAGGGACACATAAGGGAAAACCTATACTGCCTATAAAAAGGGGGAGCAACTCATCTGGATCTCACTTTCAGACCAGCAGCCCAGCTGTGCAGACCTCTGCAGCCTTCATCTGACTCTTCCTCTTCCACAGCATCCAGTCATGTCTACCATGGATCGTAACAAAGTCCTTTTGGCATCCACCATCGTTCTGCAACAGTGCGAAGCCATCTACAGGCTCTGTGAACTCTACTACGGGAAGAAAAGGAGGCGGCCAAGAAGCATCTGGGTCCAAAGATGGATCGGGAGAAGAGCAGAGTACGGACTGTACAACAAGCTGATGGTGGAGCTCAGGAACGAAAACCCTCGTGCATTCCAGAACTTCATGAGGATGCCTCCAGCCATGTTTGACAAAGTTGTGTAGCGGCTGACACCCAGGTTGACCAAGGCAAACACCAACTTCTGGCCCAGCCTGGACCCTGGGCTCAAGGTGGCACTGACTCTGCACCACCTGGCCTCAGGGACCACCTACAGAAGCATGCAATACGGCTGGAGGGTGCCACACAACACCATCAGCATTGTGGTCAGAGAAGTGGTGCAGGCCATCATCGAAGAATACATGGAGGAGCTCCTCCAGTGCCCCACCACTGAAGAAGGATGGAAGAAAGTTGCAGAGCAGTGGTATCAGAGGTGGAACTTCCCCCACACCATAGGAGCCATAGATGGCAAGCACGTGGTCTGCAAAGCTCCACCCAAGTCGGGGTCCACTTATTTCAACTACAAGGGCTTCTTCAGCATCATCATCTTCGCCATGGTCGATGCTGACTACAAGTTCATGTACATCAATGCTTCAGGCAATGGCTCAGCTTCAGATGCCCAGGTATACAAAGCCAGTGACCTCAAGGAGGGGCTGGAACACAACCTCATCGTGGGCTTCCCAGATCCAGACCCACTGCCCAACGACACGCAAGATGTGCCCTACTTCATCGTGGGGGATGACGCCTTCTCCCTCAGAACCTACCTCATGAAGCCCTACACTTCCAGATGCCTCACCCGTGAAGAGAGGATCTTCAACTACAGGCTGTCCAGGGCAAGGCAGGTGGTGGAGAACGCCTTTGGCACCCTGGCCAACAGGTTCCAGGTACTTCTCACCACCATGCAGCATCGCCCACAGACCGTGAGGAGGATCGTGGAAGCTTGCTGCATCCTGCACAATCTCATGCGCACCTGCTACCCAATGTTGCAGAACAGTCTCGTGGACCTCCAACAAGGCAATGGGGACATGGAGCCTGGTGAATGGAGGCAAGGGCAAAACCTGATAGACACTCAGGATGTGCAAGGCCCCAACAGAGCCTCACATGAAGGGAAGAAGCAGCGCAACCTCCTGAAACACTGGTGCAACTCCCCAGCTGGAGCGGTGGAGTGGCAAGACAGGATGATAGATGTTTAATGGATGCTTCCTTGAGCCTGTCTCATCACACTGATGAGATTGTGCCATGTATGTTGGGTGGGCCTACAATGAACAGGGCATTTAATAAAGAGTTGTGTTTATATTGAAATGTGTGGATCAATGATTAAATTGTTACTGATAATAAAGGGCCAAAGGTGTGGCACCTGGGAGGGTGGACCATACAGTCCCACTATGCTTGTACTGGAGGTTTATCTATCCCACAGATATTACCCAGCCAAAGGTATCCCTGCTCATTCCACAGGTATCCCTGCCCACCCCACTGCTATCTTAACCCATCCCACAAGCATGCAAAGGCTTAAACCATTTCTAAAAGTTTCCACCAAGACTTTATTAAAAAAAAGAACTGAACCAAGTGTGTGAATCAAAGATAGACTTTATTAACAACAAGCTATAAAAGAAAAATGACCCAAGTCAAGTGTCCAAATAAAGTCCATAGGTAGTCAGCCAGCCAGTCTCTGGCACTCCTCTTGGTCACTCGGAGGTGTGCTCAGTCTCAGGGGTGAAGGGTCCAGGTGCTGTGGAGGTGGCTGGTGCTGGAGTGCTTGTCTAAAGTGCCATTGGGGTGCAGCATCAGCAGAGTAAGCACCAGCAGAAGCACCACTGCCAGAAGCATCATCATCAGCTCCTCCAGAAGCAGAAGCAGCAGCAGCAGCAGCAGAAGCTCCAGCCCCAGAAGAGCGAGCCCGTGCTACAGAAGCCCCAGCAGAAGCAGAGTGAGGGCCAGGGGGTGGGATGGTGGCCCTGTCCCTCTTGCCAGGGCTGGCAGCAGATGGCTGAGGCTTTCTGTTCTTCCCCATGGTTGTGGGATTGCTGGCTAGCAGGGAGGCTGGCAGGAACCAAGGCTGGCAGGCAGGCTGGCAGGCAGGCTGGCAGGCAGGCTGGCAGGCAGGCAGGCACCAAGGCTGGCAGGAAGGCTAGCAGGCAGGCAGGCACCAAGGCTGGCAGGAAGGCTGGCAGGCAGGCAGGCACCAAGGCTGGCAGGCAGGCACCAAGGCTGGCAGGAAGGCTGGCAGGCAGCCAGGCACCAAGGCTGGCAGGCAGGCTGGCTGGCAGGGAGGCTGGAAGGCAGGCTGACAGCAAGGCTGGTAGGGAGGCTGGAAGGCAGGCTGGCAGCAAGGCTGGCAGGCAGGCTGGCAGCAAGGCTGGCAGGCAGGTAGACAGGGAGGCTGGCAGCAAGGCAGGCAGGCAGGCAGACAGCAAGGCTGGCAGGGAGGCTGGCCAGGAGGCTGGGAGGCAGGCTGGCAGGAAGGCTGGCAGCAAGGCTTGCAGCAAGGCTTGCAGGCAGGCATGCAGGCAGGGCAGGCAAGGCAGTCAATGTGTCCGGCAGCAGGTCTTTCCTCTGAATGGTGACCTGCTTCCAAGCTGCTTCCCTTTATATCCGCGGGGCTTACGCAATGCATCCTCCCCGCATGCGCAATTAACGCTCAGCATCCATTAGGCTTCCGCTGTGCATCCGCTAGGCTTCCGCTGTGCATCCGCTTCATCCGCTGTGCATCCGCTGTGTATCTGCTTCATCCGTTCCGCATCCGCTCTGCATCCGCTCTTTCCGTTCCGCGTCCGCTTTGCTGAGGTCCCCCAGGAGCCTTGCGGATGTGCCATCCGCTCTCATCTGCTTCCATCCGCTGGGCTTCCCTTCCGCATCCACTTTCCATCCGCTCTGCGTCCTCCCCGCGTCTGTTCCTTTCCATGTTGTCCGCTCTGGTTATGGAAATTTTCGCCCCTTTTGAGAGCGGATAACAACGGATGGAACGTTTTTCTCGTCCACTGTGTCCTTTTTACAAAAGTTTTGCATCCGTTGGGCAGTGTGACAGGGCCTTTATTATTTGTAGATTAATCAAATCAATTTTTTTAACAATCTAATACAATAATCAGAACTTCTTATCTCAATGAGTAAATTTATAATCATTGTAGAAAGGAGGAAAGAGGAAAGTGATAATACCAAAATATAAATAAAAAAAGGGGAGAGAAGAAAAAAGAAGAATTAGGCAAATTTATACAAGAAGGAAAAAAATAATAGTAAAAAGGAAAAAAGATTTCATAGTCAGTCTTTGGTTCTTTATCTCTAATATGTGCGTTTTTTTTTCTCCTCTTCAAACGTACCAGAAATGGAGAGGTAGAAAATGCTGAATAATAGCTATTGTCAATCAGTCATTCTTCTGAATCTTCCAGTCCACCTCTCTCCTTTTTTTGTAAACATTTCTAAGTTCAATTTTGATTTCTTCCACGTACCACCATCTCCTCAGTAAAAACAGAATTCTCCCAAGGGTCTATTAAAGAGTCTAATAAATAAATAAAGTTAAATATGTTGTTGCTGTATCTCCGAGACTTCCAAGTGACCCGTCTGTCGCTGCGCTATTCCTTTCAGTCAGCCCTAATCCTCTTCTCGTTGTTGCTTCGATAAAATTTATCCAAAAGAATCTATCTAATCAACAGTCAGATAAAGAATTCCAAATCATCGCCAACCTTGGAGTTTTCTGAAACAGTAATTTCCGAACTGCATAAATTTCCTTTTCCCTCGTCGCAGTCCACACTTTCACTTCGGTCCATTGAGTCCTTTCGCCCGCGCTCCTCTCTCCTCTGCTTTTTAGCCACTTTTTTTTCGGGTTCTCAAATGTCACTTATTCAGAAAACTATAACTTGCTGATCTTCCTCTCCACCACTAAGTTCCCCTTGCCACACTTCTTTCAAACTCACAAGCTGTCACTTATTCGCTTTTTGGCATCGGTGACAGTCTGGACTTCAGAGCCTCCATTGACAGGAGGCTCTCTTGCTTGTTGGGCTCTGGAGGGCTTCTCTTCACTGCCGGGGGGTTGCCTTCCCCACACTGCAGTTGGAGTATCCTCCACACCGACACGAATTTCTCTGGGATTTGAGCACCTCTAAAGATGGCACCAACCGGAAGAAGAGATTAACTGAAACCACGCTCCGGCTTCTGCACCTCTACTCATCCTTGCCTGCCACCGGAAGTCTCCTTCCTACTCATTTCAAACAATTCAAAATTCTTTAGATTCTTGTATGCCTTAATCCAATTGGTTGAGTAGATAATAGTAAAAATTCAAAAATGCAGAAAAAGACCATAAACACTCACAAAAGAGAAAAAGTTGTAAAATCCCAAAGAAGACGTTAAAGTAAGGAATAAAAAGCTAGAAAAAAAGGAAGAATTCTTCAGGTTCTTCAACACCTTAATCCAAATTAAAAGGTCTCAAATATAAAAGGTTGCATAAGACAAGAGGAGGAAAAAAAAAAGCCAAGAAGATAAAAAAAAGAAAAAGAAAAAAACAGTATGGGAGGTAGATGGAAAAACAAAAATACCAGCAAGGCAGAAAAAGAGGCTACTCCCTTAAAAAATAATTATTATTTTATTACAAAATAAAAAGTAAGTGGAAAAATTTAACTTATTTCAAAAAGCAAACTGTTGAGGAGGGGTAGTGCAGTTTAGGAGAAATTAAAAAAAACACACACTGCACTTTGTTTAAATATCCAAGGCTCTTAATATAGCACTCTTTCCACAGACTTATCATCTTTCTTTTCCTATAAACTTCAACACCAGACTCCAGCTGCTCATAGAAACCCAGAAGAGCACCTGCAATAATACTCTCTCATGCTCTTCCCTCTGTCTTATCAAATAGCAATGTCCTTTAAGAAAAAAAGAAAGAGTCTCATTTCTTTCTTTCTCAGCTTTGTCTGGTCACAAGAGAAATAGAATATTTCCAAGTCTCTAGTTGGCAGTATTACAAGTTTCTTTGCTTTCACTTTCCCCCTCCTTTCCCAGAAAAATATAATAAGGATTAATAAGAAAAAAAGAAAAAGATATTTTAAAAAATAAATAGCTAAAAGGGAGTTTCTAGCCTAAAATGTTGCAAAATCAAAAAGGAGAAAAAAAATTAATGGGAAAAAAAACAGTCCAATTTCAAAGTATAAGACCATGTATAGAAAATCCAACTATGAAAAAACATTACTTTGACATTCCTGTTTAAAATCGCCACTTGGTCACTTCTGTCAAAACTTTTACAGATTCTTTTTTTTTCCTTAGGGTGTCCTTTCAGATCTTAAAATTAAGAAAAAGTTCTCACCAAATGGCACACTCTCTCTTTCTGTTTTCTTCCATTTTGAAACTGTCCCAACTTCAGCAGCTTTAATGGCTACCTCCTTGCTGCTGGCAAGAAGAGCTTCTCACGGATCTACCAGGGATTTTGCAGTATCCCTGGGATCAACAGGATGCACTCTTCACTTTCACCATCTCTTCAGGACGGTTTAGATCCAAATGGACCATCCAGGAGCAAAGATATCAGCAGCGATCTCAGACCTCCACGACCTGCTGTATCGTCACGATGCCAGCTCCGCCCTCGACACTGTGTTGTTTAGTATTGTAAGAGATGGTAGTATGGGAGGGTTTCTTCTAAAGTCTACCACCATTTCCACAGTTTTGAGTGTGTTCGGTTCCAGATTGTTCCAATTACACCACAAAGCAAGTTGTATAACCTCCTGTTGTAGGCGGATTCGTTGTTGTCTTGAATGAGATCAATCACTGTTGTGTCATCAGCAAACTTCAATATTTTAACAGATGGATCATTTGAGATGCAGTCATTGGTATATAGGGAGAAGAGAAGTGGAGGTAGCACACAGCCTTGGGGAGCCCTGTGTTAATTGTACAGGTATCAGATGTGATTCTGCCTAGCTTCAATTGCTGCTTCCTGTTTCTTAGGAAGCTTATGATCCACCAGTTATGACCATACATAAAATTTTCTCCATTCTCTCAAGATTCACACCTGGAATCAGTAGTACTAGCTTTTGACTACGTTTTATGGAAGGTTCCTGATATGACCCAAGTAAAGTGGAATCTTTATTGTTGATAAAAATTAAGAATAATTCTGTTTCTTACTGTGTACTTTACACTTCTGTGCTCCAGAATTTGCTCCAATAGCTAGGTAGATATAGAAATTTGAGAATTTGCTCCAATAGGTGTAAAATATTTGAGGTAGGTAGGTAGGCAGGCAGACAGATGTCTGTCTGTCTGTCTGTCTGTCTGTCTGTCTGTCTGTCTGTCTGTCTGTCT
>BLBF01000018.1:14856167-14886728 GCA_015471245.1 Laticauda colubrina
TCTATCTATCTATCTATCTATCTATCTATCTATCTATCTATCTATCTATCTATCTATCTCAAGTTTCTACACCGCCCAGCCCAACTCACCTAAGTGATTCTGGATGATTTGCAAATAAGATAATAAAATAATATAAAAACATGACTAAAAGCACTGTTAAAAACAAAATTAAAAATAAGGTTAAAATTTACAAGTTAAAAGTAAGAATCAAAATTTAAAATTCACAAGGTTAAAAAGATTAGCAAGATAGAGGGAGTGCCAGGGGTGGGATGCTACTGGTTCAGCCTGGTTCTATAGAACCTGCAGCTCCGAAGAGCATCTGACACTTGACACTGCTGCAATGACCTTCTGGTTGCCCACCCACCTGCCTGCTATTTCCTGCTTTTTCAACTTCAGCTGCTTTGTGCGGCACAGCTGAGGTTGAAAAAGCAGGAAAGAAGAGGATTTTCAAATGCTGCGCACAGGTGCGCAGCACTTGTCAGTTGTCCAGGTGGCACAACTTATGATTTTTTGCAAATGCTGCACACGCACGTGCAAAACACACTCTCACTGAACTGGTTGTAACACTGGTTGAATCCCACCCCTGGGGAGTACCCCAAGCTATCAGCCATCCCTCTGATTATGACCATATTAACACAATAAGAAGCAGAAATATTCTTCCTCCAGTGTGACCAAAGATTGCACTAGCAATTGCTGATTCCTAACCAACTTGTTATGCTTTAAGAATTTAGAATATTTTCAGATGTTTTTTTCTCAAGGCAACCCTTTCCTATATTTATTATAAACCTTATATTGTTATTTGGTTTGTTTTGGTTTTATATTCTAACTTGTCAAGACTTTTTGAATTTTCCTTGTGATTGGTTACTTCTTCAGGTTTTGCATCATATGCAAGTATTGTTTTGTAATTTATACCTTCATCCAATCCAGTTATTTTTACAAATATGTAAAACTATATCCGTAGCTATGCATAAGAAACTTCTTGGAAAACTCTGATACTATGAAAAAATAAATAATTATTATTTTTCCTTTTATAGTCACCTGATGATGAGGAACGCTACTTATCTATCAAAGCAGATGTGAATTGTTTCTCATGGTATATTTATCAAGATGAAAACAGGTAAAAAGTATCTATACATTTGCACTTCTTTCTATTTATATATCTTCAACTATGGGTGCTTTTTTGAATCTAGAGTTCTGCAACTGTGTTTCTTACCCATTGGCAATTACGCTGACTTCAACAAACTGCTTAAGAATCAATCATTTCAAGATAACATGCTTAATACTTTTTCTTTGAAGCCTAAGTCATATTTAATTATAAATGTCATCTAGTAGTACTTATGAGTGGAAATATAAATGTGATATTTAGGGCTAACTGAAAACACTGAAAGAAATTTTTCCGTGGCATTAGGCTAGAAACCAGGAGTTGAGTTTCCACCTTAGGCACAAAGCCAGCTGGATGATTGGGCCAGTCACTTTCTCCCAACCCCAAAAAGGAGACAATTATTTCTGAAAATCTTGCCAGGAAAACCAGAGGGACCTCTCCAGGCAGTTCCAAGAATCAGACAAGATTGAATTAAAAAAAATAATGAGTGGGATGAGCGAGGATATAAATTTGATATTTAGGACTAATAGAAACCATTGAAAGAAATCTTAATCATTCCCATAATGGTCCAATATAAAAACTATTGTTATTTTAAATTATATTTTAGTTGAATATTATTTCAGTCACTAGAATTGAATTAGTGCTGCTAACTACCATTGAATATGTATTTTACATATATTTTAATGTATTTGTTTCAAATATTAGAGAAGTGCCTTTCTAGGATAAACAAAAAGTGTGATGAAGGAAAGATTTTGCCTTCTTTTCTAGTTAGATCTCTAGTTTTCAGTTTTAGCCTTTGGACATCATTCAACACAGCACCTGGCATTGTTTAACCAGGTGGTTTGACCTTGGATGTCTCCCCAGAACTTTTCTGTGAGAAGCAGAAACTTCTCTAACTCTCCCTCCATGAGAGGCCATTTTTCGATAGAGAGTTGACAAGAGGATCAAAATGAGAATTTCTTTTGTTTTTCTTTACAGAAAGCTAAATGGGTTGCAGGCTTGCCCCTCTTTTGGGTCACCTTACCATTGGGATATACTAATTAACTTTCCTCTTTCTTGCTCATCTCCTGTTGCGATGAATACTACTAACAGGCTGTTAGTGTATAGGCATACATGCAGAAGAGGGCTTCTCCATATCTTCTTATTGCCACTTAGCTACTCATAGTTCTGGCTGGCTTAGTTTACTGTTGCAAGGTCTCATCAGATAGGCTCCCTTGTTTGGAGTTTCCTGCCAAACAGGATTGCTATTTGGTCTCTCTCTGCTGGCTATAGTTTCTCTGCTGTTGGTAGGATAATTGGTTCCTATGTTGGTAATTCAATTTATCATTGGTTAAACAAGCCAGTCAATGTCTCTTGATATCTTGTCCCCATGTAACTTGGCATGGCTATTGCCTTAACCACTCTGACATGGTTGAAGCTATTGCTCAATACTCAGTCACCATTTCTCTTCATGGAGTCTTCAGTTGCTTCACCTTCTGGAACCCACCAATTTTCTACTGTGTCTTTAGTTTCTTTCCAAAGTCTTGGTGCTTTGGGAGTCCCCTTCAATGAATTCTGCAATCATCTGTTTGGTTTTTTCAATAATAAATTTTCAGCTACCAACTTCAAAGCTTTAACTGCTTCATGGACCCCCTTTCCAAATAAGCTTGCATGCACTTATTATTGTGATACTACGAAAACAATTTTAATAGAAGCAAATTCTATTCTATTAAAGTCCATATTTTCAAAATATGGACTTCAAACTCTTCTTAGATATTTATGAAATAAAATTTATATATGTACACATACATAATACACACAAACACACACACACAATTAGAATCTTCGTACCACTTAGGAAATATTTTAATAATGTATAATTTCTTAAATATTTAATCATGTTTGCTTTTAGAAAGAAATTCAATGATATCTTGTTTGTATGTTTTACATTATTTATAAAATTCTGTTGGGTGGTAAAAAGCATGTGTAGATTAAAAACAACATACACTTTTATATACACTTAATATATGGATTTCTTTTGCCTCCCTTACTATGAACACAGCACATGCAGGCCAAGTCAGTTGGCTAAACTTAGAAAAAGAGCAAAGAATAGGGAAAAAAAACTGCAGGAAAAGAGAAAAAAAGAAAAGAAAGAATATAATAAAAAAGAAAAAAAATACATAAAGAAATCACTTCCAACCTTCATTGCAACAAATACAAATATATTTAATAACTCTCCACCCCATAAGATTAAGCAGATATCTGTTCATCCCATATCTGTAAGCAAATCTATAAAACATCACATTTTCAATCCTGGTATCAGCAAAAGTCCAAAAAGGGTTTCCAGAACATTGCAAAAAAAAAAAAAATTATTTTAACATTGATGAAATAAAATCAGCTTTACTCTTTTTATTTCTTATAGAATTAACCTTTTGTTCATTCAAAAAAATTGTCAGCAAGGTTTTGAAACTAAAACTGGATCCAGGCGAGACTATGGTTTCTTATACTATGACTTCACTCTTCACCTACATTCCAACAACTGAAGCTGTCACAGTAGTGAAAAAAATAACTGTTCAACTGTTTCCCATTATGGCTGATCTCTACATAGAGAGGTAGGAACCAAAGTCCAAAACAACTTTATAGGAATTCCCCCCACTCGCTGGAATAGGTATGGGGACAATACTTGCAAGATTAAAACACAGGAAGTAGAAGCTTTCACCCAACACATCAACTCTGTGAATAGATACATTAAGTTCAATCAGGAAGATGTTAAGGAAAATCATATGACCTTCATGGATTGTGCAATACATGTTAAGAAAGACAGAAGCCTTAACATTGAAGTTTACAGAAAACTTCCACACACAGATCAGTATTTACATTTTGATTCTCACCAACCACTGGAACATAAAATGGGAGTGATCAGAACCCTACAACACCAGGCTTGCCTACCAGCAAAGATGGAAAAGAAAATTAAAACAGATCAAGGAATCCTTCAAAATTTTTGGCTATTCCAACTTGGCCTTTATCAGTCCAAAAAAAGACCCATCACGAGCTCCTCCATAACAGACAAGAAGAGACAAATGAAGCAACTTTGTCATTCCATACACTGCAGGAATATTTGAAAAGCTCTGGAGGTTTTTCAACCAACACAACATATACATTAAGCCCCAAAATACACAAAGGCAGAAACTTGTCCAACCCAAGGATAAAACACCCAGACGCAAATTGAGCAATATGATATATGCAGTACAATAGAGTGAGATATATGCAGATTTGTATATTGGAGAAACAAAACAATCCCTTCACAAACATAGGCGAACAAACCCATTAGGCATTTTTGTCCATGTATAAATTACTTGCCATGTATAAGGACCTGTGATAGCCAGATGTTATTGTTTAGTAATATTTAAGGTATCATTGTAGGATGTAAGATATTCCAAGTAAAGCTGTCTTTTGCAATTGACTGATTGAGATTTTGTCAATACTGATGATATTCAACTGATGCTTCAGACGTTTTGAAATTGCACCTACCATGTACATCTTAGTGCTACTGGTATTATCTTTGCTTTCTTTGCCACAGTTCTAGTTTTGTATTTATTTTCTCCATTTCTTTCTCTTTTGTTGTGCTGTTCCTCCATCCAGACTTTGTTGTATTTCTTATCAAGAATGGTTAAATCTGGGGTATAATGTGATAGGTTCTTGTCTCTTCTGAATTCTAAAGTCCTGAAGCACTTTAATTTCTTCATTTTGTACTACTTTTCTATTTTGTGGTCCCATTAGTTGTTAGTTGCAAGCAAATAGCATTTCTTGCAGATCTTCCAGCACCATTTTTTCTATTTTATCATGTTGTTTGTAGTCAACAACAAGTTCTGTGTGACATTCTTGCAGCAGTTAACTAGGTGATCCTCTGTTTCTTTAGCTGCCTTGCAGAGGGAGTATTTACTATCTGTTGCTGTCTTCTCAATTCTGGCTTTGTATGTCATTGTTCTTAAGGCTTGTGCAGCCCTCTGTCTCTGTCTTCAATATTCCTGCTTTTAGCCATTGTCAGGTCTTGATATTATTTGGTTTACCTGTTTGTTTGTTTATTTTTTTAATAAATTTTATTGGTTTTTAAAAAACAAACATAAACAAACAAAACATAAAAACATCAAACTATCTTCCATAAGTATACAAATGTGTGCCGGTTGGTTTACAAATTATTTTGTGCATCCATTTCGTAGTCTTCAATTACAGTTACATTACATAGAAACTCATATTATCAATCAAAAATTAAATACCTTAATATCATAATCAATCATTTGACTATAATTTTATTCGTTCGTATTTTATGAGGTAACCATAATTTACTTAATTTATTTTATAACAGTTCATATTATCATCCCAAATCTATGCTAAAATCATTTTGTAGGTATAAAAAGAAGTACATCTTTATATATTTGTTATTTTCTAAAAATCTACATATTACATTACTGTATTTTATTATCTAACCATTGATAAAAAAGACCCCACATTTCATAAAATTGTTTATCCTCTTGTTCTCTAATTTCAAATGTTAATCTACTCATTTCAGCACATTCCAATATTTTCTTAATAATTTCCTCTTGTGATGGTATTTTCTCACTTTTCCAGTTTTTAGCAAATACAATCCTAGCCGCTGTTAATACATTTACAATCAAGTATTTCAAGCCTTTGCTGTATGTTTCAGGTAAAATTCCCAATAAAAATATCTCTGGTTTCAAATCTATATGTTTTTTCATCATTTTTTCCAACCACGTGTGGATTTTAGTCCACTACATATGGTAATATGAGCCAGGTGTCTGATTACATTTCCAACATTTTTCGGATTTATTCTTGAACATTTTTGCTATTCTTATTGGAGGAAAATGCCACCTGTAAAACATCTTATACAAATTTTCTTTACAAGCCATTGACATTGTCATTTTATAATTTTGAGACCACAATTTTTGCCATTTCTCTAAATCAATCCCATATCCAAAATTCTTCCCCCAAGCAATCATAGTTTCTTTAACTTGTTCTTCTTCTGGTTTAATTTATAATAAATATCCATACAATTTTTTCATCACCTTTTCATCAGTACCTGTCAAAATCTTATCAAAGTCAGTCAATTTATCATAGAAACCTTCTGTTTTGGAATCTTTATCATAACTTGAATGTATTTGTGCATATGAAAACCAATTCATCTTTATACCTTGTTCCTCTAGTTTTTGAATAGATTTAAGTTCACCCTTTTCATTCAATATTTCACCATATCTGTTTGTTCCTTTTTATATATTATAGGGTAAGAAAATGCTTCAATAGTCAATAGCTAGACTGGAATTTTCAAATAACATTGTCTTTTAATCTTCTCCCAATTTAACCACAGAGACTCCCATATATAATGTCTTCTAAAATATCCCCGTGTTTTAGTTCCTTTCCCTCTATCTTATCAAATAGCAATGTCCTTGAAAAAAAAAATCTCAATTCTTTCTTTCTTTCTCAGCTTTGTCTGATCACAGAGAATAAAGTATTTTCAAGTCTCTAGTTGGCAGTGTTACAAAGTTTCTTTTACTCTCACTTTTCCCCTCATTTCCCAACAAGATATAATAAAAATTTACCAAAAAAAATAAAAATATTTTTTTAAAAAAGAAATAACTAAAGGGAGCCTCTAGCCTGGAATATTACAAAATTAAAAGGGAGAAGAAAAAAAAGGATATATATATATATATATATATTTATATATACCAGTCCAGTTTCAAAAAACAAGATCGTATATAGAAAATCCAGCAATACAAAAAAAAAAAAAAAACCAACACCCTTACTTTGACGCTTCCGTTTAAAATCGCCGCTTGATCATTTCTGTCAAAAACTTTTATAGATTCCTTCTTTCCTTTAGGATGTCCTTTCAAGTCTTAGAATAAAGGAAGTTCTCACCTAACTGGCACACTTTTTCTTCTTCTTCCATTTCAGAGCTGTCCCAACTTCAGCAGCTTTAATGGCTGCCTCTTTACCCCTGGCAAGAAGAGCTTCTCCCAGATCGACCAGGGACTTTGCGGTATCCCTGGGATCAGCAGGATGTGCTCTTCACTTTTGCTGTCTCTATGGGATGGCTTAGGTCCGAAAGGACCATCCGGGGCAAAGATATCAGTTGCGATCTCAGACCTCCAAGATCACATGCCGTATCGTCGTGATGCCAGCTCCGCCCTCCCTGTTTGTTTGTTTTTTTAATGAACTGGCCATGTAATACCTTATCTTCCTATGCCACTTTTTCCTTCTTTATTTGGTCCTTGTAAGCCGTATTGGTATTCATTAAGCCTTCCTAGTATACTAGCTTCAGTGCATCTCCAGATATTCTTCCAAATCCCATTTTTCTTCTCCAATCACCTATTTGCAACATTCCACACCCACCTATTCTTCTTGGAAAGTACCATCTGTTAACATTGCTGCAAGGATGCAAGGTAGGATTCATTGTTATTATGTACTGAATTATTGCTATATATTTTCCTACTTTTTAAATATCCATTTGGTTTACTCAAGATGGCAAATATGCCTTATATGCCTGCCATCTATTTTCACTACAACAATAATTCTATGAGGCAGGGTGAGCTGAAAGACAATATTTGGCCCAAAATCCCCAGCCAGTTTTGACGCTTAAAGAAGGCTCACCAGCTTCTGATTTCTAGGCCAGCACCTAGAATGCCCAACATTTATTATGATATAATTTGCCCATCTTATAAGTCATTGACATTATTATCTATAATAAAATGTATACCAATTTTCCTGTTGTGATTATAGCTTGAAGTGAACATTTCCAATATTTAATATCATAAATTAAAAAGCAATAATGAAGAACAGGCAATCCTCAATAAATAAATGAAATGGAGCTTGCACATTGCAGTTGTATGTTTGGTGGTTGTAAAATAGGTCAGTCATTTGACTGATGATATTTTGCAACTTTTTTGCAGTGGTTGTAACTGCATATGGGTTTGTTAAGCAAATATAACAATTGTAAGTGTGAAGCATTTGCTTGCTATGTGCGACATTTTACCGGAACTGGAAGTGCTGTTTTTTGGCAAAACTGTCATAAAACAGTCACATGATCTTGGGATGCCACAGTGAGACATAAATGCAACTGTGTTGCCATACGCCTGAAGGGCAGTCACATGATTGTGGGGAAACCATAGGAATTTCTGATCTGGGTCATAAATCACCTTTTTCAGTTAAGTCATAACTTAGAACAATCACTAGGTGACTGATTGTAACTCAAGGACTATCTGTAATAGTTAATGGTAGGAAATATTTTTATTTAGGTTCTATTTTTCATTCTGCCTTTTGTATCTTTATTTCTCACTTTTTTGTACTCTTAAGTGTACTCAGTAAAGACAATGGTAACATATATTATTTTGCCTAGCTAGCATATACATTCTGCATGCTTCCACAGCAGAGACTTTTTTGTATGCACTTTTCCAGTGCAGCTGTCAGATGCTAGGATATTTTTTGAAATAAATATTCATTCATGATCTGATTGACTCTGCTGTTAGAGATTATATCATTTTTGTTGCTTAGAAGTAGAGGCTGAATAGTGTGATATATCCCATGCTAACAATATCTCAGTCCAAATTTCCAAATGATCTCGCCCAAGGATTGTAGATACTATAGATATTGAATTGCATGAAGGCAAGTACCCCAAATACTATGGACAAGGAATAGAAGAAAAATTTCAAATTCCTTTCTGAAATTTTTTTTCATAAATGACTAGAATAATTGTAATAATTGCATACAGAATGATATAATCACTGTTACCATTACTTACTGAGAGTATCAGGAAAATATCATGCTTGCATTCATCAGTCATTCTTTTGGGGAGGTTGTCCAGCAGTATATCGTCAGACTATATAAATGTTAAAAGGATACCCATAATATTCCAACAAATCATCCTTGCTATATACAGCCAAAAATATCCAAATGAATGCATCCACATCAAAGGAGATGTAAGCATCTTTATTTGTAAAACATAAAATAAATCAGTCACAGTAGATTCCTGAGTTGGAATGCATCATTTTATTAACAGAATTAAATTGGGAAACTTGAAGAAACTGACAAGATATATCTGCAAGTAATTTGTTTTGAGCTTCAAATCTGTGAATACAAGCGTTCAGAACCAGGGCTTTGTCCACTGTTCTGAATTAAAAATGATACTGTTTATTTCCATTAGGATTTTTTCAATATTTTTGTAAACTCAGATTTTTTTTTAAAGGTCGTGGGATTCTGATCCAACTCAGGTAAATTTGTTCATTATAAATTAGTCAATAAATGTAAAAAGAATATTAACTTATCTCTGTTTCTGAATAATATTAGTATGTGTTTCAGCAAAAGCCATGATTTTCTTATTAATTCTCATTCCTCATCATCATTTATACTCTCAGAGCTGGTAAAAGGCTACATGCATATAATTGATAAATCTTTTACTAAAGTAAAAGACTTCTCCCATTCCAGCTTGAGGCCCTGTTTAAATTTTTTAAATGATTTAAAATTTAAATCATTTAAATTTAAATCAGTTGATAGTGTTAAGAGGAGCTCACTGCTCATCATCAGTGGTAGAAGGGAGTGAGATTTGTTCTCTGTTTATACACTAGTGTCTTGCCTGTCAGTATTGGTGGAAATGGCCTTGGTGGTTCTTTGATTAGGCTACTATTTACTATTAGCTTATTTGTCTGAGTTGATTGTTCCTTGACTGGGATATTGTTTACTTCTTGATTATTGGTCTAGTATTAATCTTGATATTAATCTTTGCTTATCTGAGTGCTGATTGTTAGTGATGAGGTATTTTGTGTTGTGAAATCCATGAACATCATGAACATAGTATATAAGCAGAGCAATCCCATTCCCTTTCTCATTAACTCTGGGAAAATTAATCTATTTTCTAATAGTACTAAACTTCTTTCAACTTGTAATCTAAACAAATACAATTACTTATTTTAATAATCACATAACATTTACAGAAATTTGAAAAAGCATTTTTCATGAAAACAAAAAGCCTTCTTCTGTAATACTAATCTTTATTTTTTGTCAGGTTATAAAGGTATGGTTATATGATCCAGAAAGTGCAAGCAGGA
Organism: Laticauda colubrina; assembly: GCA_015471245.1. NCBI lineage: Eukaryota > Metazoa > Chordata > Lepidosauria > Squamata > Elapidae > Laticauda > Laticauda colubrina. The sequence goes on from BLBF01000018.1 coordinate 14,866,362, forward strand.
AGGAAAAGCAACACATTGCCATATCACCACCATTAGTAGGTATTTTATTTTGTTCCAAAAGAGTATTGTTAAAATTTACATGGTATACTTATAATGCTATCACATTTTCAGAAATAAAATGAAATTGCTTCTTTTATCTGTTTCATTAATCTGGCATTATCTGATAACTAGACACATTTTAAACAAATCTTTTTTCTTTAATTGCTTCACAAGAGGGAATGACAGCTGAAAAGAAAACAGATAACTTCAGTCCCACAACTGATTTTTTGAAAAATGTGTTCTGAATGATATTTTATAAACTTAATGGTTGCATTTGGGGGATTGTGGATCATATGAGAGAAACAAAAACAAAGGGAGGATTCAAGTAAAAGAGAAGGGAAAAAGATAATGAAAGAGGGTTTTGTTGATGTGTTCTTGTTTTTCCATCATAGCAACAAGGTGGATGCCTGTTGATAGGCTCACCTAGATGTTGTGTACTGTGTACAGAGGTGTTTGGTTATCCTAGTCAGATCAATGGGTGGCCAGCAATGATAGTGTTAATTTTGGGGGCTAGTGGGAGGAATGGGAATAGCAGCAGCACAGTTCACTAGTGAGGTAACAGTGGATTAAATGGTTGGAAAGGACCAATGGAGCCTTCATCAGCATACCCCCTGACAGGACCTAAGTAGAACTGTGTTGGCTAGTAGCCTTCCATTGTAGGGATTCCTTAGAGCAGGCCTGTCAAGCTGGCAGCCTGCAGGCCAGATGCATCACGTGCAGGACACGCTCCCCCTGGCTCAGCAAAGGCAAAAAACATCACGATACGTCACGATATATCATGTGACACAATTGAATTTTTCAAAAAATATTTTTTATTTTATTTTACAACAAATCCATCTTTCAGTTATATGTGTGTCGACTGGGTACATATATCTTGTGCAAATATTTATATTTAGTATACATTTCTTACTATGATTACATTCACATTAAAAACTGCTCAACCTTATATATCTTATTATTATAACAATATTCATTTAACTTCTTGCTATATTTTCCAACCATTTATAAAATAAATCCCATATCATATAATATTCCGCTTGATCTTGTTCTTTAATTGCTAATGTTAATCTATTCATTTCTGCACATTCCACTATTTTCATGATCACCTTTTCCTCTATCGGAATCTTTTCATTTTTCCAATTTTGAGCAAATACAATTCTAGCTGCTATTAATATGATTAAATATGTTTTTTCTTTACTATAATTTTCAGGTAAAATCCTCAATAAAAATATCTCAGGTTTCAAGTTGATGTGTTGTTTTATCATCTTTTCCAACCATGTTTGTATATTTGTCCAATATATTTTAGCTTCTGTACATGTCCACCACATATGGTAACAAGTTCCGGGTGTCTGGTGACTGACACAATCGAGTTTGAAACCCATGCCTTAGAGAGTGGTTGGAAATCAACAGAGTTTGATGGGTCTTTATTCCAGCTGATGGGTGACGTGGAATGAGCTCCAGAGGGTGCAGTGGAGCAAATGGCAATGGACTAGTGGCTTACACTCCTATCCTCCATCTTGAGTCTGCTGCTGCAGAGAAAACAAAGACACTGAGCTAGCACAGAACAAGAAATTGGTGGGGGTTACAGGGTTTTAGCCATTGAAGCAGGGGTGGGATTCTACCAGTTCTGTCCGGCTCTGTAGAACCAGTATCTCTGAAGAGCAGCACATACAGAACCAGTTCTGTGTCTGCTGCTATTGTGGCCCACCCACCCGCCCTGGCTCTTGGCTGTACTTTATTTCCTGCTTTTTCAACCTCAGCTGCTTTGCGCGGTACAGCTGCGGTTGAAAAAAGTGCTTTTTCAAATGCTGCGTACCTGTGTGCAGCGTTACTCAGCTGTCTGGGCAGCACAGCTGACAACATTTCTCACGCATGCACAGCACGCGTAAGGCACACATACGTGCAAAGCATGCATGAGCACGCAAAACATCATGATATTAATCATCGAACCAGTAGTTACACCGGTTGGATCCCATCCCTGCATTGAAGACTTTAGTGATCAGGCTATTTGCTGCACTGGGTGCAGGGAAAGGCAGCATATCTGTGGGGGTTGGAATCAGGATAAGTGCCTTGTGTTTTGTGGCTGCTGCTCAAGCAGCCATAAGATATAGCAGAACCCAACATTTTGATGAGTTCTGTTGCTTATAACAGGATAGAATTGTAATTAGAGTTAGAAGGGACCTTGGGGATCTTCTACTCCAACCCCCTGCTCATGCAGGAAGTCCTATACCATTTCAGACAAATGTTGTCCAATCTCTTCTTTCTGGGGGTAAATCATTCCACTGATTAATTGTTCTAGCTGTCAGGAAATTTTTCTTTAGTTCTAGATTACTTCTCTCCTTAATTAGTTTCCATTAGTTTCCATTGCTTCTTGTCTTGCCCTCAGGTGCTTTGGAGAATAGCTTGACAACCTCTTATTTGTGGCAACCCCTGAGATATTGGAATACTGCTATCATGTCACCCCTAGCCCTTCTTTTCATTAAACTAGACATACCCAATTCCTATCATGGACAACTCTGAACTGATGTGACAAGGCACGAGTGACCATGAGCAAAGCTCCCTATCCAAAAAAAGTTGTAATTGATTAGCAAGACAAATCCATACAAAGGCCAACTTAGCCCATCCCATGCCTCAGCTCTCCCTTAAGAGGAGAAACTACATATTCCAAATAGCTGGGTGGCAGCACTCTAGGTCCATTCCTGTCTCTCATATGAAGGAAGCAGAAAAGATCCAGTTACATCCAGCCCTCACTCCAACTACCAGAATATGTAAAGGAGCCCTGATTGTGCAAGTGTCCTTAATCCAGGTGCTTGCCAGCTTCCAATATAACCATCCTGCATCTCTGCTTTGGGATCTCCACTACCACGTTGATCACAGGAAATTTCAGCTTTGGTTACTGCAATACACTTTACATTGGACTGTTCTTGAAGATCACTCAAAAGCTATAAATAGTCCAGAACATTGGTCACTAACCAGTGGGCTGGGGACCACTGGTGATCTGTGAGAAAATTTTGGTGGTCCACAGAGAAATGTTACCCCCAAAGTAATTAATCCAGGCTGCACAGGATCACAAGGCTGTGCTGCCCACATGTCCTGCGGGAACACAAGGTTGCATCGCTTGCATTGCAAATAACATGAGGTAGTGAGTGGAGGCGGCAAAGGGCAAAGGGGTGAACTTGCCCCACTCACCCCACGTGCCTGTCCTGTCCAGTGGGCTGCTTCTTTCAGCTTCTTTCTTCTGCTTTTGGCTGCATGCAAGGAAAGCAGCAAAAGTCTTTATTTCTTTCCCCAAAACTCTGCCAGAAATGAATCTCTGGCACCCTGCAAGGCCTCCTACTCCAAGAGGTTGCGCCAATGTGATAAGTCTCACAAAGACTCATTTCTGGCAGAATTTGTGGGAGAGAAAGAAAAGCTTCTGCTGCTTCTGTTGCTTTCCTTGCATGAAGCCAAAAGTGTTTGTCTGTCTGTCTGTCTGTCTGTCTCTCCCTCCCTCCTTCCCTACCCCCTGAGAACGGAGTTGGAGACAGTATCCTGTGATCCCAAATAAAGAATGATCTATTGGTAGGGAAATGGGCTGGGGAATTTTCCTGCAGACATTTTTGGGATTTTCCCAGAGTCTCTGGTCTGCGGGATTTAAAATTATGAATTTGGTGGTCCCTGAGGTCTAAAAGGTTGGCCACCCCTGGTCCAGTACACAGTGTAGTACACATTGTACTTCTATTGTACAAGTACAGTATTTCCCAGTTTCCTACTGGGGAGAACTCAAGGTGCTAGTTAGCACCTTCAAAACCCTACATGGCATTGGACCAAGTTATTAGTTGATCTGAGTTGATATACATCTAATCAGAGTTTTCCAGAAATTCTACCCTACATTTATGCTTGCAGTTTATCAGTATGTAAATCTTAAATCATCAAATGACTTTCATATCTTTCAAGGCAGTGCATAATCTCTTGCATTTTGGAATTTTTGTGACATGCCACTTTAGTTGGAATATTTGTTATATATTGCACAGAATCACTTTCTGTGAAATGGGAGGCCATATAAATTTCATTAATTAATAAAATAAACTCACTTTTTTCCTCTCCAAGTAAAAGCCTTTTTATCTTTTTCACACCATTTAGTTAGGGTATTTTTAAAAGACTTCCAAAATACCTTTTATACTTATATTTGGTTTGTTCTTGAGCTTGTAATTTGTTCTTTTCCTATAGCCTTCATCAATTTAAATATTGTCAAAAAAAATAACTTTATAAAGAAACAATCTTTAAAAAATTGTCTTCCATAAAATATCATCCTCTAGTAGTCATTCTGAGCCATTATATTAGAATTCTTTGTTCCTTTCAAGACACTGCATTGTTTTATGGTTTTATAATAAATCTTAGGGTTGGTCAAATCACAATAAAATATATATAAATTTCCTACTAATAATTATTATTTTTGTATTGTTAATTTATCTCTGCTAAGAAGTAGAATTTTATGCAAATGAAATTATATTTATATTTAATAAAAGGATTTTTAAAAATTCTCTTAAAAATAATAACTGTTTTTTTTTCACAGTATTCTAGGACCCTTAGCAAGCAGTTCTGGAATTTGGGACAGCAACCTGACATAACAACATCATTTTCAGAAATGGAATTTTTCAGTAGATCATATGATAATGGGTATTGTTCTTTTAATTACATTTTATAGAGTAATGCTTTTGACAAATGAAAGAGTAGCAAACATTTGTTGTGGCCCGCCAGCAGCTGATGGAGCTGGCAGCAGAGTCAGAGCGTAGTGAGGAGTTTGGGGAGGAACCTGTACCAGGTCTGGAGGTTGAGGAAGATGCAGAGGAGGGCATTGCATCGGGGCAGAGATGGGGCCAGGACAGGCGGCAGTCAGCAGCTGCCTTCAAGTTCAGACAGAAGTGATGCGGGGAGCTTATGGAAGTGGTTCACAGCCTGCTCATGTGCAGAACTAGCAGAAGGCAAGAACAATTGAAAAAGCAGGGTCGACTCAGGAGTAAGGCCACACCTCAGAGATGATTGGCCACTCCCATAGGACATAAAAGAGGAGTGAACAAGATGTGAGCTTTTATAGGAAGCAATTAGTTCATTTGGTCAGTTCAAGCTTTGAAAAGTGCTGCTTGACTCTGTGTCAAGTTTGGCTGTGCCCTATGTCTTTTCTCTCTCATTCTCTCTCTCATTCTTTCTCTCATTCTCTCTGTCTTTCATTCTCTTCCTCACTCATTCTCTCTCTCTCCCTCTCCCTCCCTGCTTTAGGCAGGCAATTAGTTCTCTGACTGCATTTCAAGAATGATAAGGTAGGTATTTATAAACATGTGATACTGTGTGTGAAGCCTGACTGGCTGTGAATGAATGTAATTCACAGCTGGAGAAATAAAATTTTGTCAGGATTAAGAGATTTTGTCAGGATTAAGATTGTGTTTTATGCTTTCTAAAGAAGCCTAGGTCAGAACAACATGATTGTTATTATTATTAGCAACGCTGACAACAATATTAGAATTAAATAGTATCTGAAAATTCATGTTTCCTCCCCATGTAGCAAGGTTCATGATTAATGGTTAGATGAATTGTGATACAACAATATTGAAAAAAGAAGTGATAATACTGAAGTTTTCTTTGCCTTCTGATAAATATGCCCTTTTTCCAATTAGCCAGCTATGTCTTTGTCAAACACATCTGTAATAAATCTTTCTTTTCCATGCGACTATGAGTTTTTCATGGTATTGGCCTTACTTAATCCTTGCTATGATGTGTTGTTAAAATTCATTCTATTTCTGCAAAAATTGAATTATTCTAAATATTTAAAAGTTTGTTTCTCAGTAGGCCACTTGTAATTCTATTTCTCTTGGAACTCATCATCTGACTTTTTAAAATCAGCATTGGATGTATCTATTAAGCCTTGTACTTAATAAATTGGAAAGGGAAGAGGAATGCAAGGCATATGAAGAAAGAATTTGCATGATTTTTTCTGAGGCAAAATAGTGAGATGCAGATTGAAAGCATTATGAGAAAAATCACAATCCATTTGACAAAAATTTGCAAATATTGCAATACAACCACTGATTAATTGTATCAAACTCTCCCACCAACTAAATGAAAAAATAATTGCCAAATTATTGGGATGAGCAGAAGTAGGCTTAGTTATTGCTTCAAAATTTCCAAGTTACAAATGGGCCTTTTAGCAATGTATCCCTCAAAGCAGCATTGTACTAGAATGGAACAACTCACCATGGTCAACTTGCTGTGGCAAATTCACTCACTAACTCACCACAACCAACACACCAGGGGACAACACAGGACAATTCAACAAGTAAAAAAGTAATTGATGGAACCAGAGCCAATAATAATAAAATAAAGAAAGTCAATCCAGAAATATAAGAATTATAATGATTTTGATAAAAACATGGTGACTAATAATAAAAGTGCCTGAATGAAATTTTGTGTTGAATTGTTCTGTGGAAAGTTGTCCTGTAGCGAGTTGGCCATGGTGAGTTTTCCTAGAATCGCATTGTACTTAGATCAAACAATAGGTTTCAGCAAGTGTTACAAATTAATACTGTATCATTAGCAGAGTTGGATGTAAAATATAAAATTCCATATGTGAAAATAATCTGCCCTTGTAAAAATGATAACACTGAGATCCAATCTCATATTCTATATTCTATCTTCTCTTGAGACAAACATAAAAAGCTACTAACACACCTTCTAACACAATTTCTGGGACAGACTGAATAATTTTATGTTCAATTTTTACTGGAACATAAGGACCCCAAGGTAACTCAACAATTCAAAGCTTGGTTGGGTAGCCTGTAAAACTATGATGGAATGGTTGTTAACTAGATGGCTATTGAAAAAGATATAAATATCAAGGTTGGTTCTCCAACAGAGGAAATGGATTTCACTCCATATCAACCTTACAATAATGATGTTACTACTCTATTTCTACGAAAATAAGACCCAGCCCAAAAATAAGCCCTAGCTTGATTTTTTTTGGGTGGACCTGATATAAGCCCTACCTCAAAAATAACCCCGGGGATGGGAATGGCCATCATGAGAGGCAAAAAGTCCCTGCAGTTTTCAAAATTCAAATGCTTTTCAACCACTGGGCATTCATGACTGTTCCAGCATCCTATCGTCACATGATTGCCATTTGCATGCCTCAAAATAAGCTTCTGAGAATAACAGTAAAGCCCATGTCACACTGCACCAACGGATGGAAAGAGGATGTAAAACGGAGAAAAATGCTTGCCATCCGTTGGTTCACGCAATGCATCTGTTCTGTACTCACTGCGTGCGTGATTCATACCTTCTATCCGTCCAGCATCCATCGACTGAGATTTCATCTGCTCAAAAAGTTTTGAGCTGCACAAAACTTTTTCAGCGGATGAACTTTCCGCAGCGTCTGTTCTACATCCGCGACACATACGGGAACAAAAGTTCTACATCTGTTACACATCCGCTGTATCCGCTCGGCATCCGCTGCGCATCTGCGCAATTCGCATCCGCTCCAGTGGAAAATGGAAAGAGGGAGGAAGCGAAATGGATGTGGAACGTCCGCGCAGTGTTAGTAGCACAGACACAGAAAGGATGTAAGTGGATGCAGCTCGCATATAAAGCATTAAAACGGAAAAAAAACGTTCGTATAGGGGATGTATCTTGGATATTTAGGATGTCTGGAGGATGTCTAGAGGATGCAGAAGGACACCAAGCGGAAAACCGATATTTCCTATAAAAAGGGGGAGAAATCACCTGGATCTCACTTTCAGTCCAGCAGCCCTGCTGTGCAGACCTCTTCAGCCTTGCTCTTGCTCTTGCTCTTCCACAGCATCCAGTCATCTCCACCATGGATCGTCGCACACTCCTTTTGGTAGCCGCCATAATTCTACAACAGTGCGAAGCCCTCTTCAGGCTCTTTCACCTGTTCTACGCAAGGAAAAGGAGGCATCCAAGAAGTGTGTGGGTTTGAAGATGGATCGCGAGAAGAGCCGACTACGGACTGTATGACAAGCTGATGGTGGAGCTGAGGAACGAAGACACTTGTGCATTCCAGCACTTCATGAGGATGCCACCAGCCATGTTTGACGAAGTTGTGCAGCGGCTGAGTCCCAGGTTGACCAAGGCAAACACCAACGTCCGTCCCAGCCTAGATCCTGGACTGAAGGTGGCACTGACTCTGGGCCACCTGGCCTCAGGGACCACATACAGGAACATGCAGTACGCCTGGAGGGTGCCACACAACACCATCAGCATTGTGGTCAGAGAAGTGGTGCAGGCCATCATTGAAGAATACCTGGAGGAGCTCCTCCAGTGCCCCTCCACTGATGAAGGATGGAAGAAAGTTGCAGAGCAGTGGTATCAGAGGTGGAACTTCCCCCACACCGTTGGAGCCATAGATGGGAAACACGTGGCCTGCAAAGCTCCAGCCAACTCAGGGTCCACTTATCACAACTACAAGGGCTTCTTCAGCATCATCCTCTTTGCCATAGTCGATGCTGACTACAAGTTCATGTACATCGATGCTTCAGGCAACGGGTCAGCTTCAGATGCCCAGGTATACAACGCTGGAACGCAACTTCATCATGGGCTTCCCAGATCCAGACCCCCTGCCCAACGACATGCAAGATGTGCCCTACTTCATCGTGGGGGATGACGCCTTCTCCCTCAGAACCTACCTCATGAAGCCCTACACTTCCAGATGCCTCACCCGTGAAGAGAGGATCTTCAACTACAGGCTGTCCAGGGCAAGACGGGTGGTGGAGAATGCCTTTGGCATCCTGGCCAACAGGTTCCAGGTATTTCTCACCACCATGCAGCATCACCCAGAGACCGTGAGGAACATTGTGGAAGCTTGCTGCATCCTGCACAATCTCATGCGCACCCGCTACCCAATGTTGCAGAACAGGTTTGTGGACCGCCAACAAGGCAATGGGGACATGGAGCCTGGTGAATGGAGGCAAGGACTAAACCTGATAGACACTGTGGATGTGCCAGGCCCCAACAGAGCTTCACATGAAGGGAAGAAGCAGCGCAACCTCCTGAGACACTGGTGCAACTCCCCAGCTGGAGCAGTGGAGTGGCAAGACAGGATGGTAGATGCTTAATGGATGCTTCCTTGAGCCTGTCTCATCACACTGATGAGATTGTGCCATGTATGTTGGGTGGCCCTACAATGAACAGGGCATTTAATAAAGAGTTTTGTTTATGTTGAAATGTGTTGATGAATGATTAAATTGTTATTGATAATAAAGGGCCATAGGTATGGCACCTGGGAGGGTGGACCATACAGTCCCACTATGCTTGCACTGGAGCTTTATCTATCCCACAGCTATTACCCATCCCACATCTATTACCCATGCCACAGCTGTTATCCATCCCACAGGTATCCCTGCCCATCCCACTGCTATCCTTACCCATCCCACAGCTATTACCCATCCCACAAGTATCCCTGCCCATCCCACAGCTATCCTTACCCATCCCACAAGCATGCAAAGGCTTAAACCATTTCTAAAAGTTTCCACCAAGACTTTATTTACAAAAAGAACTGAACCAAGTATGTGAAGCAAAGATAACCTTTATTAATAACAAACTGTAGGACTTTATTAAAAAAGCAAAATGTGTCCCAAGCAAAGATAAAGTCAACAGGTAACAACCCAGTCTCTGGCACTCTTCTCAGTCACTCTGGGGTGTGCCCATGGTCTCAGGGATGAAGGGTCCAGGTGCTGTGGAGGTGGCAGTGGCTGGACTGCTCGTCTGAGGCACCATTGGGGTGCCTGGTCCTGAGAGGACAACAGGGGATGGTGTGTGCAGGAAGCTCTCAGAGAGCTGACTCAGTCCCGTGATGTTGAGAGGCCCTTCCTCCATGACATGGGATGTCAGTCCCAAGACCGATGACAGATGTTCTGAGGCCGGACTTGGCTGTGGGGTGGAGGAAGGAGGAGTGTCGTGGAGCTGTCTGGTCTGTAGTGAGTGAGGTGGCGTCAGTGGCATCTGTGGCATCAATGGTATCGGTGGCATCGGTGGCACCTGTGGTGTGCGATATACCTGTGCCTGGACTGGGAAGGGCTGCCTGTGCTGCTGGAACTCCTGGTAGCCATAGCCTTGGTAGGTGAGGGGCTGTTGAAAGCCTTGGAAAGGCTGTGACATCACCTGGGGTGGAGGAGCAGACCTGGACTGGGTCAGAGCAGGTTCAGCTGGGCCTGGAGGGTGGTGCAGAAGACCTGTGATCCTCTCCTTGATCACCTGGTACTGGGCTTCAGGCATTTCCATGAGGGTCTGGTTCATGTAGGTGAGGAAGGGCTTTCTGTTAGAGGATGGTATGTCGAAGTGTACCAGCTGAAATAGGAGATCTACGCCGCTCTTGATGGTGTCCCTGATCTCCAAGAGGACAGTGTGGCTGTGTCCCTCCGGTCTGCCTTTCTGTCTGCTTTCTGTGGAGGTGGAGCTGGGTGTGGGTGTGGGTTAGCCTCTGGTGGCAGCGGCCTCTTCTTGCTCCAACTGTGTCAGGGGGTCCTCCACGTGCTCTGCCACGGGGAGTGCAGCTGTCGGGGGGGTCTCCATCGTGGGGTGCTCCAAAGATACCTGCCTGGACACAGGAGCTGACTCTTGGCCAGAAGAGGACTGGCTCTCTGTGGGCTGCCTGAGAGAGAGGGTTGACAGAGGGGCTGCTCTTCGGTGGCAGATCTCACCCTCCAAGAGGCTGCACTTGGCCATCACGTAGGTCTCCCGGTTGGGGAGCTTGACCACGGCCTGGCCAGACTTCTTCAGGTGCAGCTTCCCATACCAGGTGTGCATGTGCTTCCACCACCCGAGGAGGACATCCGAAGTGTAGCCCAGGCTCTCCGCCTTCTCTCTCCAAGCCATCTGCTTCCACTTGGTGTCTCGATAGAGCCTGTGTCCCTTCCTCCAGAGGTACTCATTCTCCCTCAGCCATTTGAGCACTTCCTCCTCATGTTCCTCTGCAATGTAGTACTGTCTCCTCTCTCCCTTTTCTCGCGAATGCCTCTTCCTCCCTCTGGCAGGGCCTTCTGGGCCCTCATCAGTAGGGCTTTGAGGTTCTAGGGGCTGGTCAACCACACCACCACCACCAGCAGCAGCAGCACCAGCAGCACCAGCATGACCAGCAGCAGCACCAGCAGAGACAGCACCAGCAGAAGCACCAGCACCAGGAGCAGCACCAGCAGAGTCAGCACCAGCAGAAGCACCAGAACCAGCAGAGTCAGCACAAGCAGCAGAAGCCCCAGCAGAAGCAGAGACAGTGCCAGGGGGTGGGATGCTGGTCCTGTCCTTCTTGCCAGGGCTGACAGGAGTAGGCACAGGCTTCCTCCTCTTCCCCATGGTTTTTGGCTGAAGATGTGTCTGGCAGCAGGTCTTTCCTCTGAATGGTGACCTGCTTGCGAGCTGCTTCCCTTTATATCCATGGGGCTGACGCAATGCATCCTCCCCGCATGCACAGTGAACCCTTTGCATTCGCTAGGTATCCACTAGGCATCCGCTAGGCTTCTGTGATGCATCTGCTGTATCCGCTTGGCATCCGCTCTGCATCCGCTCCATCCGCTGTGCGTCCGCTTCGCTGTTCTCCCCCGGAAGCCCTGCGGATGTGTCATCCACTTCCATCCGCTAGGCTTCCGTATTGGATTCTACTCAGTTCTGCAACCTGAAAGAATGGCTATTAATTTATGTGACCGTTAAGGTAACTTTTTATTTTAGTCTTTTTGGTATTGCTAATATAGTCACTATTCTATCAGCCTGTGCAGAATAATTTCTTGGCTGGTCTATGTGATATACATCTTTGTTATAATTCTATAGAAGCGGATGGAGAACTGTTACACTAAAACTTCAGTTTAATAGACATCCTTTTAATAGATTCCACAAACCATATGCAAACTTTGCATCTGGACTTTAAACCCAAAATAATAGACAAATGCACTGACTCAAAAGCAGTCCAGATTATTGACATACATTTAGAGCATTGCATAATGATGAAAATGATGAAAATAACAAATTTGAATTTTACTGACATTTGGTTGTCAAGGAGTGCATTTCCTCAAATATATACATTTGTTGATAATTTCGACAAGAGCTTCTCTGAAATCTGTTTGTACATGTGAGGCATGAGATTAGTGATGATTCTAAAATGAATTAATGCTCAGTAACCATCTGATAAGCACAAAAACTGTGCTATTGAGAATATAAGTACAATATATTTCACAGCTGCAGCTTTAACATTGATAGAATATGTTTGTATAGATCTACTTGTGAATATTGATATATAAATATATACTGAAATATTAAATTGAAATGCTATTTAACCAATTTATGATTTTCATTGAATTCTTCAGCAAAATTTGCTTTTTAGGACTTAAGTTCAGCATTTAATTGGGAAGTAATTGAAGCTTATAGGTAAACATTATTAAAAAGAATTAGGGAATAAATCATGTTGATGAAAAACATATTCAAATACTTTGTTTATTAAGACATAATAGCTAATTATATTGTTTTTTGGTGTGTTTTTTTCAGAATATGGACATTTGAAGTACCTAGCCAAACAAATGACAACATGGCAACCATCGTTGGCAAAGTAGTTACTTTTCAGGATTGTTTTGTTAAAGATACTCCTTTTACTATTGCCCAGCCTATATATATATTAGGCCCCAAAACAGGAATTTCTGTTACTATTCCAGCTGATAGTGAACCCATAATAGAATGGTGTGCCTGTTATCCAAGAACAGCTCTCATTGTGACAGTTGATGGGATCTTCCACACCAGCAATGGATTTTTAAATGCAGTAGAACTAAAATTTCCTCCAAGCCTCATACCATCTACCATGATTCACAAAGTCAAAACAGTAGGAGCTGTTTTTCCAAATGTCTACATTTTGATTGAAAATAGTGTCTATCTGGCAAGCATAGGCCAAGTTATCAACATTGGAAAGCTTTATATTTCACATGTAGACTTTATCGGACTAGAAACCCAAACTTGGTGTTCTGGAGCATATCCTTACCATGTGAGTATTTATAAAATGTTGTTTTATATTTTATTATAAAGGACTTATACTGTATACTGTATACTTATACTGTACTTATCCTTAAAATAAATACACAAAGTGCTTCATATAATATACAACTAATCTATGACATCAGATCAGGCGAAACATTTGACAGCTCATAGACTACATGAATTACATGACATGATAGACTGTATCAGGATGAGTGAATTGAAGTTTAGTCTATGTGACATAGTTATGGCAGGCTTTCTTTCTTTCTTAAGGAAATACTTTCCTTTAAGGATCACATTGGCAGTTTGGGGATTTTTCTCATGGTCTAAATCAGGGGTCTTCAAACTTGTCAGCTTTAAGACTTGTGGACTTCAACTCCAAGAATTCCTCCTCCAGTCATGTTAGTTCAGGAATTCTGGGAGTTTAAATCCATGTCTTAAACCTGGTCTAAATACCAGTGGCTTAGTGTACTTTGCTATAATTTCACCTGCCTAATCTGAAACTGGGAAAACATATGTCTTCTAATGTTTATTCTACCATAATGCTTATGTTAGAATATTCCAGGTGCTCTCTTGGTTTGACATTGAAGACAATCCAGAAATTCTGACTTTTAGAATGGTCAGTCATGTGAAAGCTATTGTAATCATATATATATTGAAACGTATTGTTGCTGTCCTTGTTTTGCCATTGAAGGTGCTGGTTTGATCTTGAGTGCCCTAAATATTTGGTGCTGGTATTAAAATTTGATTATGGTGAGAAGATATTGTTCTGTATGGAACTTGGTAGGTTCCAAAAACTTCATTCTGATTGGCTGAAAAGGCCACTTATGGATTGGTTCGCTAGGAACCAATCCGGGAAGCCGCCAAACGGCAGGAAGAATTAAATAACTGTCAGTGGCCACAAGCCGGCAGGCTAGCCACTATATAAAGGGCTGCCGCGGCTTGGGCTATGTTCCGTTTCTTTACCTAGCGGTTTGAAATAAAGAGTTGTTGTTTGGAACCCGGTCTCACGAACTTCTTTCCGGATGGAACACTGGCGACGAGAATGGGATCATCGTAGAAGCAGAGACCAAAGCACGCGGTGATCTGAACCGAGCAAAAAGAGATGGCTGGTAACAACGCACTACCTGCACCTTTCAATCCAGATGTAGAGGATTGGGAATCGTATATCGATTGCTTATGTTCTTAGAAAGCAACGAGATGGAAGAAATCACAGATCAAAGAAAGAGGGCTGTCTTCCTTACACATTGCGGACTGGCCATATTCAAAATGGCGAAGGTACTGGTGAAACCCAGAGATGTCAAGCAGATGACCTGGTCTGACCTGAATCGAATGCTCCGAACACACTATGCACCGATGGTCTCCAATCTAATAAAAAGGCATGAATTTTACAAAAGGGACCAGAAGGAGGATGAAACCATAGCAGACTTTGTGGCAGCCTTGAGACACATTGGAGGAGCATGTGAGTTTCAAAACATGGACGAGGCTATGAGAGACCACGTAGTCCTCGGCCTGAAAGACTCTACTCTTCAGAGCAAATTATTCAACAGGCCGAATATAACCATAGCTGAGGCCATTATTGAGGCAACCGCCGCCGAAGCAGCGAAAAAGTCAGCAGCCACCATGCGGCAAATGAACGCAGTTCCAGACCTGCTGACCCAAACCAGGGAGAAGAAGGCAGAGGGAGGAAAGAAACAGCCCACAGCGAGGACTTCGAAACCCAGAGTAACACCGAAGACGATGACGAAGATGTCCATAGACTCTATTCAGATAGAAAATGGCGCAAAAAGAGGAAGAATTGGGAATTTCAATGTGCGGGCTGTGGAGGCAATCATCCGCAGTCTGAATGCAGGTTCCTCGATGCAATATGCTGGGCTTGTAATAAAAGAGGGCACATCAAAAGGGTCTGCCGCAACAAAAAGAGCTATAGTCCAAAAAGACATGGCAACACACACACTCCCGACATGATGATAGACACACCGGTAACCAATGGAACCGCAATAAAAGAACCAGTGACAGAGAAGAAACGCACCAGACAGTCACCATCGAGAATGCCAGGGCAGAAAGCGGAAAGAAGGTTCCGATAGAGGTGAGCATTGAGGGGAGACCCTGCAAGATGGAGGTCGACTCAGGGTCGTTCCTATTGATGGTATCCTGGAATACCATCCGGCGCCTTTTTCTGAACATCAAGCAGAAAGAACTAAAGAAACAAAAAATTGTGCTAAAAGACTATCAGGGAAATCGAATCCCAGTAGTTGGCCTTGGACATTTTTTAGTTGAATTTAAACAACATGCCGAAGTCTTGCCTCTGACTGTCATCGACCGTGACTGCCCTAGTCTGCAAGGAATCGAATGGTTCGCGCCTCTTGGAATAGGGATGACCAGGATCAACCGCATCGCCACTACCAACTGGGAGGAGAACCTATTCCACGAATTCCAAGATGTATTCAACGGGACTCTAGGCAAGTACCAGGGGACCCCAATTTCATTTAGCCTAGAAGCAAAAATAGCCCCTATTCATTAAAGGCCAGACGTGTTCCATTTGCGCTTAAACCAAAAATTGACGAACAGCTGAATAAGTTGAAAGTGCAAGGGGTTTTAGAACCAATCAACCACGCCAAGTGGGAAACCCCTATCGTCACACCAGTGAAGCCAGATGGGTCAGTGTGCATCTGTGGGGACTATAAGGCAACCCTGAACCACACGCTCCAACAAAGCGCATACCCACTGTCAGTAGTGCAACATTTATTGCAATCACGAGGGGGAGGAAAAATATTCGCAAAACTTGACCTAGCACAAGCTTATCAGCAGCTACCCGTTGATCCAGTAACAGCAGAGGCACAAACGATAGTAACGCATAGAGGGGCATTCAAATGTAACCGCCTCCAATTCAGAGTTAGCATTGCCCCAGGCGTTTTCCAAAGCCTCATGGAACGCCTATTAAACGGAATCAAAGGTGTTGTCCCATACTTCGACGATGTACTGGTTTCAGCAAAAAATGCCAGCCAGCTAGAGATCAGGTTAAGAGAAGTCTTAACTCACTTTAGAAAATCAGGTCTAAAAGTTAAGAAGGAAAAATGTGAACTGGCCACTAACCGGGTTGAATTTTGGGGCTATTTAATTGATCAGCAAGGCATTCACCCAACTGAAAAGAAGGTGAAGGTGAAGGCTATCAAAGACGCTCCTAGACCAAAAAACAAAACCCATCTCGAGGTGTTCCTAGGCCTCATAAATTCCTACCCCATAAGGCGACAATAGCAGAACCCCTACATCGACTGCTAGATAAAAAAACCGCTTGGACATAGAGCCATCGGGAACAGAGAGCCTTCCAAGGTATTAAAGACCTATTAACGTCAGACACCATTCTTATCCAGTTTAGCAACACCCTGCCTCTGACGGTCACCTGTGATGCTTCACCTTTTGGGGTCGGCGCCATCCTGAGTCACCAGCTTCCAGACGGCAGAGAGGCACCGGTCGCCTTTTTACTCAAAGACACTCTCCAAGGTGGAACGCAATTTCAGCCAACTTGATCGCGAAGCCCTGGAAATCGTCACCGGGGTTAAACGATTCCATGAGTACTTTTATGGTAGACCCTTTTCTATCGTAACGTACCACAAGCCTCTCCTTGGAATCCTCGTGGGAAACAAGCCAACCCCAAACATTCTGTCTCCTAGAATGACGAGGTGGTCTGAATTCCTCGCTGCCTACTCCTACACGCTTCTCCACAGACCTAGCAAAGCAATCTCGCACGCTGATGCCCTGAGCCGTTCCCCGTTGCCCGTCACAGAAGACGACCCTGCTCCAACTACCTCCACATTTCAACTTGAGACCTGCCCAGAGCTACCACTGACTGCAACCGACATCGCGAGAGCCACAGCCAAAGACCCTTTGACAGCGCACATACTGAACTGGGTAGGTAAAGGCTGGCTGGAGGAAAATAAAAAAACTGAGACTTTTAAACCTTTCCATACCAGACAGACCGAGCTGTCTATCAAAAAGGGGTGCATCTTATGGGGTGACAGGGTGATAATCCCAAGCAGCCTACAAGAAACCATCCTAGGCATGGTGCATGAGGGTCACCCGGGCATAATTAAGATGAAAGCCCTGGCCAGGAGTTACGTCTGGTGGCCAGGGCTGGACAAAGACATTGAACGCTGGGTTGCAACATACCATGCCTGTCAGAAAGCAAGACCTACCCCCCCACAGGCACCAATACAGGACTGGGAAACTCCCCGGGGTCCATGGTCTAGGGTGCACATTGACTTCACTGGGCCAACAAAGGGGAACACCTTTTTGATTGTTGTCGATGCATATTCGAACTGGTTGGAAGTCATCCTCATGGCTTCCTCAACCACCGAGGCTGTCATGAAACAACTCGACAAACTGTTTGCGATGCATGGGCTACCAGATGTACTGGTTTCGGACAACGGGCCTCAGTTTACCGCCTTGCAGTTCGAACAATACCTGGCTGCCCAGGGTGTCTGTCATGCCTTAACTGCGCCGGCCCATCCGGTTGCGAATGGCAGGGCCAAACGCATGGTTAGGTATACTAAGGAGGGCCTAGAGAGAATGGACAAGGGGGACATGCAGGACAAACTCAACCGACTCCTAACCTTGCAACATATTACCCCTAGTAGCATTACAAATAAAAGCCCGGCTGAAATGTTAATGGGTAGGAAACTACGGTCCTACCTAGAGAGGTTACGCCCCACCTACACATGGGACAAGCCCCCTGACTCCTCCAGCAAATACCGTACCTTCGAAATCGGCAACCTAGTCTATGTCAAAAAGCTTACCCGGGACCCTCTATGGCTGCCAGCCACCATCACACAAGTCACAGGCCCCCAGTCTTACCAACTAACGCTAAACGATGAGAGGGAATGGAAGCAGCACATTGACCAGCTTTGTTCCCGCAACCCCGAAAGAAAAACTGCCGCAGAACCGAAAATAA
This sequence comes from Laticauda colubrina, assembly GCA_015471245.1. Classification (NCBI taxonomy): domain Eukaryota; kingdom Metazoa; phylum Chordata; class Lepidosauria; order Squamata; family Elapidae; genus Laticauda; species Laticauda colubrina. Next base: position 14,884,348 of record BLBF01000018.1, read on the forward strand.
TAAATTCCGATGAAAAAACAACCAAGGAGGGGGGAAAGTACAAATAAATAAAAAAAGGAGAGATGAACCTCCCATAACAAGACAACAAACTCTGCAAAACGACAATCTAACCAAACAAAAAGAGCACTCACGGTTAGATGAACCCCAAGAAAGAAGTCCGGGAGCAGGAGAGCGAAGTGAAGCCTTCCTGGAAGGTGTCAGCCAGGCCAGCTCAACCAACCTGGCCAAACCAGGAGGGAGCGGTAGAGCCATCTCAACTGGCCCGAGAGACTCAGGTGGGAGCGGCATGCCTGACTCACCCTTCCAAGAGGTTCCATGGAGAAGGTCAAGAGAAGCAGCGATCCCGTCTGAACCGCTTGAAGACCAAAACAAGACTGAGTCATGCAGGTCAACTAGAACTAGGAAAAGCCCCACCTACCTGCGCGACTACGTCACCTACGTTGGACTGAACTAAAGGGGGAGGGGTGTTCTGTATGGAACTTGGTGGGTTCCAAGTATTTCATTCTGATTGGCTGAAAAGGCCACTTACTGATTCGTTCACTAGGAACCAATTCGGGAAGCCGCCAAACAGTGGGAAGAATTAAATAACTGTCATTGGTCACAAGCCGGTAGGCTAGCCGCTATATAAAGGGCTGCCGCGGCTTGGGCTATGTTCCATTTCTTTACCTAGTGGTTTGAAATAAAGAGTTGTTGTTTGGAACTCGGTCTCACGAGCTTCTTTCTGGACAGAACAGATACTTTTCCGATTTAAACTCTGTCAGTAGCAACTAGAACTTCATAATGAAGCCCTACTTTAAGCTGTATCAATTGTGGGTGCTCTTTAGAATATAGAATAACAGAGTTAGAAGGTACCATGGAGGTTATCTAGTCAGTCGTGGGATTCAAATAATTTAACAAGCATTTTGCCCAGGGTCAGGTTGGCTATTGTGGGAGGTGTGGCCCATCACCGTCCTCTGTTGCCTTTCGCCATCGTGTTTCTCACCGTCATGTGCAGGGAAACAAAAGTTTGTGGGACAAAAAAAAAAAGCTCAATTCCAATTTTGTAAGATTTCTATTGCGAGAAGTTGGAACTGATTGGACTTTTTTTTTAGTCCCACAAACTTTTGTTTTCCTGCACACGATGGCGAGAAACATGATGAAAAAACGTGACAGCGCTGGAAATCAGGTTAGCAAAGAAATGCTTCGGGGAAGCGAGACTGTCTGGGCTCCAGGTGCTGAAATGGGCCCCTCTCTCTCCAGCACCTGCTCAGGCCCGCCAGAGGAAAGGCCTGCATCTACTGGCACTTAAATGTGGTGGCATTCCAGCTCTGGCTGGGAAGGAGCAGGCTGCATGGATGCTGCAGGCAGGATGTTTGCTCACTTCGGTACCTTCCCTAACCCTCTGGCACTCTTCTGATGCTTTGGCCCTGGGCTGCCACCCCTGCCACCTGCTGTAAAGTAAGACAGTTTTTGCCTGAGTGACATGATGGAAGGCCTCGTGTCTATGTTTGGTTTCCATTGCTCCTCTCTTGGACATTTGGGGAGAGTTGTTTTTTTTTTCCCCCTACCTGGAAAGAAGTTGAATGAAAACCAGAAGTGTACCAGAACACAGATTTTCCGGAACACGTCTAACCATTTGCCAGATTCAGCAAATATTTAGGGATTGGTTCTGCTGAACTGGTCAGAACTGGCTGAATCCTACCACTGCATCTAATCCAACTCCCTTTTTGAGCAGGAAACCCTATACCGGTGATGGCGAACATTTTAGGAATCGAGTGCCCAAACTGCAACCCAAAACCCACTTATTTAGTGCAAAGTGCCAATACAGAAATTTAACTTGAATACTGAAGTTTTACTACCAGTGATGGGATTCAAATAATTTAACAACTGGTTCTTCCTAATGACTGGGGAGGTGTGGTTGGGAGGGTGTCATGTGAATGAGTGGATGTGGCAAACTCTCACTCATGTGGATGGTTCCTGTATGAGACAGGCAGGGTCTCCCATCCAAGTACGACAGGCATGACCATGCTTAACTTCCAAGATCAGACGGGATCGGGCATGTTCAGGGTAGTTTGGGGAGGAAATCCAGGGGGCTTCAGTGGGTGGGATGTGTGTGTGTGAGGGGGGGGAGAGAGTGAGAGAACGGCTGCCAGCCTTGATAGAACTCTCTTATTTTCGCTCTCATTCTCTCTCATTCATTTTTCTCTTACTCTTTCATTCTGTCATTGTCTCTCTCAATTTTTTTTCTCATTCATTCATTCCCTCTCTTTTTCTCTCTTTTTCTCTCTCATTCTCTCTCTCTCTCATTCTTTTTCTCATTCATTCTCTTCCTCACTCATTCTCTCTCTCTCCCTTTCCCTCCCTGCTTTAGGCAAGGCTAAGAAAGTCTGCCAAGTCCAGCA
>BLBF01000018.1:14887128-14905591 GCA_015471245.1 Laticauda colubrina
CTCTCTCTCTCTCTCTCTCACACACACACACAAACACACACACACACACACACACACACACACACACACCTGGAAAGGGAGAATGTGAATGAGCCAGAGGTGCTTCCCTCCAGTCTTTACCCAAAGCACCATGTCGTACCAGGAGGCTGAAGTTGGAATTTCTGCCCTCCTCCAACCCACGCATACCTTGGCAATGGGTCTGTTTCTCTCCACCCCCTTTTCTAGCTTCTGGATCAGGGGGACGAACCTAGCTTTGCTGCCCATTGCATCTAGGAATCTCAAAGTCAAGAATGAATGTTTGTGTTGAACACAGGTGAACACAGCCAGCCCAGGTGCTAGATTGGCCTCTGAAAACTCTACCTCTCAAGAAGTCTGGCTGAACTTTTGTGCACCACTTGTTGAGGTGGATGGTGGTGGGGTGGAGCTAATAGGTGGCCAAGCTAAATGCCTGAAGAAGCTCAGCTGGCTGGCAGGGAGGCAGGGCATCCCAACACTGGCAGCTCTGCAGGAAAAGAAACTGTTTATTTGCCGAGCTGAGCTAATGCAGGGTCTCATCCGTAATAATGGGTTTCAGGAGGAGGACGGGATCCTGTCTCCCCCATTGTGGAAGAATGCGAGTGAAAAAGTTCATTCAATTAATTCCAACTTCAGAAGATCTTTTTCATTCACAAGAAGTCGGAACTGATTGAGTGAAACACAATTAGAGCTGGGCTGGGGCAACTCTGCATGCCATGTCTGGCATGTGTGCCATAGGTTCGCCATCACGGCCCCATTCCATTTCATTTCTTTTTATAGAGAGCTGCTCGCAGCTAGTGCCCAATGATGGCTACTTGTTTTTCCCGCCGCTTGAATTGGCCAACCATAGCCCTACTATAATGGGCCAATCAGCATCGAGAAAAGTAGCCAATCAGCGTCGGGTATTTGTTGTCCAATAGGAATAGCCTATTTGAAGTAGGTTAATATGGAACACCCCTCCCCTCTTGGTATGGTCCTACCGTACGTAGTCACATAAGTAGGCAGGGCTTCTAGGTTGCCAAATTGACCTGCGCACTTTAGTTGTGTCATCGTCTTCAATGGGTTCAGACAGGGTCGCTGTTTCTCCTGTCCTTCTCTGTCAAACCTCTTGGAAGGTAGAGTCAGCCATGCTGCTCCCTCCCAGTCTACTTGGGCTGGTAGAGTCGGCCCAGCTGCTCCTTTCTGACCAAACAACCAGGTCTACTTGTGTTTCTTGTTCCTCACTGAAGACTTCTACGGGTAGGTCATTGTTTTTGCTTGCGTTTATATGGGAATGTTTTTTATTGTGATTATTTTGATTTTCTATGGTTTCTTTTTCTACCGGAGGGTTTCCCCCCCCTTATTTGTTACTGAGGGGTCTCCCCCCTCTCTGATTGGTCTGTTGCTGTTTTTGTGTGTGTGTGTGTTGTTCTTTGTGTCTGGGTGTGTCGGTGGTGCGTTGTAGTGTTCATGATTGTAACTGGTTGATGTGTCTTCACCATGTTCGGCCGTCGTCTGTCTCCAGTCTGTAGGACCATGGTCCGGTTATTTGTGTAATTGTTGTCGGCACCCACAATGGGTGGCTGGTGAGGTTATTTGCGTTTTCTAATTGTCCTGGTTCAAATTTGCGATACTTGCTCGAACGTCAGTAGGTTTTTCAGTGGTTTTACAGTGGTGAATGTTGGGTGTAATCTATCTAATTGTGATCTTAGTTTTCTGCCCATCAGTAATTCTGCTGGGCTTTTATTTGTAGTGGAGTTTGATGTTATGTGTTGTATTGTGAACATTTTTTCAATTCTTTCTTGCATGTCCCTTTTGTCTAATTTGTCTAATGTTTTCTTGGTGTATACCCGACCATGCATTCCGCCCTACCGTTCATCGCTGGTTGGCCCGGGGCTGTCAGTGCATGTCATATGCCATGTTCTGCTAGGAATTTCTTGAATGGTAATGCTGTAAATTGTGGGCCATTATTGGAGACGAGGACGTCCGGTAACCCATGTGTAGTGAACAGTTTCCGGAGTTGCTTGATAACTGCTTTGGTGGTAGTAGAGTACATGATGCTTACTTCCAACCAATTGGAGTAAGCATCTACTACGATTAGATATGTATATCCTCTTGTTGGCCCCACGAAGTCTATATGTATTCGTGACCAGGGGCCCCTTGGCATTTCCCAGTCCAGGACAGGTGCTGAAAGGGGTGCAGGGTGGGAGTTTTGACATTTCCCACAGGGTTCGAACGCATTTCCCAATGTCTTTGTCCATCCCTGGCCACCATACATAGCTCCTGGCCAGGGATTTCATTTGCACAATGCCCAGGTGGCCTTCGTGCAACATACAAAGTACCTGGTCTTGTAATTTTTGTGGAATTATGACCTGATCACCCCAGAGTATACAACCCTTCAGTAATGACAGTTTAGTTTGTCTATTTTTAAACAGTTTGAAAATAACGTCTGTCTCGTTTTCTGGCCACCCTTTTCCTACTCAGTTTAACACTTGTAACAATGTCTTGTCTTTTGCTGTCATTCTGGCAATGTCGGCTGTGGTTATTGGTAGGTTTGTCAAAGTCTTGATTTGTAGGGTGGAAGTGGTTGGTACTGGGTCAGTCTCTATGTCTGGTAAGGGGGTGTGGCTCAAGGCATCGGCATTAGCAATGTCTTTACCGGGTCGATGGATTGGTCTATAGTTGTACGCCGCCAGAAATTCAGACCACCTTATCATTCTTGGGGACAGTATGTTAGGGGTGGCTCTGTTTCCAGCAAGTATGCCTAAAAGGGGTTTATGATCGGTCACAAGGGTAAAAGTCCTACTGTAAAGATACTCGTGGAAGCGTTTTATGCCGGATATAGCTGTCAGTGCCTCTCTGTCCAACTGGCTATAGTTCCATTCAGTTTTTAAGAAGGTCTTTGAGTAGAAGGCAATGGGGGCTTCTCTTCCATCTGGCAGGACGTAGCTAAGCACGGCTCCGATGCCAAATGGTGATGCGTCGCAGGTAACTGTGAGCGGTAATGTCTCGCTGTATTGCATCAATACTGTGTCGGAGGTGATGAGATCCTTTATCTGCTGGAACGCTGTTTCTTCACGTCGTCCCCAGGTCCAGATGGCTGATTTGTCTAAAAGTCTATGTAGAGGTTCTGCCGTCATTGCCTTCTGTGGCAGAAAGACGTGGTAAAAGTTTACAAGTCCCAGAAATGCTTGTAATTCAACTTTACTTTTAGGTCTAGGCGCTTCTTTGATTGCCTTGATCTTTTTGTCTGTGGGGTGTATGCCCTCCTTATCAATTTGGTACCCCAGGAATTCGACTTTTGAGGTGGCCAATGTACACTTTTCTTTTTTCACCTTGAGTCCCGCTCTTTGGAACCTTTGCAAAACCTATCTGAGGCGGGCTTCTATTTGTCTCTCGTCATTTGCTGAGATGAGCACGTCGTCAAAATATGGGAGTACTCCTTTTATCCCTTGCAATAATTGCTTCATTATGCTTTGGGATACCCCAGGGGCTACGCTGACTCCGAATTGTAGTCTTGTACATTTGAATACTCCCCTATGAGTCACGATGGTTTGTGCCTCTGCTGTTTCAGGATCTACAGGCAATTATTGGTAAGCTTGGGCAAGGTCGAGCTTTGCAAAGACCTTGCCCCTTCCCAAGAAGTGTAGTAGATGTTGTACTACCGGAACAGGATATGCACTTTGTTGTAGTGCATTGTTTCGGGTAGCCTTATAATCCCCACAAATTCTCATGGACCCATCCGGCTTAACTGGGGTCACTATTGGGGTTTCCCATTTGGCATGGTCAATTGGTTCCAGAATGCCTTGTTCTATTAGTTTGTTTAATTCTTCATCAATTTTGAGTTTTAGTACGAAGGGGACTCGCCTCGCCTTTAGCCTAATTGGAGCTATGGTTGGGTCTAGACTGAATGAAATAGGGGACCCTTGGTACTTGCCTAACTTCCCATCAAAGATGTCCTGGAACTCTCTAATCAGGTTCTCCTCCCAGTCTGCGTTGGTTATGCGGTTTATGCCGGTCACTCCGATTCCTAGAGGTTCGAACCACTCGAGTCCCAGCAGGCTTGGTCGGTTCCAGTATACGATGGTTAGAGGCAATATCTTTTGGTGTTCTTTGAAGCTTATCTGCAAATGTCCAAGTCCGACTATCGGTATTCTGTTTCCTTGGTAGTCTTTTAAAATTAGCAATTGGTGTTCTAGTTCAGCTCTGCTAATGTGCGGTACCAGTCTTTTGATGGTATCCCATGATACCATCGATAAGTACAATCTGGAATTGACCTCCATCTTACATTCTTGGCCCTCGATCTGGACTGCCACATGTACTTTTCAGCCATTTGTTGCGTTAGAATGGCCGATGGTGATGGTTTGATGAGTTTCCTCTCTCCTATAGTTTTGCTTGGCCGCTTGCCTTTGCCTTCATGATTCTCGCGGCTCCACGTTGTCCTTTACTTCTTGGTGGTATGTTGTCCCTCCGTCTGGGGCTGTAGCTTTTTCAGTTCTGGCATACTTGTGCAATGTGGTCCTGCCGTTCACAGTACCAGCACACGGCGTCTAAGAACTGGCACTCAGAATGGGGATGGTCTCCTCCGCATCTGGCACACTGGAACCCTGACTTATGATCATTTTTTAATCGCTGCTCTCGCTCAGCCTGGAGTCTGTGGATTTCTTCTTCGACATCCTCGTCGATTCCGGACAATCCACTGTCTGTATAACATGTGGCGGTTTTGTGTGTGCTTTCCACCTTCTTCTCGGTGCTTTGACTCGTCTCGGTCGGTGTCTTTGGCGAGTTGGCATTCATCTGTTGCATCTTTGCCGCTGACTTTTTTGTTGCTTCTGCTGCCGTGGCTTCAGCAACAGCCTTGGTAATGGTAATCTTTGGCCGGGTTAGCAGCTGGCTTTGTAGGGTAAGGTCTCTCAGTCTGAGGACCACGTGATCCCTCATGGCTTCGTCCATGTTTAGGAATTTGCGTGCTCCTCCAATGTCCCTGAGAGCGGCTACAAAGTCTGCGATGCTCTCACCTTCCCTCTGGTCCCACTTGTAAAACTCGTGTCTCCTGATGAGGCTGGAGACGGTCGGTGCGTAGTGAGCCTTCAGCAGCTTCTCTCCGTCTGGCCAGGCCATCTGCTTCACATCGTCTGGTTTTGCTAATGCCTTGGCCATCTTGAACACTGTGGGCCCACAGTGTGTCAGGAATACAGCTCTTTTGCAATTGTCCGAGATTCCTTGCAGGTCGTTACTCTCCAAGAACATGAGGAATCTATCGATATAGGATTCCCAGTCTGCTGCTGGGTTGAAGGGTGCAGGTGGTTCCGGCCATTTTGTCTGCTCGGTTCTCGATGCCACGTGCCCGACTGATCTCCTTCTCAGAATCCCACCTTCGTCGCCAGTGTTCGGTTTGCAGGAATGAGACTCAGAGATCAGCGTAACGTCAGCTCTTTTATTTAGTTCCAAAAGTCTGTGCTAACCAGGAGCCGCAGCAACTCTTTTTATAGAGAGCTGCTCATGGCTAGTGTCCAATGACGGCTACTTGTTTTTCCCGCTGCTTGAATTGGCCAATCATAGCCCTGCTATTATTGGCCAATCAGCATTGAGAAAAGTAGCCAATCAGCGTTGGGTATTTGTTGTCCGATAGGAATAGCCTATTTTTGAAGTATGTTAATATGGAACAGGTAGGAATTCATGACATTCGCTGACAGAGCTACAGGTCACACATCCATAGGTGATTTACAAGTTGTAACATTCTCCGAGTTCCCCCCTCCCCCGCAGGGAGCCTCAATTAGCAGTTCAATCCCAACACAAAGAGTCCTGACCAACCTGGTTAGTGACAAGGAAATCCTGGCAAGGAATCTGCTGGAGGGAACTCTTTTGGAGCATGAATGGATGTCTCCAAAAATCACCCCTCCCACCCCCTCCTCCTTATGTCCCAGCCAGGGAGGGGCTTATTAACATCTCCTTTTCCTGGATGGATGGCCCTCAGCCCTGCATTGCTCTCCTCTCCACACTTCTCTACGCATATGTGCATCTGGGACAGGAGCCAGCTGTTCCTCCCACTCACTCAGCTCAGGCCCCAAAACAGCTGTCTCTGCACATGAGCATTAGTAGATGGACCTTGCTCTGCATCTGGCTCGGAGACCTTCTGCTCCTCAGAGCCTTCCACTGGTCCGATGGTAACCCAGGCCCCCCTCCATCTCCTCTGACTCAACTGCCATCTCCACTGACAGTCAACAAACCACAACAACTTCTGGGTTGCTTCTCTTCTTGATTAGTTTCCATCCATTTTTCTTGTCTTGCCTTCAGGTGCTTTGGAAAATAGTTTGATCTTCAGATATTGCAACACTGCTATCATGTCTCCCCTTAATATTTTTTTCACAATACTAATTCCTGCAACCATCCTTTATGTTAGAAGTCTCCAAACTTGGCAACTTTAAGACTTGTGGACTTCAACTCCCAGAATTCCTCAGTCAGCCATGCTAGCTGGGGAATTCTGGGAGTTGAAGTCCACAAGTCTCAAAGTTGCCAAGTTTGGAGATGCCTGCTTTATATGTTTTAGCCTCCAGTCTCCTAATCATCCTTGTTGCTCTTCTCTGCACTCTTTATTACTGTCCTCTGTCTAGATTTTTTTTGCCTTTTTTTCAGATTTCAAACAAGTTTTGAAATATATAAGGCTATCCCTAGGAACCATTGTTTGAAGTAGATTCTCTGCTTCAGGTGCCCTCCCTTCCCTGCTCGACCTACTGACTCACTTAGCTGCCTGCTGTGACAATAAAACCAACCCTTTTTAGTTATAAATACTGTAGTTCATTCTTGCAAAGTGAATTATTGGGCCAGGAAATGAATATGGAAGAAATGATGCTTATGTGACAAGCCAACAAATAAACTAGGTAGAAGGACAGGCAGGTGCAAATTACCTAGCTCTACAATCTTTAAAATGTATTACTTTAAGTGTGAAGTTTAAATACTATTAGTAAAGATCTGGAGAAGACTGACGGTAGATGCATTTAAGAAACAGAGAAACTTCTGTGTTTCGAACATGCCTCTTTGTAGGATGTAATATTGATATTCTTATTATATCTTCTTTTGATCTTTATATGGTATCTAATTGGCATTTTCAATTAAGTATGTTGAGATACAGTAGAATTATGTGATTATGTAGTAACTGTACTATAGTGCAGCAATCGCCAAACTTTCTGGCACCAGGGAACAGTTTTGTGGAAGACAATTTTTCCATGGATCAGGGAGGGGTTTTTTTGCATGCAACCTTGATCAGGGGTTGCCGACCTTTTGGACTCCAGGGACCACCAAACTCATAATTTTAAATGCCAGTGACCACGAATCGGTTTTATGGGCATGGTCTAATTTGTGGATGTGGCTTGGTGGTCATGTGACTGGCTGGGTATGGCTTGTATGTAATTATTATAAATATTTATATAAATATTGAATGTTTTATAAAAAAAGAGTAACTTTTACACAAAATCAGGCAAAGCAGGAGGCAGATTGAGTTGTTCACAGGATCATACAGTTATCTAACTATCTGCCATTGGCTAGCACAATCTGTCACATAAAATTTGCTTGCCATAAGTCTGCACTGAATAATAGCAACTTCAGTCCTAAGGGAGGTTCAGTTGTGCTTAAAAGCAGAGCCGAAGATCTAAAGACTAGCTAGAAAGCAAGAAATCCAACCATTTCCTGCTTCCTAGCTAATCTAAATCTGGCACAGCAGAACAGATGATGGTCAGAAAAATAGCAATTTAGCAGGCAAGTTTGCTCTGTAAGGATTGAGTGGGCGGGGAGGGTTCCTGCAGGCCATGTGAGTAGCGCAGCCTTGTGTTTCTGTGCAGCCAAGATTAATTGCTTGTGGGGGGGGTGCTCTGGAGGTGAGATTTCTCTGCAGCTCACTAAAATTTCCTTGCGGCCCACCCAGGGGTGGGTTTCTACTGGTTCATAACGGTTCGATAGAACCGGTTGTTTATGTCACCGGTAGTTCTAAGAACCGGTAAAACCAACCCCTGCTTGGCCCTGTCCCTCTCTGCCACTCCTATGGGCCAAAAACAAGTTTTTATTACTGCACATGCATGAAAATCCCTTCCTCATTCTCCCCTGCCCACCTCTCCCTTCTCTGCCCCAGCCCCCACCCCTATCTGCCACTCCAAAGTAAAAAAAACCTGTTTTTTTTAAAAAAATATTTTTTTTACTGTGCATGCACAAAAATCCCTTTCTCATTGTCCCCTGCCCTCCCCACCCCGACGTATAGCACATGTGTGCTAATTACAAAAATTTACCCATGTGGCACCATCGCTCACACCAGCAGCAGCAGCAGCAGCAGCAGCCGAGTCAGCCAACTAGCTAGCTGTCCTTCCCTGCCTACCTTCTGCTGCCCTGCAGAATGAGGGCAAGCCGCAAGCCCCTGTCACCATCGCAGCTAACTGTCTTCACCCGGCCAGCCTGCCTTGCCCTGCCTGCTTCCTGCCGCCACCGCTAATCGTCCTCGTCCGGCCGGACTGCCTACCCCTCCGCCAGCTTCCAAAGACACAGATTGGTAAATATGACCCTCCAAACCAGTCACCTACCTACTGCTGCCACTCCTGATTGACCACCCTTGCTGATGCTCCCTGCCTCACCTGCCCCCATCTTCTCTTTCCCACGGCCCTCCATTGTTGCTGCCTTGCCTTTCCACCACCGATTGGTAGTGAGGAGGCAAAGCAGCAACTCCTGTTGCTGGCCCGGTCCCCTACCTTCTCCTATCACTGCCGCTGCCGCCCCCAGCCCGGTTGAGAGCCAACTCCCAGACCGGGCACCGCTGCCTCACCTACATGATGGGCGCCATCTTGGCAAGGCCACCAGCCTGCTACCTTCCCTCACCTGCCGCAGCCCAAGGGTTGCTGCCTTTCCTTCCCACCACCGATTGGTAGTGAGAAGGCAAAGCAGCAACTCCTGCTGCTGGCCCGGTCCTCTACCTCCTCCTACTGCTGCCGCCACTCCCAGTCTGGTCGAGAGCCAACTCCTGGGCTGGGTGCCACTGCCTCGCCCACAAGGCGACCACCATCTTGGCAAGGCCACTGGCCCACCACCTTTCCTTGCCCACCGCAACCCAAGGGTTGCTGTCTTGCCTTCCCACCACCGATTGGTTGTGAGGAGGCAAAGTAGCAAGTCCTGCTGGGCTGGTCCCCTACCTCCTCCTGCCACCTCCAAGAGCCGACTCCTGGGCCGGCCGGCTCCGCCACAGCAAGCTAGAAGACTGAGGAGAACCCCGGCATAGTTGGCAAGCCAACTTGCCCATCTCCTTTTTGGTAAGTTGCTTTTTTATATTTATGTATTTATTTATTTATTTATTATCTGTTTTTGTTTTTATTAATCATAAGAACAAAACAGATACTAAAGAAATAAAAAAACACATGAATAAAAATTATTTTACGTTTCATCTTGATGTTTCTTTGAGCAAAGGAGAAAGAAACATCAAGATGAATAGTAAAATAATTTTTATTTATATGTTTATTTATTTGTTTAGTATCTGTTTTGTTGTTATGATTAATAAAAACAAAAACAGATAGTAAAATAAATAAATAAATACATAAATAAAAAAGCAACTTACCAGAAGGGAGACAGGCAACTTCTTGTTACATTGATGGTATACATTACCTTTTTCTGCTTAAATCAATATATAACAATATCAATGTAACAAGAAGTTGCATGCATACATAAATGAAATTTTTTAAATAAAAGTGTTTTTTTAAACATAAACAAAAACATAAAACAAACTATCTTCAGTTACATAGTGTGTTGGTTGATCCAAATCATTTGTGCACAATCTCTACAGTCTTTCCTTTCCAATTTGCATTAATCCTTATATCATGCTAAGCAATTGGCCACTTAAGCAAGCACCTGCTCATTAAGTGAGTACCACTTAAATTTGGGTTGCCAGTCACATGGCCACCTGCCTGGGCCTTGCCTGGACCTCCCCAGGCCTTGAAAACTGGCAAAAAGCACTTGCTAAACAATTGGCCACTAAGCGAGCACCTGGTCATCAAGTGAGGACCACTTAAATTTGGGTTGCCAGCCTCATGGCCACGCCCACCCAAGTCACATGACCACATAGTCACGCCCACCCCAATCACATGACCACATAGCCATGCCCAATCAGCAAGCCGCTCCCACTCGAGTCACATGACCACCAAGCCACAGCCACAAATTAGGCTATGCGCACAGAACCGGTTGTTAAGAAATTTGAATCCCACCCCTGGGCCCATATACGGCTGCTAAATAGTAGTCTGGCTGTGTCATTTTGGGAGCAACCATATATAATTTATTTTTGTCATCCGATAGCAGCAACATCTAGAAACTAATGCTTTCGCAGAGCGTGGGGAACCTGTAACTTTGTATGTGTGATGAATAGGTTTGTGTGAAACAGCTTTGTTTTGCCTCAGTGAAATCTTTCATATTGTGAAGGCATCATATGAGTTCATTCTCTATGGAAAGGAACAGACCATAGAATGTTAAGGATTTATCTCAGCTGTTGGATTAATGTGCTATTCATGTTAAACATGTTTCTCATATGCATCTTCACATACATAGGCAGTAAAAAAAAAGTATCTGATTTATATAATCTCTGTAGTAGTGGCATATCCAGACAATTAACATATGAGATCTACTTTAAATAAGCAGAAAAATACCAAGTACAATATGTATTCAGAAATTTAAAAGAGAGGCATTTAGAGAGAAAAAAATACAAGGAATACACATATTTAAGTCCCAAGAATGTTTCTTATCAGATGGCCGGCCAGAAAATCCGAATAACAGAATAATTTCACCATGAGGAAATTTCTTCTTAGTTTTAGTTGCTTCTCTTCTTGATTAGTTTCCATCCATTGTTTCTTGTCCTGTCTTCTGGTGCTTCGGAAAATAAGTTGGCTCTCTCTTTGTGGCAGCTCCTTAAATATTGGATCGCTGTTATTATGTCTCCCCAATTTTTTCTTTTCACTAGACTAGACATACCCAATTACTGCCACTGTTCTTCATATGTTTTAGCTTCCAGCTCCCTCTCACCTTTGTTGCTTTTCTCTGCAATCTTTCCAGAATCTCATCATCTTTTTTATTTTGCGATGACCAAAACTAGATGCAATATTCCAAGTGTGGTCTTACCAAGGCATTATAAAGCGGTACTAATAGTTCATGTGATATCAATTCTATCCCTCTCTTACTGCCGTTTACACTGGCTTTTTTTGACAGCTGCAGTGCATTGCTGGCTCATATGTAAGTGATTGTCAACTAATTGGTGATATGATTGACAATCATATTCTCAACTGACAGTATTGCTTCACTACTGAATTCCAGGTACCTATTCACTCTTTGAACAATCCAAACTTCTTTGCACCTTCATTCCCTCAATTGCATCACAGCTTGTCAGGTGATTTGTCAGTTGTGACAAATGAATACATGAGATGAAGCTGAATGTGCAGCATTCCTACATTTATTACATCATAATCAGTGGTGGGATTCAAAAATTTTTACTACCAGTTCTGTGGGCATGGCTTGGTGGGCATGGCAGAGGAAGGATACTGTAAAATCTCCAGTCAGAGGTGGTATATATATAACTACTCAAAATTTCCGCTACTGATTCTCCAGAACTGATCAGAACCTGCTGAATACCACCTCTGATCATAATATACTAAATTGGAACAAATGTACAAGATATTGAATAGATTTCTCTGGGAAGTGCAACCTGTGAGATTTTCATTATGCAAATTATAATGACTGATCAGGAATGGTAGATTTAGTTTTCTCCTTTTTTAGGCACTTATCCTACCTAGCTTTGATCAATGGCTAGAATCCAGTAAGACATTTCAGTATTTAGTCCTTCTTGAGAATTATTATTATTTAGTGTATGGTTTAAGAATTACTTTTAGTTCCTAGTGAAAGTGCTTACTGTAGATATACTGCCCACAGTGTGATAGCATAGATTTGGGTGGTCTGATAAGTACTGTGAATAATAATAAAATAATATATTGAAATCTTGAAAAGTATTGAGATTTTGTGTGCCAAGGAATCTGTTTTAGTATTTAAAGCACAAAATATATATACAGGTTACTATAGATGGCCATGGTTTCTCCATGAGAGGCTGGAGTTCAAATTTACTAATATTAAAAGTTATTAACTGAAGCTATTGAAAATTAGTTAAAAATAATTCATATTTGTAAAAATGATATTCTACTAAAATCTCAGTTTGATGAACTTCTGAATATGGCCAGCTTGTGAATGTATTGGTGCCAGAATTTTTAAAAAAGCAGAATTACAATTATGCTAATATAAAATAGTTTTTCTTCTCATGGTCTATCTGGTTCACATTTGTTGTTCTCATTTTTTGTAAGTGTTTATATGCTATTACATATGGATTTCTTTTTATTAATCTTTTCTCATTGCTTGTTGTACCTGTTCTAGTATGAAATAATTAATCTATTTAGCAACACAGAGGTACACATTGAAGATAAAAGAGAACAAGATATATAGGTACATGGAACCAAAATGTAGATATATAGAACAAAAAACTCAACAAACATCTGTTATAATTAAGATAATGTGACTACATTTTCTCAATTAGGAAAATACCTTTTCTTATTAGAATAGCAATACATTGTCATGAATGTTTGAGTTAGGTGAGGTTGAATTCTATACTCTTATCAGTTCCAAATATCAGTATACTATATCATGTTTGTCAAATTACAAATATGTTATGGCTGCTAGATGTATAGCAATTATATGTAATCACAAACTATTTTTCTCTGGTTTTGATTGTCCTTTTATAAGTTGCAAATATATTAAGTCATGATACTAACTGTTTTAATGAATATTTTTTAGACATTGTATTGTTATTTTCTTGGTATTGTTATTTTGTAGAGTTTGGAACATTATTTTCATAATTTTGTTTTCCTTCAGGAGGGAAAATTAAGTGAAATAATTTTATGGTCACAAGATGAAATTTTTCTTGGATATCCTGAAGATAGTTTTCATTCATTGATAACTGCAAGACTATTAAGAGAAAAACTAAAACTACCAAGAACTGTTAATCTATTAATAGTAAAAGCTTGCTTTGACTCACTAACTGCTTCAATTGCAATACTGCTAGAATGTACTGGCTGTACAAGCAAAAAGATATTATACCTGGTTACCTATAAAGAAGATAGAGCTGAATGGAAGTTGAACGACTTTACCCTAGGTTTACCCACTGTTGGTGCCATAAATATGGAAGTCATACTTTCACCTTTAACATCCATGGTGTTGTGGGATGATGATACAGTTTTCTATACTTACAAAAATCATGCACAGTATGGTTATTTTCAGGACGCTGTTACAAAAAGCAAATTTTCAGCAGTATCTAAAGGATCAACAATTCATCAAATTATTATTGGTTAAGTATTCTATATTTTAATAGAAATATAAAATGGAACTGATTACCCTTCAAACAGCAGAGTCTCAAACCTTGTAGAGATGTAATGATTAATAACAAAATTTTAAATTGTAAAAAGTGAAGTGCAGTTGTCACAAGAGATTGTTTAAAGTATTTATTAAGAACGTGGAGTGGCCCTAATGAGAAGGTAATTGTGAGTGACTGGGGGCTGCTGCAGCTGTATCGTGAATAGGTGGTCCAAGAGGGGAACCATTGTTTGGCATGTTCCTGGAAGAGTAAAGAGAACTGGACTGAAATCTGGCTGGGTGACAAAGAATGTAATCCCCTTTTTGGCTTCCATTATTCCAGATGTTTTAGCAACTGTGATAGAAAAGAAGGAGAGTGGGGATGATCTTCTATGGGACTTTAATCTAGTATTCACTGGTAATGCTAAATCAGGTCTTTCAATTAGCACATAAAGCCCCTGTCACACTGCACCAACGGATGCAAAGAGGATGTAAAACGGACAATAAAGCTTGCCATCCATTGGAAAACGCGATGTACTCACTGCCTCCGTTTTGCTTCCTCTCTATCCGTAGAGCATCCGTTTATTGACATTTCATCCACTCCGAAAGTTTTGAGCTGCTCAAAACTTTTGCGCAGAAAATGTATCCAATTCGTCCATTCTGCATCCGCTAGGCATCCGCTACGCATCCGTTCTGCATCCGTTACGCATCCGCTATATCCGCTAGGCATCCGTTCCACATCCGCGCAACTCGCATCCGCTCGGACGCAGGGAGGAAGCGGAACGGACGCAGAACGGATGCAGCACGGATGCAGCACGGAAACAAAGCGTTTAAAATGGAAAAAACGTTCGCAGAGGGGACCTATCTCGGATATTAAGGATGTCTAGAGGATGCCTAGAGGATGCCTAGAGGATGCAAAGGGACACCTATACTGCCTATAAAAAGGGGGGAGCAACTCATCTGCATCTCACTTTCAGACCAGCAGCCTAGCTCTGCAGACCTCTGCAGCCTTCATCTGACTCTTCCTCTTCCACAGCATCCAGTCATGTCAACCGTGGATCGTAACACAGTTCTCTTGGCAGCCACCTTCCTTCTGCAACAGTGCAAAGCCATCTACAGGCTCTGTGAACTCTACTACGGGAAGAAAAGGAGGCGGCCAAGAAGCATCTGGGTCCGAAGATGGATCGGGAGAAGAGCAGAGTACGGACTGTACAACAAGCTGATGGTGGAGCTCAGGAACGAAGACACTCGGGCATTCCAGAACTTCATGAGGATGCCTCCAGCCATGTTTGACGAAGTTGTGCAGCGGCTGACACCCAGGTTGACCAAGGCAAACACCAACTTCCAGCCCAGCCTGGAACCTGGGCTCAAGGTGGCACTCACTCTGCGCCACCTGGCCTCAGGGACCACCTACGGGAGCATGCAGTATGGCTGGAGGGTGCCACACAACACCATCAGCATTGTGGTCAGAGAACTGGTGCAGGCCATCATCGAAGAATACCTGCAGGAGCTCCTCCAGTGCCCCTCCACTGATGAAGGATGGAAGAAAGTTGCAGAGCAGTGGTATCAGAGGTGGAACTTCCCACACACCGTTGGAGCCATAGATGGCAAGCACGTGGTGTGCAAAGCACCAGCCAAGTCGGGCTCCACTTATTTCAACTACAAGGGCTTCTTCAGCATCGTCCTCTTTGCCATGGTTGATGCTGACAACAAGTTCATGTACATCGATGCTTCAGGCAGCGGCTCATGTTCAGATGCCCAGGTATACAATGCCAGTAACCTCAAGGAGGGGCTGGAAGGCAACCTCATCATGGGCTTTCCAGATCCAGACCCCCTGCCCAATGACACGCAAGATGTGCCCTACTTTATCGTGGGGGATGACGCCTTCTCCCTCAGAACCTAACTCATGAAGTCCTACACTTCCAGATGCCTCACCCGTGAAGAGAGGATCTTCAACTACAGGCTGTCCAGGGCAAGGCGGGTGGTGGAGAACGCCTTTGGCATCCTGGCCAACAGGTTCCAGGTACTTCTCACCACCATGCAGCATCGCCCAGAGACCGTGAGGAGGATCGTGGAAGCTTGTTGCATCCTGCACAATCTCATGCGCACCCGCTACCCAGTCTTGCAGAACAGGCTCGTGGACCTCCAGCAAGGCAATGGGGACATGGAGCCTGGGGAATGGAGGCAAGGGCGAAACCTGATAGACACTCAGGATGTGCAAGGCCCCAACAGAGCCTCATGTGAAGGGAAGAAGCAGCGCAACCTCCTGAGACACTGGTGCAACTCCCCAGCTGGAGCAGTGGAGTGGCAAGACAGGATGATAGATGATTAATGGGTGCTTCCTTCAGCCTGTCTCATCACACGGATGAGATTGGGCCATGTATGTTGGGTGGGCCTACAATGAACAGGGCGTTTAATAAAGAGTTGTGTTTGTGTTGACATGTGTGGATGATTATTACATTATTATTGATAATAAAGGGCCATAGGTGTGGCACCAGGGAGGGTGGACCATACAGTCCCACTATGCTTGCACTGGAGGTTTATCTATCCCACTGCTATCCTTACTCATCCCACAGCTATTACCCATCCCACAGGTATCCCTGCCCATCCCACTGCTATCTTAACCCATCCCACAAGCATGCAAAGGCTTAAACCAAATGAAGCAAGTGTGTGAATCAAAGATAAACTTTATTGAACAACAAGCTGTAAAACAAAAATGACCCACGTCAAGTGTCCAAATAAAGTCCACAGGTAGCCAGCTACCCAGTCTCTGGCACTCTTATTGGTCATTCGGAGGTGTGCCCAGTCTCAGGGGTGAAGGGTCCAGGTGCTGCGGAGATGGGTGGTGCTGGAGTGCTGGTCTGTATTGTCATTGGGGTGCCTGGCCCCGAGATGACAACAGGGGACAGTGTGTTGAGAAAGCTCTCAGACAGCTGGCTCAGACTCGTGATGCTGAGAGGTCCTTCCTCCATGCCATGGGGTGTCAGCCCCAGTACTGATGAGAGATGTACTAAGGCCGGGCTTGGCTGTGGGGTGGAGGAAGGAGTAGTGTAGTGGAGCTGTCTGGTCTGCAGCTGGGTGAGGACTGGCATGGGTGGTATCGCTGTCGTCGGTGGCATCATTGTCATGGGTGGCATCGGTGGCATCAGTGGAACCGGTGGCAACGGTGTCGCCCAATGACTCTGTGCCTGGACTGGGAAGGGCTGCTGCCTGTGCTGCTGGACCTCCTGGTAGCCGTAGCCCTGGTAGGTGAGGGGCTGTGGGAAGCCTTGGAATGGGAGGGACATCACCTGGGGTGGAGGTGGAGGAGCAGACCTGGACTGGGTGGGAGCAGGTTCCTCTGGATCTGGAGGATTGTGAAGCAGCTCGGTGATCTGGTCCTTCACCACCTGGTACTGGGCTTCCTCCATGTTCCTGAGGGACTGGTTGACATAGGTGAAGAAGGGCTTGCGGTTGGAGGATGAGGAGTCGGTGCTGACCAGCTGAGAGAGGAGATCTATACTGGTGCGGATGGTGTCCCTGATCTCCAGCAGGACTGTGTGGCTCTGCCCCTCCTGCTGTCTGGCTCTCTGCCTTTCTGTGGAGGCGGAGCTGGGGGGGGTGGATGCGGCTACGACTGTGGTGGACTCGATGTCTCCTTTCTCCCACCGCACCAGGGAGTCCTCCACGCACTCCACCACGGTTACAACAGCTGTCCGTGGGTTCTCCGCCGTGGCACGTTCCACAGAAACCTGCCTGGAGACAGGGACTGACTCTCGGCCGGAAGAGGACTGGCTCTCAGCAGGCTGCCGGAGAGAGAGGGTTGTGAGAGGGGCTGCTGGTGCTCCTCGGTGGTGGATCTCACCCTCCAGGAAGCTGCACCTGGCCATGACGTAGGTCTCTCTGTCCGTCAGCTTAACTGTGGCCTGGCCAGATTTCTTCAGGTGCAGCTTCCCGTACCAGGTATGCATGTGCTTCCACCAGCCGAGGAGCACCTCTAAAATGTAACCCATACTCTCTGCCCTCTCTCTCCAAGCAGCCTGCTTCCTTTTGGTGTCTCTGTACAGCCGGTGTCCCTTCCGCCACAGATAGTCATTCTCTCTCAGCCACTCCAGCACCTCATCCTCGTGTTCCTCCTCAATGAAGTATTGCCTCCTCTCCCGTCCCCGCATACGCCTCTTCCTCCCTTTGGCAGGACCAGATGGGCCCTCATCAGAGGGGCTCTCAGGTGGTAGGGGCTGCTCCTCCACACCACCAGCAGCAGCAGCACCAGCAGGATCATCATCATCAGCAGCAGCAGCAGCAGCACCAGCAGCAGGATCATCATCAGCAGCACCAGCAGCACCAGCAGCAGCAGCAGCAGGAGCAGCAGGAGCAGCAGGACCAGGATCAGCAGCAGCAGAGTAAGCACCAGGAGCCCCAGCAGCACCAGGAGCAGCAGCACCAGCAGCACCAGCAGGACCAGGAGCACGAGCAGGACCAGGAGCACGAGCAGGACGAGCAGGACGAGCAAGACCAGGAGCATGAGCAGTACGAGCAGTACGAGCAAGTCCAGGAGCACGAGCAGGACCAGCAGGACCAGCAGGACCAGGAGCAGCTTCAGCAGAGTATGCAGCAGCAGAAGCACCACCGCCAGAAGCAGCTTCAGCAGAGTACGCAGCAGCAGAAGCACCACCACCAGGAGCAACTTCAGCAGAAGCTCCAGCACCCGAAGAGCGAGCCCAAGCAGCAGAAGCCCCAGCAGAAACAGAGTCAGGGACAGGGGGCGGGAGGGTGGCCCTGTCCCTCTTGCCAGGGATGGCGGCAGGTTGCTGAGACTTTCGCTTCTTCCCCATGGTTGTGGGGTTGCTGGCTGGCAGGGAGGCTGGCAGGAAGGCTGGCACCAAGGCTGGCACCAAGGCTGGCAGGAAGCCTGGCAGGAAGCCTGGCAGGAAGGCAAGCAGGCAGGCACCAAGGCTGGCAGGCAGACTGGCTGGCAGGGAGGCTGGAAGGGAGGCTGGCAGCAAGGCTGGCAGGCAGGCAGAGAGCAAGGCTGGCAGGGAGGCTGGCCAGGAGGCTTGGAGGCAGGCTGGCAGGAAGGCTGGCA